>BSBK01004203.1:145000-745000 GCA_027943335.1 Chamaecyparis obtusa
GCAGAGGAGGAGACTTAAAGGGAGATGACATATTTAAAATGTCACAAAAGGAAGATGAAACTCTGGAAGACTATGTATCTAGGTTTATGTTCAGCCTGCAGCGTAACACACAACATGCCCTGAAGGAAGAGTCTCAAAAGCATTTTTTTTGAGAGGTGTGAATGATGGGAGCATAGAGGCCCTTAACCTTATGGTAGGGGGAGACATTAATCAGAAGACATGGGAGGACATAAAGAACATATGTCTAAACTATTCAAGAGCCACTATGAAGAAAGGAAGAGGCTTGAGAGCCTTGCCTCATAAGTCCAATGGTGCAGGGGTGTCCAAAATGGAGTTATCCAATCTATTGTCAGATTTCAAAAAGGACATCATTAATGATGTTCCTACTCAATTGGACACAATGTAGGCAAGGAGAAAGAAGGATGAAGCTGATGCAATTTTAGCAGAGTATTGTCCACACTGTAGGGAAAAGAAAAAGAATTATCATTGTAAGTTTGTTGCAAGCTTGGAGTCCCAACCAATGCCTACCAAGTTCAAAGCCATTGATGAGAATGGAGAGGTGCTCTACATTTCCCAACAAAGGCCATGGGCTCAGAGACTAGGTATTCCCCAAGATCCTCTTCAAAATTTTAATAATACTAATGCATGGAAAAATCAACAACATAGTGGATTTAGTGGGTATAATAGTTGGCAACAACCTCAGCAAGGTTGGCAACAACCTCAACAAGGCTAGCAGTAGCATCAAAAGAATTAGAAACAAATTTAGCAAGGTTGGCAACAACCTCAGTAGGGTTGGCAATAGCATCAACCAAGATGGCAACAATCTCAATAGGATTGGTTACAACCTTAGCAACCTTGACAGTAGCCCCATCAGGGGTGGCAACAACCACACAATTGGATGAACCAATCCAACCAGCCAACTTTGATGCCACCACCTTAGCAGCCAGCTTTGATGCCTCCCCTTGCAGCCAATACTACTTCCCCTAAATAGACTCAATTGCTTTCTCAGCCTACTTTGAATCCCAACAATGCTAAACCAACAACGCAACAATAGAGCTATGCAATTTCCCTGAATAATATCCATTTAAGATCTGGCACAACTCTTCCTCCTCCACAACAGCCTATTATTACAAAAGTTGAGGATGCCTTGGTAGAACCAACTGAGGTACCAATCCAACCTATTGTTCTTGTTGCTCCTATAGCACAAGAACCCCCATTTCCTCGAACGTTGGAGGAACATGTTAAGCCAGTGGAAAATCAAGCAGTGTTGGTTTTGCTTGCCCAACTAAAGCAAATGACAGTAAAGATTCCCCTACTAGATGCCATAAAGGAAGTACCTACATATACTAAAGCCATCAAAGAAGCTTGTATCAAGCAACCCAGGAGGAAGAAAAAGGATCTCAAAACCATACATGTCCTAGGCCAGTTGTCTGATCTAATGTTGGAGAAATTGACAGTTCCCAAGTATTCTAATCTTGGTAGCCCTATGGTTACGGTCACTATTCAAGAAATGCAAGTCCAAAATGCTCTAGTTGACTTAGGTGTGTCCATAAATGTCATGACCAAGGAAGTAATGTCTTAGTTACATATCATCAGTCTTAGAGAAACCCCAACCATCCTTCATCTTGCTGATAGTTCCACCATTACACCTGATGGGATGGTAGAGGATGTAATAGTCACCTTGAATTCTTGGGAATATCCAGTTAACTTTGTTGTCCTTTCTCCAAAGGCTAACATGGGAGGATATCCAATAATTCTAGGTAGGCCTTGGCTAGCTACTACAGATGCCTATATAGCTTGTCGATCAGGGAAAATGACTATATCCAATGGAGTCAACAATAAAAATTTGACTCTGTATTCCCCAGCTCAACCTCTGTTGCAAGATGACTATATAATCTAGCCAGATTTGGATGATACTGAACCTAAGGTTAATTCCATTTGTCAGTTAATGATGATATCTAGTTAACCTTTTTTAGCTTCTAGGGAGGAAGATGAAATAATTTCCTCCATTATTTTGAATGAGTATGGGGTGCAATCCCAAGTGTGTTCCCAAGAGGACTATGTCCTTGACACCTTGTTACCACCTATTGATGCCCTGCAGTATTCAGAAACTTCCAAATTTCTTCATACATTACTACCTCATGAAATGGAGTCTTCCCCAATTGCTCTGTTGTCCATGGCAGAAAAGGTCACTAAGCTAGAGGTTAGCTCAGGGTGGGAGTTAAATATAAACTATGCATTAACTCTCTCCTAGTAGACAGATGTCCTGCAACTTCTAAAAGAACATCAATGAGCCTTTTCTTTGGATTATACTGACATGAAAGCTCTAGACCCTAAGCTCTACACTCACAAAATTTATATTAGCCTTGATTTCAGACTTGTTCACCAACCTCAGCGAAGGGTAAACCTAGATCTAAGGGATATATAAAGAATGAGATACAGAAGTTACTAAATGTTGGATTCATCTATCCCATTTCTAATAGTCAGCGGGTCTCCCCTCTTGTCATAGTGCCTAAAAAAGAAGGAAAGTGAAGATTTTGTGTTGACTATAGAGAGCTTAACACAACCACTAAGAAGGACCACTTTCCATTGCCATTAATAGATCAAGTCCTTGATAACTTAGCTGGAAAGAAATACTTCTCTTTTCTAGATGGATTTAGTGGTTATAACCAGATACAAATTTCCCCTGAGGATCAAGAGGAGACAACATTCACCTACCCATGGGGGAAATTTTCCTATTTAGTACTGCCTTTTGGGTTGTGTAATGCCCCTACTACCTTCCAGTGAGCTGTGATCAATATATTCTCAGATATCTCTGTCGATTGCATGGAGATTTACATGGACAACTTTACCACCTATGGGCATACTTTTGATGAGGCCAAAGAAAATTTGGAGAAATTTCTTCAAAGATGTCCTGATTATAACCTCTCTCTTAATCGTGAAAAGTGCTTCATGATGATGGAAGAAGGGGTTGTCTTAGGACATTTCATTTCTTCAAAAGGTATTCAAGTGGATCCTGCCAAGATTGAAGTAATCAACACATTACCTACTCCAACAAAACAAAAATATGTGCATAGTTTTCTTGGATATGTCGAGTATTATAGAAGGTTTATAAAGGATTTCAGTCAGCTTGCAGCACCGCTGTATAACTTGCTCAAGAAGGATGTTGAATTTTCTTAGGATTTTGAGTGTGCAAAGTCTTTCCTGTAGCTTAAAGAAGTTCTCGCTACAACACCAGTGTTGAGAGGACCTAATTGTGGCTTACCTTTTCATATCCATATTGATGCCTCAGATAATGCTATTGGAGTTGTGCTTGGCTAGAAGGTAGACTCTATTGAGCATGCAATTTACTTTATCAATAAGAATTTGTAAGGTGTTGAGTTTAACTATACTGTCACTAAAAAATAACTTCTTGCAGTCATTTATGCCCTGAATAAATTTAGAAACTACATTACTAGATATGAGATCTATGTACCATACCAACCATTCTTATATTAAGTATCTCATGAACAAGCCTGCAATCTTTAGTAGATTAGCTTGCTAGTTGCTACTTATGCAAGAGTTTGACATTACCATCATAGATAAACCTGGTAAAACCAATGTGGTAGATGATTTTCTTTCTAGGTTGCATGTACATGATGATCCTGCAGCAATTGATGATAGTTTTCCTATTGAACATCTTTTCCTCCTGACTGCACACAATCCTTGGTATGTCGATATTGCCAATTATCTCACAACTGGTAAGACACCAACTCATTTCTCTGCTAAAGAGAGAAGGTTGTTAACTGAAAATAGCTTTAATTATTCATGGATTTTTGGATTGATGTTTTATACTGGTCCTGACCAAGTAACTAGAAGATGCATTCAAGAGCATGAAACCTATGATATCTTCAAGGCATGTCATGATGAACCTTACAATGGAAATTTTGTTGCCAAATGAACAACATTGAAAATTTTGACTATAGGTTATTATTGGCCTAGTCTCCACAAGGATGTTGCTCAGTACACCAAAAAGTGTGATAAATGTCAATGCATGGGATGGCCTACAAAGATAGATGAAATGCCCTTGCAACCACAAGTAGTTGTCACACCCTTTGACAAATGGGGATTGACTTTGTTGGTCCTATTGAGCCCTCTTCCCAAGGTAAATCTTATATCTTTGTTTGACTGACTATGTTACAAAATGGGCTGAGGCTAAGCCTATGAAGCACCCTAGGGATAAAAATGTTGCAAAGTGCCTTTAAGAATTCATCTTCACTAGATTTAGAGTACCAAGGGAGATTCAATCTGATCAAGGTCCTTAGTTTACTTCCAATTTGATTGTTGCTCTGATGGAGGAATGCAACATCAAACATGGTAAATCTTCACCCTATCACCCCCAAGCTAATGGGTAGGTGGAAGTTACCAATTGGGAGTTGGAATCTATTCTCACTAAAATAGTAGCCATTCATAAGAAAGATTGGTCTATCTGACTTCCTGAAGAACTTTGGGCATATCAAACTACATGGAAGTCTACAACCGGTTTCACACCATTTGAGCTTGTCTATGGTCATTCTGCAGTCATGTCTATTGAATTTGAACATAAGACACTTAGGATAGCTCTTGATCTTGGAATGGATCTCACTATAGCATAGAAATACATGATTCTGAGTTTGAATGACCTTGATGAGTGGAGAAAAGATTCCCTACATGACACTGAATTAATCCAAACTCAACGCAAGCAATGGCATGACAAGTTTTTCAAGGACAAAGTGTTCTTAGTTGGAGACTGGGCACTCCTATATGACTCTCAATACCAGTATAATCTAGGGAAATTCCAAACTAGATGGCTTGGCCCATATGAGATAATTGTAGTCTTTCCAAATGGCGTGGTTCAACTCTCCATAGTTGATCTAGTATGTTTCAAACTGCTGGTCAATGGTCATAGATTAAAGTTGTATCACAAACCCCAAAGCAAGGATGAGTTCCTGCAGCAATTCTCTTCCACTGTTGGTGAAATCCTTCTTGTAGCCACTTGTAATGAGCTTTATACTCATTTTCCTTCCTCACACTAAAATGGTCTTTTCACCTTCATAATAAACACTTTCTTCAAGAAAGTCACTTCTCTATAATAAATTTTTGCTTCATTTCTAGTCTACCATCCATCCACCTCATATTTTTCTTTCATTCATGGATAATTAACAACTACCACCTCACCAGTACTTCAAGTTAGCACATAATTCAAGATATGCCACTTTAATTTGTTTTCCATTTAATTTTAGCGTATGCCTTGTCATTACTACAAGTGAGGGCCCACTTGCAATATCTTAAGTTGGGGGGGAAGTTTATTAGTTTTTTTTGTCATTATGTTTATGCAATCTTTATATTTATTCTTTTCCCCTATTGTACTTGTATTTTTCTACCATTATTAGACACTTTTGAAAATCATTGTGTTGCGTGTTATCTTTCACATGTATAAAACTAAGGTGGCAAGTTATTTTGAGTATGAGTTTTGTAGAGTGTACTAATGAGTAATTATGAAATGATAGCATGATAATTTGCATTTATGTTACTCATAAGCTCATTTATTGAGCTGCTTTGCTTGAAATTTTCAAATTTGAATCATCCTACAACCTGCGTTTACAAGCTTTCTTGTTTGAAATTTTGATTTTTTGTTTTATTTCCTGCAACTCTACTTGGGTATCTTAGAAACAAGATGATGGGTGGTGAGCTCATCAAAAGAGAGCCTACTATGCATGGTGTTTTTCTTAAAGACTGAAATTGTAGGCCATATTTCCAGGCAAGGGGTTGGATGGATTATGTCTAGAAATTAACTAGCTGGGATGACAAGGTTGCACTTTAGTTTCTTAGCTCCTTGAAAGGAGTGGCTACAATTAAAGGACTGAAGGTGTCATTTTCTCAGTCAATTTTGGTAGAGGTCATGGGATTTCCACTTGAGGGTGAGGAATTTGTAGAGAATCTTAACCCAAATACTTCCAGAGCTCAATTCACTCTTCATACAGACCCACCGCTTGAAGTGGATAGAAAACAAGGTACATTTCGATTATCTCTTCTTGAGACATTTAAACAATGTGTGGTTTATATCATTAGGTATTTCACCTATGAAGGGAGGCATTCATTTCTGCATGTTGTTCACTTTAAATTCTTGAGCTGTTTGAGACATGATAATAGGCCTATCAATGTCCCTAATTTTGTGTTTGGTATTCTGTCAAAACAAATTGTTCTAGTCCAAGAGGGTAAGCTAAATTTTGTCTCTCACCACTGTCTAATCAAGTTGATAGTGGAAAAATCCTTAAGAGAATAGTCAAATATTTCCTCGGAGGAATTTCTGCTACATGGGTTTAAGGAGCCTACCCCTGAACCAATTGGGTGTAGAGTGGGACAAAGGGTTAAAACTGCTAAAGGGGTTAGGAAATTTTTTATTGAAATAGGATAGTGTTCTTCATCCAAGAAGAAATATAGGGTTAGGACCCCTAATTCCCCTAATTCCACTAATTCTTCTACTTTAAGATCAACTCATGAAGAGGAATTGGGGACTCCTATAGAAAAGGTTGAAGTTTCTCCTATAGTAGAAATGATTTCCCCAAAGGATAAGAAAAAGAAAATTAACCCTAGTACTAATCGCTAGGCTAAGGCATCTCCTACAGCCACAGGCACATCTAGAAAAAGAAAAGCTCTAGCAAAGAAGGAGGAAACTCTATTAAGGAGAAGTGCTAGGAAGAGGTCAAAAAAAACTGAGGAGATTCTAGTTAATGAGTCAAATGTAACACAAGATTTTGGGCAGAAGGAAGAAGAGGATGAAAACATTCAACAAGAAGCTGAATTACAGCCTGAAACTTCTCAGTAGGAAGGACAATGGACTGAGATTATGGAGCGGGATACATTTGAGGAATGTTCTGATGTTAAAAAAGAGTAGGTTCTTGATAAGCCAGTAAATGCAGAAGTCATCATAATCTGAGATGACTCCAGCTCAGAAGAGAAAGCTTATGTGTTTCAAAGGAGAGGATCAGCCTTTGGGAATTTTTAGGAAGATGATTTAGAAAGTGATGATTTTGATAGTTACATCAGGGAAGCAGACAAAACAACATTCTCTCCTACAACAAAGTCTCCTGCAGTAAAAAGGGACCCTTATGAAGAAAATCCAGATATTGACATAGACCTTGTCAATAAGGTTGTAGAGAAAATTTTGAATGAAGGGTTAGATACATTAGCTTCAGTGGCTCAACAATGCTCTAACACTGAGAGGGCTATGATCATATAGATAGATCCTTTGAAGAGGACAAATGCAAATGCTAATAATGGTAAGTCATTTTTTTCTCCAGCAGCAAACAATTCTAGCCCTAGTTCAATAATGGGTCAATCTAGTTCAAATTATTTGTTGTCTGTTATCCTCCAATTGTCTAAGAAATTAAATACTGAGAGAGAGTAGTGGAAACAAAAATGCAAAGAACTAAATAGGGTAGTGGACCTTCATTATCAGGAAACACTTGTTCAGGAGGAAAAGATAGAACAATTAAGTGAGAAACTTGACAAAATTACATCTTTAGTTCCTAACTTGATGGGTTGTAGATCTCCATCACCTGTCTATGCCCTATTTCTTAAGGAATAACTATTAAACTATAAAATGACCTGTATTATGCAGAACAAGTCTTCCTTACTACAAGAACCTACCTAGATTTCTCAAACATTCCACAACTCTCCTGCAGCCATTCAAAATTTGTTATGTGAACTTTATCTCCACAACCTAGCAGTCCCTAATGAATGAGTTTTGAATACCTTGCTTTATGTTGGGGATATTCAACTCAGAGCCCTCATGTCTTGGGTATAGAATGAAATTAGTTGGGACACTCAAGCTGAGGTGTATAGGGATTTGGAGTCAAACAATCCCCTGTTTCTAAGGTCTAAAGCTAAAGATCCTAAAACTTACTACTATAATTGGTTAAGGATAGCCCCCTGTGACTTAGGTAGCAAGATCATTTATCCAATGATAAATGAATCATTTAATTCATATGAGAATATGATGGATTTTAAACTACCTAAGGCTAGAAATGCCATTCAGTTGTGCTAAATAGTTTATCTAGGGAGATGAGAAACAAAGAACCACATTTACCTCTCAATTTTTCTATGGCAACATAGCGCACCCTATTGGTGTTCTTTTTCCCCAAAGGTCAGATTGACATTAGGATTGACAGGGCTAGTGTCACATTCACTCAACACTCCAAATCTGACAAGAAAAAAGGCCAACTAACAAGGATCAAAGAGAGATCCTTCTACACTTTGAGCTCCACATCACTCAGGTGGGTATGCCTCATCTACACACACATACAACTTGAATCACACTACAAGCCTGTAGGTAACTGACTATGGAATGGTTCTCAAAACCTTGTAGGTATCATGTACCTCAATGAAACCAAGATTTAATGCAATACCCCTACTTGCATAGAATGGGTATGAAAACTAGAGACCTATACTAACAACATGAAAGAGAAAGGGTGGAACTTAATGTAAATGATTTAAAGATGGGTTTGAAAGGTCCCTTGAGATACCCTAAGTCCCTCATAGGCCAGTACTTTGTAATGGGCCACAGAGTCAAATACCCTATTGCAATAGACAACTATGAAACAAGAAAGCAATAAATTCAATGTGTTGATGCCTAACATCAATCACACACCATGACCAAACCTCACTTTAACAACCCACCTATGTATTCAAGTATGTTATCACCCATCCAAAGGTTTTTAACCCTCCCCTTAGAAGAGACCTATAAACAGATAATACATTAACCAACATCCACTAGAAGACAAGCATGACATATCTTTGACACCTCAGCTCATACATACATGAAAACTAATCCTAAACCAATTATCTCTACAAAGAAAACTCCACTTGCAAACACATAGAAAATGAAAATAGAAAAATCAAACACCCTTGATGTATGATTAATGAATTCAAAATTCAAATGGAGATAGTTTGGTAACAGTAAGAATAAATTGAGTCCTCATACATAAGACAAATCAATTACAATATGTATTATATTCTCTGAACCAACAAATGAAGAAAGAACACCCTACATGCAAAGAGAAGGAGAAAATCTGTACGACAAAACCTTTCCTGGAACCAATTCTCTTGAAAAGGAAGAACTGGAACCCCTAAAACAACTAACACAACTCCATTTATAATCCCTAGTCATCTTGGAATCCTAAAAGGATGCATCAAGCTTTGGATGACTAGGGTTAGGGTTCCAACAACTACACCAACCCTATTTACAACAAAAAATCAAAATTCTTGGAGGGAAAACCAAGTACAGGTCTATCAAATCCAAGGATGATCTTCATGAATGAGAAAAATCTCTGAGAAGTACAGGAAAATCATAAATTTCACCATACGAACCAATCTAATCAAACCTACAAAATTCCTTGAGCCACCAAAATTATCCATCCCCACATGGTACAGACCCCCCCGCAATTTGATCATGGCAACCTGGACCACACTGCAACCATAGGCGCCACCAAACAAATCAAATCTGGCCTCAAAAGCAATTAAACCCAGTCCTTTCTGTCGCTGGAAATGTCTTAGGAAATTCAAATTCAAATTGCAATGGTTACATCAAAAATTTTTAAATGCAACTGTAAATCCATTTCCTTCTTGGAAAATCAAGTGATCTACATTTAGTTTTGCAACAGTCGCAAACCCCTTAAAAATTCCACAACCCAATCAGTAGTTAGCAACCAATGAAAAATGAGCACCTCAGCATCGTATAACACCCTAGACCCACCCTGTCGCTTAATCAACACAAAATGTTAGTCACATGATCACATAGCATGAAAAAATCCTATGCAAACATTTGACAAATCACTAGCATTCACCTCATCATCATCTACTTTAAACACCTGGACCCACTGACAGCATTCCATGTCACTGCTCCTCGACCAATGAGAAGTAAACAAATCAGCACGACCTGGCATTGGACCCACCGATAGCCTTCACCTTAGATTCCAAATCAACAGCCATCACATAATTGCAAAGGGGAAGACTATTCCTTGTGATCATGCAATGACGACAAGATCTTCAAGCGACTGACAACTTGACCCCACCCTACCGCATAAGCCTTTGCAGTGAATCACAAGCTGCCACATTGCAAAAACTGGTAGGCGGACCTCTGACACACACCACATCAGAACCTGCATCGACCAATTAGAAGATACCATAAACGGGCCCGCTGGGACAGGTGGCACCTTGTCACATGATCGTATAGCCTAAAAAAGGCTCATGAGATCATGCAATAGCGACACATTATTAAAGGGTAACTCCTAGGAAAATAAATCCTAGCAGACTTAGGCATAGGGAAATATAAAAGGGGCCTCAACAAAAAACCTTAGTTGCATGATCGCATAGCATGGAAATGGCCTATGTGTTCATGTGACAAACTGCTTAAATAGAACAAGGGCTCACAACCTTTTAGCACATGGGTTTTTTGGATTTTAAGTGGCCCAAAAAGGTAACATGGAAATAGAACAGGGCACGGGCATTTTGAATTTTTTTTTATTTACCCAATGGCTAGTTTTTTGAATTTTCAACTAGGGTTTTAGCCAAAGACCAGAAAAGAGACTACAGAGGCTAGGGGAAGAACCGTGAGGGCATGAAAATTTTAACAGGTGCTAACAGTGGCTCTGTCTGTGGATAATGGGTAACTTGTGCCCATGCAAGAATTCAAGATTTCTGGGAGAGTAGACCACCTACTGGACAAAACACAGGGACCTCAAAAATTGGTAACTAAATAGGAAAGCAAGAAATAGGAAAGGGAAAGACAACTGTACAAGGATTTACAATATTTACAAAAGGTTCAGGGCCCCAAAACTCTGATTAGTTTTTACCTCTATCAAACAAATAATTTTCATCTCCATTCAGCAGAGGAAAACTGGAATTACATCTCTCATCCATCCTGCCAAAAACATTGTGATCCACATTCAACATATTATATAAAAAATGATCACCATACTCACCATCACTCAACAAGATAGGGCCATCAAGCTACCATAAATATTGATCATTTTGTGACATAAAAATGTCACACTCTTCACTTTCACTGTCATGCTGAAAAAGGAAACATTCCTTTTCAATCTCATGGATGAACACATCAACATACTGGTTATTAGTCTACAATGAAGAATAAACCCTTTCTATCTCTTTGCTTTGCAAACTAATATAGCACTCCTCAAGACAAAAATTTTATTGCATGAAAATGGAAACAACTTGCTGATCAAAAATCGCATCAACATCTTCTGGAAAGGAACAAGCACTATCAGTTAATGACTCATTAGTCATTTGCAAATCTAAGAAAACCCCTTCAGATTTACCACATTCTCTAGCATCAAAATATAAACAAGAACCACTGACATTAGGCTCTTGAAAAACTAAATCCACACTAGTACACATATCATCATACTCATCAAATGTGACATTATCAAATTCATTACAATGATATGTACTATCCACTTGCATATCAAAAATGGGAGAAAGAACCTCAATATAAGTTTCACACATCATGCCATCATTTATTCTTTCTTCATCAAAAATAATATCTACCAGGCATGGAATTTTGGAAACATATTTGGGAGTGCACCTCTAAAATTTTGTACCAAGAGCTCTAAAATTTTCTCACTACTTAGTAAGCAATGAACTTCACATTCTATCTCATTGGTCTCACTACAAATGTTGCAAACATCTTCCTCATTTGAGATAAGAGCTAGAATTTCTTGTGTCACAATATCTTGTGCAAAGTCATCACTGCAGGAACATTCACTGTAGGAATTTACATCTATTGCAGATTCATCTTCTATCCCTTGATAACCACAAGTTCCATTATCAACATTAGCATCACAAGACTCATCCTCCACAAATGAGTCCATCCATCCTTTAACATTTTCTAGTGCTTCATTCCTAAAGGATGTAGACCAACTGACTGACTTAGGCATACCAAGTTCTAAAAACATTTCAGCATATTGAGAATCTTGAAGCTCAATACCCACAAAAAGTTCATCACAAGCTACAAGAAACTTCTTATAGTATAAATGGGATGACTCCCCTTTTCTTTCTCCTATTGCACATCTCAAAATTTGTATGCAAGTCTACTAGATTTTTTGACTCATCAAATAAATATCTCTTTCTCTATTAACATTTCTAAAATCTGACTAAGAACTTTCAGACCTAGAAACATCATCTTGACTCATCAAGGCTAGAAACTGCATTTCAATATACTAACAAAACAAAGCAGCTTGTTCTCATGACAACACTTCTATCCAAATTAATGCAACCACTAACCTTATTAAACCTCAACATATTTCTGATACTCTTTATAACAACCAAAGCTTCTATCCAAAAATATGACCAAACTTTCAAAATTAATTTCCCCTTTTCAATGATGACTTGTTCACCTAATTAGGGACTATTATTGCTTAATGAAATAGGATTACCTGGAGATGTTGTGAATGCTGCAAAATATTGATCTAAAGTCTCCCCTAGATCACCTTTCAAACTTTGGTAGAGTCACCACCTCCTTGCAGAGGAAAATATATCACTTTTCTTTGTATCTTCTTCCAATCAACCAAAACTTCACTAGGATTTACACACTATTTATCAGGAACTGCACTGATCAAACAGAGAACTTAGAGTCACCACTCAACACGTAGTGAGAAGATGTTAGCAAACACTTTGTTTTTACTTTTGACTCTTTATTATGGCCTCCCTAGTAGAGTCACCATCTTGTTGGTGTTCTTTTTCCCCAAAGGTTAGATTGACATTAGGATTGATGGGGCCAGTGTCACATTCACTCAACACTCCAAATATGACAAGGAAAAAGGCCAATTGACAAGGATCAAAGAGACATCCTTCTACACTTTGAGCTCCACATCACTCAAGTGGGTATACCTCATCTACACACACATACAACTTGAATCACTACAGGCCTGTAGGTAACTAACTGTGGAATGGTTCTCAAACCCTTGTAGGTATCTTGTACCTCAATGAAACCAAGATTTAATGCAATAGCCCTACTTGCATAGAATGGGTATGAAAACCAGAGACCTACACTAGAAACATGAAAGAGAAAGGATGGAACTTAATGTAAATGGTTTAAAGATGGGTTTGAAAGGTCCCCTAAGATACACTAAGTCCCTCATAGACCAGTGCCTTGTCCAATGGGCCACAGAGTCAAATAGCCTATTGCAATAGACAACTAAGAAATAAAAAAGAAATAAATTCAATGTGCTGATTCCTAACATCAATCACACACCATGACCAAACCTCACCTTAACAACCCACCTATGTATTCAAGTATGTTATCACCCATCCAAAGGTTTTTAACCTTCCCCCTAGAAGAGACCTATAAACAGATAATACATTAACCAGCATCCACTAGAAGACAAGCATGACATATCTTTGACACCTCAACTCATACATACATGAAAACTAATCCTAAACTAGTTATCTCTATCAAGACAACTCCACTTGCAAATACATAGGAAATGCAAATAGAAAAATCAAACACCCTTGATGTATGATTAATGAATTCAGAATTCAAATTGTAGTGCCTAGATTTCCTTAGGCAAAAACACAACTATTTTTTTTTTTATATTAACATATATATGTGGAAAGTGTATAGCTTACTAGATATTCTTCTAAACACATTTTACCACAGCAATACAAGCACTAGTATGGACATATTATCACAAGAAACATCAATAAATAAAGAAATTACGGTTCCTACAAGTTACAGCTACAATCAAAGAGATACAACAATAAGCATTTCCCTTTTTTTTATTATTACAACTTGGAAGCATGTCACTTCTAACACACACGACAAATCTTTACAAGGAGTCTCTATCTAACAAGATCTTACAAGAAGAAAAAGAAGTTTTAAAGACTTATATTACATTTTTACAAGGTACACTTAACACCCAAAACCACTTTGAGGGAATTCACAAACACTACATTCTTTCATAGCCCTGGCCTGGTCCAACAAAGATATCTTGAAAAACCTGCAAGAAAACAAAACTTTTTAGCAAAACCATGGTACTCTCCTCCCTACCATATGGCATCATGAGACCTCATAGGTCCTAGCCAACCCTTGAGCAAGGGGAAATCAAGCCAACAAGAAACACCCATACATCCCTCATATATTTCACACATCACATTACTTCAAGAAACAACAACATATACCTCAATCTTGCCCTAACACAAGAATTACAACAACCCCTTTTTTTTTTTTTTACATGACCATTCACAACAAGGATCTAGTAAGACCCACTCAACAAGAAGGAGATAAGAACTTCAAGCAAAAACAACCATGATTCATCCTTAGCTCACCTAACAAACACATTCATCACTATGACACGAGATTCAAAACACTCGCCCCACAATACTCTCATGAATGAACTCAAGGACTTACATAAAGCATAACAACAACTCACAACACACATATACAAACTGAAACACCTTCCTACTCATATGAACTCATAAAATGCATAAACTCCATTAATGGAGGTTGAGGTGCACATACCTTCACCTGAAGTTATGGTAGATAGATCAAGTGAGTCTTCATTTTTCTTCTCTATCTTTCTCCTAGCTCCTAGATTGTCCCCAAAGTTGGAGAGTGGGTGATTAGGCAACACCATCCAAGTTTTCCACTAAAATAGGCTTCTCACACTCTCCCATGCCCTTGGGAGAGTTGTGAGCTTCCCATTGGGTGACCTTCCCAAAACCTTCCAACTTTCCTAAGGTGGTACTACAAAAAAGGTGAATGGGGAAGAGAGTTGGAAACTTTTTGACTCATGAAGTTTTACATGTGAGTTTTATTTTCGTCATTTGACAAAAGCCCACTATAGGAGGGCTTCCCAAGGTGGCTCTAGGGTGTCCTATGGTCAAAAAGGACCCTTACCCATAGGTATAACCCATGGGCCTACTATTTTTGTGTAAAACAACGCCCTAGGGGTCAATTTGACCCCTCAAAACCCTACCTAAAAGTGAAATTCGAGATTTAAGGAGATGTGACTTCCCATGTGTGTCCTAACCAAGGTAGAGGTATGGGGAAGACCAATTTGTACTAGAGTTGATTTAAGGAGATGTGACAACTTCCTTAATACCAAGTAAATTTAAAATGCAACTAAATTCACATTATAAGTGTCATAGACAACTCCAAAAACACATCACTTTCCTACTTGGCAAGGTCCACAATAACACAAAGAAATAATAAAATTAAACATTCACATAACCCCTTTCTCTTCACCAAAATAAATAAATAAATAAATAAATATGACATATCACAATAGGCCTACTCCCCCTTTAGGACATGAATTTTGGTGTCATGGGAGGCACACACAAAATAGCTTGATTTCCCCTTTCCATGGTTTTAGTCCTGCACACTCAATGTAATTATCAGTATTCCCATAATAATCAGAGCATGATCAAAATAAGATAAAAACTTAACTTTCATTTTATCAATACGCTTTCAAGTTATGTAACGAGTTATCTTCTAAGGAATCCATCAATTCTCTTAATATACTAAATTTCAAAATCCTTCAAATCACAATTGATTCATAATTTCAATCTATGAAATCATCACTATTTGCTTTATTGAACTAATCTTATTCTATCAAGAAATTATAACCGTCTCAATTCTCAAAAGTAAGATTTAATTTTGAATAAAAATTGTGACCTAAAGTTAAATTCACATAATTATCAACCCTTCTTTACTAATCCTGCCTCAGGGTATACTAGGGACTATGGTAAAATAGTTATCAATTCTATTTCCAACTCCTCATTTTAACTCAAGGTTAAGTAACCTAACCATTCATTATAGTTTCACCTCTAGTTCATGGTAATTAATTGTCTAATCTGATTTGTCAGGATGTTCAAATTCTACAATATTAAACTTTGAACAAATTGAATTAACTATTAAATCCATATTTACATGAAAGTGCAATAAGAGTTTTATTTGTACATCATTTCCTAGCTTAACCATAATTATTAATTAGGGCAATATTCTAGTCCACATAAGCTCCTTATTATAATTTTAGATGTAATTTCCAAGCATCTTAGAGTAATATTAATTCTATCATGTAAGCACAGGTTTACACCTTCATGTTCTAATACCACAATAGTTAACTAAAGGTAATATTACTTCAAAACTATGTCTTAAATTAACATATTCCATGAATTCATTTGAAGATGAAATCTATTCTAATTAAGTTGATGAACTACAGTCAAGACATCTACTAACTTTGCATAAAATCTATGGAAAGTTTTGCAAGAAATAACAATAGTGCTTACCAGAGTGTTCTTACCAAGATGAGGGAAATGGAGGTGTCCTACACAAATGGAGATAGTTTGGTAACAGTAAGAATAAATTGGTCCTCATACATAAGATAAATCAATTACAATATGTATTATATTCTTTGAACCAACAAAGGACGAAAGAACACCCTATATGCAGAGAGAAGGAGAAAATCTACAGGACAGAACCTTTCCTGGAACCAATTCTCCTGAAAAGGCAGAACTGAAACCCCTAAAAATGGCCTATGCGATCATGCAACAAATTGCTTAAATAGAACAAGGGGTCACAACCTTTTAGCACATGGATTTTTTGGATTTTAAGTGGCCCAAAAAGGTAACATGGAAATAGAACAGGGCACGAGCATTTTGAATTTTATTTTTTTTACCCAACGGCTAGTCTTTTGAATTTTCAACTAGGGTTTTAGCCAGAGACTAGAAAAGAGACTGCACAAGCCAGGGGAAGAACAATGAGGGCATGAAAATTTTAACAGGTGCTAACATGCCCCTTGGTACATTGCATTGGGAAGAGAAAGAGAAAGTTTCTGGATTCCATTAACCTTTCATCCTCCATTACTGATGTCTCCTTTACTTGCAAACTCAAAAAATCTAGACAGTTTTGATATGCAGAGGGAAAAGGACAGATGGAAGAAACACAGGGAAACAAAGGGATTCTATTGGAGCCGTGTAGAGGGAGGTACTAGATAGAGAACAACTAATGACTATAGATTGATAGCCATGTTAAAGAATTTATTTACTGGAGGATCAACAAATAGTTAAGCTGGGGGAATGATGAGTCAATATTATGGAATGTTTTGTTTATGATTTTCTAAGTTTGGACTTGACTATCTTATGGTTTTTCATGAACATTATGCAGTCTTTTATGTTTCTAAGCTTTAGCTATATAGATTAATGAATTTTATGATAAAATTTGGTATCTTTCTTCTCTAGCTTTAATGGGTAGATCTCCTACAACCGTATGACAAGGCTATGTTAAAATAGGGAAACTTATTATAATCTCTGCCTTGGATTCATGTTTTGGTTTCTGTTATGTTAACCTTTTGCAGGAAGAATAAGTCAGCAAGGAGCATGGACTCAAGGATGAGTGGGTCTTTTAAGGTGGATAACTATTTTAGAAGTTCATCATAGCTCCACTCCTTCCATCACTTCGTGGTTGCTGATTCAGTCCAAGTCAATCTAGTTGCCAACATTCCTATATTCTTGAAGCACTAAATATGGCTTATCTTCTTGCATGAATGATGTTGTCATTCCTGTAACTCCAGTTTTTATGATATTTAATGAAGGATCTAGTTTGTAGGAGTTCTATTTTTCTTAGTTTCTTTCAAATAAGATGGAATTGATGATTCCAGGTAGGTTAGACATTTTGAGAATTTCTTACTATAATCCAGCAATAGAGTAAAGATACTTTGATATCCTATATTGTACTTATGTTTTGTTGAATGAATATATGACAGTTCTTCATTTCAATCTCTGAGTTATAATTCATTGATACTTCTATGGGGGCCCACATGGGAGATGAATTCCCTATTCATGTTTAAGTAGGATTCAATTAAGTTTCTTCAAAGTTTGTTAAGTATTGTTGCTCCTGCAACCACTGGTAGCAAAACCATTGACTGTTTCCTGTAGGATAGGTTTACTTCTCAAGCATTATCTATTTACTATTAAGTTTGTTTCCTTCAAGATGAGGTTAATCAGTAGTTTTAGTTTCTTGTATAAATCTCCTGTAGCAATAGCTTTTACTTTAGTAGTGATGACTATTGAGAAGAACTAAAGCATAAACTTTGCAGCCATCACGTCAAGTTCACGTTCCCGGGTTGATACATTAAATGAAGTCTAGCATGATGTTCTAAGTAGATACATGATGATTTTCAGCAATGAATCACTGTTAAAGGATGTCCAATCCTTGAGTTACTAGGATATTATTCTAACCAATCAAATAACCGCTATTTATAATCCAATCTGTCTTTATGTTTTCTTGTCAAATTAATGCTAGATATTGTTCCTTTTTCTCATCTTCATGATCCATCTCATCATACATCTTTTCCATAATAGAAATGATTCCAATTTCATCAGAAAATGAATCATCATCAGAAACTCCATCACTAGCATAGTAACATTCTTTTGTATACTTAGGCTTGTACTTAGTACTGAATTTCATAACTCTTGTAGGACACTTAGATGCAAAGTGACCAATATTGTTACATGAGAAACATTTGAATGGTAACTAACCTTCATACTTTCCTTTTCCTTTTCTTTCTTTATTAGCAATCATAGTAATAATATCATCTATCTCTTTATCTTCATCTTCATCATCAAAATTACTAGAAGTGTTTAAAGATTTCTTACCATGGACTGATGCTTTGAAGGCTATCTCACTTTTAGGCTGTCTTTAATCTTGAAATCTCAAAAGCTGAAATTTTGTTGATCAAGGTCTCTCTCTTGAAATTTTTTGTAAGCTACATGGTCTCATCAAGAATGTTGATCTTGTTTTCATACTTTGTTGTAAGATTAGTCATCAACTTATCCATAATGTCTTCCTCCGAGATCTCTCCACCATTGTTCTTGATTCGAGCAACTGCTTCATTAATCCTTTGGTTTTAAGCTCTAATGTTTTCTTCAAGTAGAATCTCTAATGCATTGTACCTTTTCTTCCATGTCTTTTTGTGTGCATTATTTTCTTGTATATCTCCTTCAAACATGTCTTCTAGGTGCTTCCATATTTTGTAGGCTATGTCTACTTTTTTTAACTATGAAAACTCACTATCAAATAAGGCATTGATAAGGGCTTCTTTGACTATTGCATTCTGATGGAACAAATCCTTTTGCTTGTTAGTAGAATCATCCTTTGCAAGATCTTCTAGAGAGGGGATATTAATTTCTTTGATAGCCACTTCAAAAACTTCAAAAGCAATGCACTGAAAATGTGTCACCATCTTGTTCTTCCAATCAGGATAGTTCTCTCCATCAAACTTAGGACTATCTTTTCTAAAGAATGTCATCTGATCAACCTCAAGCTGTTAAAATTTCTCTTTGAGGCACTTGACTTTGATACCAATTATTAGGAATAGTCCCAAGAGATAACTAAGAGGGGGGGGAGGGTGAATTGGTTATCTACAAGTTTCAATTCTTTATCCAATTAAGTATACTTAAACTTTAAGCATAAACACAATGAAAGAACACTTGAACACAACACCAATATTTTTGTTATGGGGAAACCCAAATAGGTAAAAACCCCAGTGGGAATTGCCAGCCACTAATAAACTGCACTAGTGTATAATGATCCTTGTTAGAAGATCTCACAACCCTGTTAGGAGTTGATCTTTACAATTAAAGAAGTAAAGTAACCTAGTCAAAGGTCGAACCCTATTAGGATTCTTTTATGATTGACCCTATTAGGGGTGAGGATGCACTATTCGAGAGCTCACTTCTCAAAGGGGTGAAGGTTGAAGGTTGCAACCTTCTAAATAATAGATACACACTATATCTAGA
Source organism: Chamaecyparis obtusa (assembly GCA_027943335.1). Taxonomy (NCBI): domain Eukaryota; kingdom Viridiplantae; phylum Streptophyta; class Pinopsida; order Cupressales; family Cupressaceae; genus Chamaecyparis; species Chamaecyparis obtusa. Next base: position 164,837 of record BSBK01004203.1, read on the forward strand.
TCTTGGTGAACTGCGACGTAGACCTGCTATCTTGATCAGTTCCAATGAATAGAATATTGATGCAAGGCAGGGGCTAAAAAATGGCACACCTTAATGATCTAAGCCTACTCAACACATGCGGAAGCAAATACACAACAATAGTGAGAGAGAGAGAATGCATAAGCTTTCATATATTTCATCAAATAGAATGATACATGCCAAGCTATAAGGCTTTCCTAGTTAGGGCTAGATATTACAATGAATTACAGAAGTCCTCAAACATGCGATGATCTACCAACAATATCTATACTTACTATCTTCTATCTTCTACCAAAACTACACCCTAAACTACCACCAAACAACTAAATTTATACAAGAGTCTACCGAACTGAGTCGGCCTTCAGATCCACAATCAACAAAAGGAACAGTCAAATCTGGGACCACACACTTCCCAATGATGGATTCCAACATTAAATCCATGACCCAAAATAAATGCACAAGTCAGCCACAATAGACACTAAAACTAAACCCACCGGTGAGCAAAGATAACCAAGCAGCAAACAAGCAATGTCAAGCACCAATGAAACAATCGATTGCCCAAGATATAAGCAACCACACTTGCTAACCAAAGGAAATTGACCAACTACAGAAAAACTCAGTCAAAGAAGGAACCAAACAACAAAGACAAACTCCAAAATATTTTTGGTGACACGCGATTGCCAAGGACCCAAGATGCTCCTGCATTAGACACCTGGGATTATTTTGAAATGATTCTCCAAATCATTTAGTAGGTCATGTCTGAGCTTCATCCAACTTACACTAAGAAATCCAGGAACTATCTTCCATTGGTCTATTCTTCCACTTTACCAGATATTCCATGTACTATTTTCCTCTTGTTCTCTTGCCAACTCTTTCCTTCAAAATCTATTCAACTTCTTCATTCTACTTCTTAGGTTACTCTTTTGGTGATGTCACTTCTTCATCAGGTTCATGATACTCATACAAATCAGCAATGTTGAAAATCTATGATATGTCCATGTCATCAAGTAACTCAATCTCATATGCATTTTCACTATCAAATTTCTTCAAAATCTTGCAAGGTCCAAACTTTTTCATTTTCAGCTTTCCATATGTTCCAATAGGAAATCGACCTTTCTTCAAATGAACCATCACTTTATCACCAACATAATTTTTTTTATGTCTCCTTGATCTATCAGCTCTATCTTTGTATTTCTGATTACTATCTTCTAGATTTAGCTTCACATCTTCATGCAATGTCTTCATGTACTCAACAAATTTTACTTCTTGAGCACTTTTCTTATTCTCATCAGCAATGTCTCTCAAATCAAATATACCTCTTAGCTGTGTGCCATTCACAATCTCAAATGGTGTCTTTCTAGTACTCCTATTCATTGAATTATTGTATGCAAATTTTTCTTGTCCCAACACAGAATCCCAATTACTCAATGTGTCTCCAACTAAGCATCTCAAAATATTTTCCAAACTTCTGTTCACAGCTTCAATTTGTCCATTAGTTTTTGGGTGAAATGGAGAACTATATTTCAACTCAGTGCCAAATTTCTTCAAAAGTGTTTTCCAAAAGTAACCAACAAATTTACTATCTCGGTCAAAGATAATACTCCTCGGTAATCCATGCAATTTGACAATTTACTTAAAGAAAAGATCTACTACATGTACTGCATCTGATGTCTTTCTACATGGTATAAAATGTGTCATCTTAGATTATATATCCACAACAACAAATATAGAATCATTATCTCTTACTATCTTCGGTAAGCCAAGAACAAAGTCCATACTGATGTCAATCCAAGGTTTCTTAGGAACAACAATCGGTACATACAATCCAATATTCTGAGTTACTCCTTTTGCAACTTGACAAACTCCACAACTTTTCACAAATTTTTGAACATCTTTATACAACTGCGGCCAATAGTATTTCTCCTTAAGCAAATTCTATGTTTTATCAATACCAAAATGTCCAGCCAAACCACTGCTATGTTTCTCCTTTATGAGATTAGTTATCATTATTCCTCTCGGTATACACAACTGAATGCCTTTAAACAACATACCTTCCTAAATAAAATATTCATCCCATTTAGTATCTTATTGATGTTGAATAGGAGATCTGCACTTTTGATGAAGGGTGCTCCCCTTAGTACCACAAACACATAATAGAAATAGAGAAACAACAATAATATGCAAGAATAGAAAATTGGCTTCTTATTATCTCCACAAATGTGAAATTACAAACTTTCAAAATTACAATATGCAAAGCCACATGGGCATTCCCTTACAATATTATGTAGGACAAAGCCTTGAATCAATACCCAGATCTCTACCCAAAACTACCCCGAACTGCCTAAGACAACACTGCAAACCTTTTTTATATAGGCAATTTCCACCGCCTGAGAAGGTTCCAGAAATTTAGCCCTTTTGGCCGACTAGACATAGAATTATTTATTTTTCACAATTATTACAATAGGGTCGGCTCAAAAGAAATACAAAATATGATTTTAGGTAACCCAATTTCTGGAGGCCATAACTTTTTAACCGTAACTCCATTTTTCTATTGTAACCACTTTTCAGAAATGCCATGACGAGATCTACAATGCTTAATAGGCACTCGCACTAGTCAGTCAAGGGTCGATCATGATCTGGACCCTCTAAGGCCTTCAAAATTGACCTGAAAGATTTTGTACCCAAAAATCTCAATAACTTCACCAATACTAATGATGTAGCAATGAAACTCAACTGGTAGGCTGAAATGACTATGATGAACCTCCAACTGTGAAATCAAAACATTCTGAGATCATATGACCAACTTACTAAAAATACTAAGTTTCCAAAAATAGCAGCTCTACACAAGATAGCCCTTATTGAAAAGAAAACAAAAATATTTTTGGTGATGCATGATTTCTCTTACACCTAAGATGCTCCTGCATCAACTTTCTCCATGGCTCAGAGAAATCAGGGTCAAACTCATAAGAATCTCTCATCTCACCAAAACCAAGAACTTCAACTTTCATCTCGGTCATCAAAGATCTTCTTCTACCCAATGCATCAACAGCTCAGTTAGTGACTCCACTCTTATGCTTTATCAAAAATGTGTAACTCTGAAAATACTCAACCCATTTCATATGTCTCTAATTCAACTTATTATAACTACCCAAATACTGTAAAGCCTTATAATCAGTATACAACACAAACTTACTTGGTATCAAATAATGTCTCCATTTCTTCAGTGCTTAAACAATAGCATAGAATTCTTGATCATACACAGAATATTTCCTTCTAGCATTATTCAAATCTTCACTAAAGAAAGCAATAGGTTTACCTTCTTGACTCAACACAACTCCAATTGCACTTCCACTTGCATCACATTCTACTTGAAATACTTTACTGAAATTAGGAAATGACAAAATAGGTAATTCAACAACCTTTTGCTTCACAGTCTCAAAACTTTTGTCAACTCCATGTGTCCACTTGAATTCTCTTTTGTCTCCTCTCATAGTTTAGTCATAGCATTACAAATTAAACTAAAATTCCTTAAGAACTTTTGGTAAAAACTTTCCAAACCATGAGATGATCTTACCTCACTAGCATTCATAGGTGTAGGCCAATTCAAAATAGCTTCAACCTTTTCAGGATCCTTCTTCAAACCATCAGCTGAAATAACAAATCCCAAATACACAATCTCCTCTTTCATGAATGAACACTTTTTCAGATTTATCAGCAACTTTTCCTCTTTCAATCTCTACAAAACTTGTCTAACATGCAACAAATGTTCTTCTCTAGTCTTATTGAATATCAGAATGTTGTCAAGATATACAATTGCAAACTTACCCAAGAATTTCTTCAAAACTTCATTCATTAGCCTCATAAAAGTACTCGATGCATTAGTTAAACCAAAGGGCATAACCAACCACTCATACAAACCTTCTTTTGTCTTGAAAGTGGTCTTCCATTCATCACCTTCTTTGATTCTGATATGATGATACCCACTTTTCAAATCAATTTTGGTGAAATACTTTGCTCCAGTCAAACAGTCCATTATGTCATCCATTCTCGGTATAGGAAACCTATACTTCACTATTATCTTACTGATTGCTCTGGAATCAGTACACATTCTTCTTTAGTGCCAATACAACAGGTACTACATGAGGACTCAAAATTTCTCTAATCAAACCTTTCTCCAAAAAAAATTCAATCTACCAGTTCAATTCCTAATTCTCGGTAGGTGTCAACTGATGAGGTGCCTTATTTGATAAACTAGCTCCAAGGATTAGCTCCCTACAATGATCAATGCTTCTTTTCGATGGAAAACCATCAGGTACATTATCAGAAATGATATCACTGTACTCGGTAAGTAACTTATCAATCTCCTCAACAACATTATCCTCCATTTTCTTACTCGGTTTGTTAGGGATCACAACAAGACATACACCATTCCTTTTCAAAGAGTTAATAAAATTTCTTCCCTCCATCAAACAAACTTTCACAGATGTGAAAACATTACTAACAAGTTCTTCCATCAATGGTAATGAGATTTGCTTCTTTCCATCAGCCACAATAGTATACTTATGCAATCCTCCATCATATATAGCATGTTTATCATATTGCAGAGGTCTACCCAACAAAATATCACAACAATCCATAGGCATGATATCACATAACACCTTATCATAGTACTTTTTGATCTTCAAATTCACATAACATTGTTCACTTACGAGGAGTGTATGCTCATCTTTGATCCATGGAATCTGATAGGGCTTCGGATGTACCAACCTTTCCAACCGCAACTTTGTGACCATCTCCTCAGATGCCAGATTCTCCAAGCTACCACTGTCAATGATAACCTTCCAAAATTTATCAGAAACTCTACATCTAGTCTTGAATAAACTTTTCCTTACTGGATCTTCCTTCTTAATTTAATTCCATAATGCTCTCCTTACCATCAATTTATTTTCTTTCTCAGGTTCATTCAATGAATCTTCTTGCACCAAAGCATTTCTACTGCTACCAACCTTCTTACTTGCATGTGTACATTCAAAAGATCTATGTCCTTCTTCTCCACAATTGTAACAAGTTCCTCAGAAACTTCCTCTACTATAACCACCTTAGTAGTTACTGCCTCTACCTCTAGATGAACTTTTACCTTTCCACTCAGTCTTACCTTTGTCCAGATTTGTCTTTTCTGGTTCAGATCTACCATTTTCACCATTAGATCTACCTCCTCTGCTAAGGAATCTACCACCTTGACCTCTTTGCCTTTTCTCATGTCTTTTGTTCAATTTCTCATTGGCCTTCAATGCAAATTGATAAGCCTCTTCAATGTTCTCCGACTTGACCATACTAATTTCCTCTTGGATGAAAACTCTCAAACCATTCAGGTATCTACCAATTCTTTCCACATCATCTTCATCATGTCTAGATCTAATATCTAATCTATAGAATTTCTCAGTATATTTCTTTATCGAGCTATCTTTTTGTCTCAAACTTTGCATTCGCCGAACTAGGTTAATCTAATCATCACAAGGTAAGAACTTTCCTTTCAATTTGTTCACCATTTTATTCCATACCTTGATTTTATCTTTTCCTTTCCTCTTCCTATCTAGCTACAGATGCTCCCACCATAAGGATGAATGACTTTTTAACTTTGTGCTTGCAATCTTCACCTTCTTGTCTTCAGGAATGTTTTCATACTCAAAATACTTTTCCATCTTGGTGATCCAATCTGCCAATTCATCAGAATCTAGCTTTCCACCATACTCAAGAGGATTGAAATGTGGTGTAGACTTCAGACTTATCAAATCCTTCAAAAATATTTCTTCACCTTGATCCATAATAGGTGCGGGTTTAGCATTCGCCTGTTCTTCCTCAACTTCATCATCACTAACATCTTCAAGATGTCTGCCTCTTCTCTGGGTTGTTTCAACAACTTCTAACCTAGCAGCAATATGGCTTAGCATATTTTCCAATCCTAGATCTGCATCTCACCTCCCATGAACCATCTTGACAACCCTCTATAATTGTAGGTCAGATCGCAATTTTCTACCCCACAAAAATCAACCAGGGCTTCAAGAGGAACCTACAAACCTAGATCCATAGACCTAGATCAAGATCTAACCTCACTCTAATATCACCTAATGCAAGGTAGGGGCCAAGAGGGGCCAAACAATGGAACACCCTAATGATCCAATTCTGCTCAACACATGCAAAAGAAAATAAACAACAATAGTGAGAGAGAGAATTCCAAAGCTTTCATATATTTCATCAAATAGAATGATACATGTCGGGTTGTAAGGGCTTCCTGGTTAGGTCCAAATATTAAAATTAATTATAGAGGTCCTCAAACATGCAAGGATCTTCCAACAATCTCTATTCTTACTATCTTCTATCTTCTACCAAAACTGCCCCCTAAACTACCACCAAACAACTACATTTATACAAGAGTCTACCAAACTGAGTGATCCTTCAAATCCACAATCAATGGAAGGAATGGTCAGATCTAGGACCACATGCTTCCCAATGATGGATTCCAACATTAAATCCATGACCCAACATAAATGCACAAGTTAGACACAACATAAACTAAAACTAAACCTGCTGGTGAGCAAAGATAACCGAGCAGGAGACAAGAAATGTCGAGTGCAAGTGAAATAACCAACTACCCAAGAGATAACCGACCACACTCGGTAACCAAAGGAAATGGACTAACTTGGTCAAAGCAAGAACTGAGCAACATAGAAAAACTCCAAAATGTTTTTGGTGACACAAGATTGCTAAGGACCCAAGATGCTCCTACATCACATATACTCTTTACTTGGTCACATAGACCTTCTGTTGATGGCTCAACACTTCGTACTCTCTACTCTTCTCTTCTTTTTCAACTCTAAACCATGTCTTAGCAATAAAAAATGATTGCCTATAAATATCTTCTCTCTAAATGATATAATCAAGTCAGCCTATTAGAACTACCTTGAAATCATATTAGACAAACAATAACACTCTCCAATAACATCTCTGTCAGATCTACTAAGCACACAACACAATCTGGGACTTGTCCAAATTAATAAATGTAGACACATGTTACACACTGTTGGCTCTACCAAAGTATCTGATACTTTCTCCTCAATTTGAATTACATCATGCAAACTTAACCAAACCTTCTTAACTCTTCTCTAATCACTAATCCAAGTATGCATACCATAACAATAGGCACAACTCTTGTACCAATATAATCTCTATCGGCTCTTCTAAATAAACACATGGAACTACAACTGGTGAATAATGAATGCATAACTTCACTTCTACTACACACTAGACTCTACATCCATGAATGAAGAAACACTAACATGTCTCCATCACATATCCAAAGGTGCAAGGCTCCATGATAACTATACAAACAATCACTCACAGAACACTACCTATAACTCTTGTTAGGAACACTACTAACACAAGCTACTTACATAATTGTCTGTACTAACAATTAACATTTACATCCATGATATCATGTTGATAACATCTCCATGCTACATATACTCAAATCTTATTGCATAAGTCTTCCATGCATGCTACTTACCATATGTTGTCATCAATGACAAACATACAGTCAACACTAGCTTGCTAGCAAATCTCCAACACTCATTCCCACCAAATATAATGTCATCAACAAATATCTCAGCAATCAAAATTTAATTAGTACTATCATATTTTAAGTATAAATTATTGTTATCACTATTCCTTTCAAATCCAATCTTGATTAAGTGAGAGTTTAATCTTTCATGCCATGCTCATGGTTCTTGATTCAATCCATATAAATCTTTATGCAGTTTTCATACCATATCCTTATTGCTTTTGTCAACAAATCCATCGGGTTGTTCAATGTAAACTTCTTCAAGAATTCCATTAAAAAATGCAAACTTAACATCCATCTGATAAACTTTGAGTCCTTTATAAGAATCATATGAAATCAATATTCTTACACCTTCTAATCAAGAAATAGAGGCAAATGTCTCACCATAGTCAATACCTTCTTCTTGTGCATACCCTTTGTAGACTAACATTTCTTTATTTCTGATCACATCTCATTTCTCATTGATTTTATTTCTGATAAATATATTTCATTCCAATCACATTCTTATCCTTACGTCTCAGTACGAGTGACTAGTGTTTTTCATTTCAATCTGATCAATTTCTTATTTCATATCATTCATCCAATCTTCATTTCCTAGTGCATCCTTTACTACTCTTGGCTCAAATTTAGAAATCAAACATGTTTTATCTTTCAACTTGCTTCTTGTCATGATTCTTGTGTTCTTGTCTCCAATAATTTTTCTCAGTGAGTGGTGTCTTCTCACATATTTTTCTAATACAGGATTAATAGACTATTCATTAGTGTTTTCATCTCTCGATCGAGGCTCATCTTGCTCATTGGTTCCTTCTTGATGTAGCTTGGTTGTGTCAGCTGAATAACCTTCTTGTACATAAACAAATAGTTTTTAATCCTTGGGTTCATTTTTTCTATCCTCTTCATTCCTTTATGCAAATTCATCAATTCTTACATTTATACTTTCAAGAATTTTATTAGTATCCTTAATCAAACATTTATATGCTTTTATCTTTGATGAATAAGCAAGAAATATACCTTCATCTCCTTTAGAGTCAAACTTTCCATTTCTAGAATCTTTCAGTATATCACACCTACTTCCAACTATTTTAAAGTAACTTACATTTAGTGTGTGACCAAACTAGAGTTCATAGGGTGTCTTGTTTGTACCTTTCTTCAACTATAATCGATTGAGAGTATAAAATCTAGTACTTATGGCTTATCTCTAGAATGTTTGTGTAACCTTTTTGTCAATTAAAAAAGTTATAGCACAGTCAACAATGGATCTATTCCTTCTCTCAGTTATCCCATTTTGTTGTGGATTCCTCAGTGCATATACTTGTATTTTTATTCCATGTTCATTGCAGAAGACAATTAATTCATTAGAGATAAATTCACCTCCTCTATCAGATCTTAATCACTTTAGTTGTTTACCTATTTCCTTTTCAACTCTTTCTTTATACTACTTAAACATTTGGAATGCATCATATTTTTCTTTTAGAAACATAACAAACATCATTATTGAATAATCATCAACAAACAAAATAAAGTACCAATATCCATAATAGCTTTGAATTCTCATAGGACCACAAAGGTTAGTGTGAACTAATTCCAAAATACCATTGCTAAAGTAAGATTTACTTGAAAATTTTGACTTATTCATCTTAGCAATATGACATTCTTTGCACATCACTTTATAAGGTTTTCTCAATTTCTGTAGACCTGTGACTCTACTATTCTTACTTTCTTTGATCAAGTTATCAAAATTCACATGACAAAGTCTCTTATGTCATAGCCATACATCTTTAGTTTTAAAAAACAAGAAACTCTTTGCATCAGTATGAAGAAAAAATAGAGTACCTCTTGATTGTCTACTAGTTCCAATTAGATCTCCATCAACACCATAGATCTTCACCTTTTTGTTCTAAAATTCTAGTCAGTGGCCAATATCGTTCAGTTGTGAAACACTCAATAGGTTATAGTTTAGTCCTCTAACCCAATATGCAACATTACATTTCATCTTCTCATTTAATACAATGGATCATTTACCTTTCACAGGGCATGGCACATCATTTCCAAATCTGACAAATCCTCCATCATACTCTTCTAGGTTCTCAAACTTATCACTATCACCAGTCATATCATGTGACCAACCACTAGCAATAATTCATGGGTATTGATGAAGGGTGCTCCCCTTAATACCACAAACACATAACAGAAACAAAGAAACAACAACAATTTGCAAGAACAGAAAATGGGCTTCTTATTATCTCCACAAGTGTGGAATTACAAATTTCAAAATTACAATATGCAAAGCCACATGGGCATTCCCCTTACAATATTCTAAAGGACAAAGCCTCGAATCATTACCTAGATCTACCCAAAACTTCCCTAGACAACACTACGGGCCTTCTTTATATAGTCAATTTCCACCACCTGAGAAGGTTCCAAAAATTTATCCCTTAAGGGTGACTATACATTGAAATATTTTATTTTCACAATTTTTACAATAGGGTCAGCTCAAAAGAAATTCAAAATATGCTTTTAGGTAGCCCAACTTCTGGAGGCCATAACATTCCAACCGCAGCTCCATTTTTCTATTATAACCACTTTTAAAAAATGCCAAGATGAGATCTACACTACTTGACTCACATTAGCTCCAATCAGCTTGGGGTAAATCATGATCCAGAGTCTCTAAGGCCTTCAAAATTGACCTAAAAGATTTTATACCCAAAAACCTCAATAACTTCACCAATACAAATGATGTGGCAGTGAAACTCAACTGGTAGGTTGATATGACTAAGATGAACCTCCACCTATGAAATTAGAACATTCTAAGATCATATGACCAACTTACTAAAAATACTAAGTTTCCATAAATAGCAGCTCTACACAAGATAGCCCTTATTGAAAAGCAAACAAAAATATTTTTTTTTGGGTGATGCAAGATTGCTCTTACACCTAGGATGCTCCTGCATCAGACACTTGGGGTAATTTGAGAAGTGACCCCATCATGTCTTAGGTGTGAAGAGGAAAACCAAGATGGTTAACCTCCTCCCTTGTCAGCCATGATGAATCTTCAATAGGTCATCCTTTCTATTTGACTAGATATTCTTCATATGTCCTTTTCCTTGTGCTTCTGCCAAAATGACTATCTAGTATATCCTCAATCTCCTTGATAGCTAAACTAGTTGTTGGAATACTCCATTGTGCTTCTGTGATCTCATCTTCAACACCCCCTTCATGATACTTTGTCAGATCTAAAATGTTAAATACTGGTGAAATATTTGGCTCAGTAGGCAACTCGACCTCATAGGCATTTCCTGAACCATTCTTCTTCAGTATCTTACATGGGCCAAACTTTTTCATTTTTAACTTGTTATATGTACCAACTAGAAATCACTCCTTCCGCAAATGAACCATGACTTCATCCCCAACTTGAAATTCCTTATGCCTCCTTTTCTCATCTGCCTTAGCCTTATACTACACATTGATCTTGGTAATGTGCTTCCTCACCTCCTCATGGATGTTCTTCAAATGTTCTACAAAATCCTTAGCTTTAGCACTACTTATTTCTCCTTTATCTATCTTTCTTAATTCAGATGCATTTCTTAGACTACTCCCATATACAATCTAGAATGGTGATTTACCAGTGCTCCTGTTAACAAAATTATTGTATGCAAATTCTACCTATGGTAAAATCAAATCCCATCATGTTGGCTTATCTCCAACCAAAAATCTCAGAAAATTCCCCAAACTCCTATTCACCACCTCTGTCTATCCATCAGTCTATGGATGGTGTGATGAATTGAACTTCAAATATGTCTTCAACTTCTTCCACAATGTGTGCCAGAAATACTCAACAAACTTAGTATCTCGATCTGAAACTATGGTCTTTGGCAAATCATGTAGTCTCACTACTTCTCTGAAAAATAATTCTACTACATAAACAACATCATTGGTCTTCTTGCAAGGAATGAAATGTGCCATCTTCAAAAATTTGTCAACCACCACAAAAATTGAATCATGTCCCCGCTAAGTCCTCGGTAAACCAAGAACAAAGTCCATACTGATATCCTCCCAAGGCTTCTCTAGTACAGGTAATGGCTGATACAACCCTATATTCTGCTTCACTCCTTTCACCATCTGACATACTATGCAACTCTGTACAAACTTCTTGACATCTTGTTGCAACTGTGGCTAATAATAATTCTCACTAACCAAAGCAAGGGTTTTATCAAGATGAAAATGTCCGACCAATCCTCCGCTATGCTTCTCCTTGATGAGATTCTTCCTCATAGAACTTCATGGAATGCACAACTAACTCCCTCTGAATAGCATATCATCCTGAATGATAAAATCCAACCACTTCATTCAGTCTAGAGTTACAGGTTCTTTACAAGCTTTCCAAGCTTCACCAAAATTAGGATCCTCTGGATACAAATTTTTGAGTTCCTTGAACCCAACAACCTTAATCTTCATCTCTGTCAGCAATAGTTTGCTCCTGCTAAAACCATCTACAATCCTATTAGACTTTCCACTCCTATGTTTCAAAATAAATGTATAACTCTGAAAAAACTCAACCCATTTCAAATGTCTTTGATTCAATTTTCCTTGACTATTCAAATATTGCAAAGCTTGATGATCAGTATACAAAAAAAACTCCTTAGGAAGTAGATAGTGTCTCCACTTCTTCAATGCTTGAACTATAGCATAAAATTCTTGGTCATAAACAAAATATTTTGTCTTGGCACCATTTAACTTCTCACTAAAATAAGAAATAGGTTTACCTTCTTGGCTCATAATAGCTCCTATTGTAGTACCACTGGCATCATAGTCTACTTGAAACACCTTATTAAAATCTGGAAGTGCTAAAATAGGTTGTTTTGTAACTTTCTATTTCAATAGTTTAAAACTCTTATCTGCCCCATTAGTCCACTTGAACTCTTTTCTATCCCCTCTCATTGTTTCAGTCAAGGGTCCACAAATACTGCTAAATTTTTTGATAAATTTCCTATAAAAACTAGCCAAACCATGAAAAGATCTTACCTCAGTTGCACTTCTTGGAGTAGGCCATTCAAGGATAGCCTGTACTTTCTCCGGGTCCATTTTTAGACCTTCTGCTGAAACTACAAATCCTAAATACACTAACTCCTTCACAAAACTCCACTTCTTTAAATTTATCAACAATTTCTCTTCTCTCAGCTTCTTAAATACCATACGAATATGCATCATATGCTCCTCCAATGTCTTACTAAAGATGAAAATATCATCTAGCTAAATAATGACAAACTTACCCAGAAATTCTTTCAGAACCTCCTTCATGAGCCACATGAAAGTGCTTGGTGCATTGGTTAGCCCAAAAGGCATGACTAACCACTCATATAGTCCTTCCTTTGTCTTGAAGGTAGTCTTCCATTCATCTCCGTCTCTGATTAGAATCTAATGATATCCACTCTTCAAATCTATCTTTGAGAAATACACAACCCCACTAAAACAATCCATAATATCATCCATTCGTGGCAATGGAAACCTGTACTTGATTGTGATCTTGTTTATTTCCCTAGAGTCTGTACACATCCTCCATTCTCCATTCTTCTTTGGTGCTAATACCACTAGTACATCATAGGGACTCAAACTCTCTCAAATCAACCCCTTCTGCAATAACTCATGTACTTGTCTGTTCAACTCTTCACTTTCTATTGTTGTCATTTTGTGTGCTACCTTATTTGGAAAACTAGCTCCTAGAATCAAGTCCATCTGATGACTGATCTTCCTTACTAGTGGTAATCCATTAGGAACATTATCAGATACAATATCCTGAAACTCATTCAACAAATCTGCAACTTCTACAGGTACATCTTCTACTTCTCTTTACCAACTTTTGGAATTAAAGAAAAACACACATGCTCATGCCTCATACCATGTAAAAATTTTCTTCCATGAAAAAAATCTATTCTTGCACTACCAAATACCTTTTCTTCTATGTCATTCAATGGCTTTAGCTTATTTCACACCCCATCCTTTGTCAAGGAATAGGTATTCACATGACCATCATGTATAGCATGCCTATCAAACTACCATGATCTATCCAACAACATATGATATGCATCCATAGATATGATATCACATAGAACCTCATCATGGTATCTGCCAATCTTGAACTTCACTAGGCATTGTTCATTGACCATGACCTTGTGGTCATCCTGCACCCACGCAATCTAGTATGGATGTGGATATTTTTGTCTCTTGAACTTCAACTTTGTGACACAAGGCATGGAGCAAGAGGGGCCAAAAAATGGCACACCCTAATGATCCAAGCCTTCTCAACACATGCGGAAGCAAAAAAGCACAATAGTGAGAGAGAAAATGTAGAAGCTTTCATATATTTTCATCAATTAGAATGATACATGTCGGGATGTAAGGCCTTCCCAATTAGGGCCAGATATTAGAATGAAATATAGAAGTCCTCAAACATGCGAGGATCTACCAAAAATAGCTTTTTTTGTCTATCTTCTATCTTTTCCTAAAAACTTCCTCCTAAACTCTAAACCAACAACTACATTTATACAAGAAGCTACTGAACTGAATCGGCCTTTAGATCCACAATCAATGGAAGGAATGGTTAGATTTGGGACCACATGCTTCCCAATGATGGATTCCAACATTAAATCTATGACCCAATATAAATGCACAAGTCGGCCATAATAGAAACTAAAACTAAACTTGTCGGTGAACAAGATAACTGAGTAGTAGACAAGAAATGCTGAGCACCAGTGAAACAACCGACCACCCAAGAGATAATCAACCATACTTAGTAACCAAAGGAAATAGACCAACTACTGACCAACTCAGTCAAAGCAAGAACCGAGCAACACAGACAAACTCCAAAATTTTTTTGGTGACACAAGATTTTCAAGGACCTGAGATTCTCCTACATCAGACACCTGGAGTTATTTTGAAATGATTCTCCAAATCATTTGGTAGGTTTGGTCCAAGCTGCATCCAACTTAGGCTATGAAATCCATGAACTGTCTTCCATCGGTCTATTCTTCCACTTTACCAGATATTCCATATACTATTTTCCCTTTGTACTCTTGCTAACTCTTTCCTTCAAAATCTATTTAATTTCTTCATTCCGCATCTTAGGATATTCTATTAGTACTGTCACTTCTTCATCATGTTCGTGATACTCATACAAATCAGCAATGTTGAAAATCGGGGATATGTCCATGTCATCGGGTAACTCAATTTCATATGCATTTCCATTGTCAAATTTCTTCAAAATCTTGCAAGGTCCAAAATTCTTTATCTTCAGCTTCCCATATGTTCCAACAATAAATCAGCCTTTCTTCAAATGAACCATCACTTCATCACCAACATCAAAAATTTTATGTCTTCTTGATCTATCAGCTTTGTCTTTGTATTTTTGATTACTGTCTTCTAGCTTCAGCTTCAAATCTTCATGCAATGTCTTCATGTACTCAACAAACTTTATTCCTTCAGCACTTCTCTTATTATCATGAGCAATGTCTCTCAAATTAGATATTCCTCTTGGTTGTGTACCATTCATAATCTCAAATGGTATCTTTTTAGTAGTCCTATTCATTGAATTATTGTATGCAAACTCTTCTTGTGCCAACACAGAATCCAAATTACTCGGTGTGTCTCCAACTAAGCATCTGAAAAGATTTCCCAAACTTCTATTCACAACTTCAGTCTGTCCATTGGTTTGTGGGTGAAATGTAGAACTATATTTCAACTTAGTGCCAAATTTCTTCCAAAGGGTTTTCCCAGAGTAACCAACAAATTTACTATCTCAGTCAGAGATAATATTCTTCGATAATCCATGGAATCTGATAATTTCTTTAAAGAAAAGATCTGCTACATGTACTACATCTGATGTCTTTCTACATGGTATAAAATGTTCCATCTTTAAAAATCTATCCGTGACAAAAAAATATAGAATCATTACCTCTTATTGTCTTCGGCAAGCCAAGAGCAAAGTCCATACTGATGTTAATCCAAGGTTTCTCAAGAACATCAATCAGTATATACAATCTAGTATTCTGACTTACTCCTTTTGCAACTTGACAAATTCCACAACTTCTAAAATTTTTTTGAACATCGTTATACAACTGCAGCCAATAGTACTTCTCCTTAAGAAAATTCCATGTTTTATCAATACCAAAATGTTGAGCCAAACCACTACTATGTTTCTCCTTTATCAAATTAGATCTCATTACTCCTCTTGATATACACAACTAAATACCTTTAAACAACATACCTTCCTAAATAAAATATCCATCCCATTTAGTATCTTGTTGATCTTGAATAGGTGCTCTACACTTTCTCCATGGCTCAAAAAAATCAGGGTCAAACTCATAAGAATCTCTCATCTCATCAAAACCAAGAACTTCAATTTTCATCTCGGTCATCAAAGATCATCTTCTACTCAATGCATCAGCAACTCAGTTAGTGACTCCACTCTTATGCTTTATCACAAATGTATAGCTCTGCAAATACTCAACCCATTTCATGTGTCTTTGATTCAACTTATTCTAACTACCCAAATATTGTAAAGCCTTATTATCAGTATACAACACAAATTCACTTGGTATCAAATAATGTCTCCATTTCTTTAGTGCTTGAACAATAGCATAGAATTTTTTATCATACAAAAAATATTTCCTTCTAGCATCATTCAAATTTTCACTAAAGAAAGCAACAAGTTTACCTTCTTGACTCAACACAGCTCCAATTGCACTTCCACTTGTATCACATTCCACTTGAAATACCTTATTGAAATCAGGTAATGCAAAAATAGGTAATTCAACAACCATCTGCTTCAGAGTCTCAAAACCTTTTTCAGCTCCATGTGTCCATTTGAATTTTCTTTTGTATCCTCTCATAGTCTTAATCATAACATTAAAAATTGAACTGATATTCCTTATGAAATTTTGGTAAAAAATTTCCAAACCATGAAATGATCTTACCTCACTAGCATTCACAGGTGTAGGCCAATTCAAAATAGCTTCAACCTTTTCAGGATCCATCTTCAAACAATTAGTTGAAATAACAAATCCCAAATACACAATCTCTTCTTTCATGAATGAACACTTTTTCAGATTTATCAGCAACTTTTCCTCTTTCAATCTCTGTAAAACTTGTGTAACATGCAACAAATGTTCTCCTCTAGTCTTACTGAATATGAAAATGTCATCAAGATATACAATCACAAACTTACCCAAGAATTTCTTCAAAACTTTATTCATCGGCCTCATAAAAGTACTCGGTGCACTAGTTAAACCAAAAGGCATAACCAACCACTCATACAAACCTTCTTTTTTCTTGAAAGCAATTTTCCATTCATCACCTTCTCTGATTTTGATTTGATGATACCCACTTTTCAAATCAATTTTGGTGAAATACTTTGCTCCAATGAAACTGTCCATTATGTCATCCATTCTCGGTATAGGAAACCTATACTTCACTGTTATCTTATTGATTTCTCTATAATTAGTACACATTCTCCATTCTATATTATTCTTAGGTGCTAATACAATAGTTAGTACACAAGGAATCAAACTTTCTCTAATCAAACCTTTCTCTAGAAACTTTTGAATTTGTCAGTTCAATTACTGATTCTCGGTAGTTGTTAACTGATCAGGTGCCTTAGTCGGTAAACAAGCTCCAAGGATTATATCTATACAAGGATCAATGCTTCTTTTCAGTTTCAAACCATCAGGTACATTATCATAAATGATGTCACTTTACTTGGTGAGTAACTTATCAATCTCCTCTGGGAAATTATCCTCTATTTTCTTACTCAATTTTTTAGGAATCACAACAAAACATACATTATTCTTCTTCAAAGAGTTAACAAACTTTTTTCCCTCCATCAAACAAACTTTCACAGATGTGCAAACATTACTAATAGGTTCTTCCATTAATGGTAGCAAGATTTTTTTCTTTCCATCAGCCACAATAGTATACTTATGGAATCTTCCATCATATATAGCATGTCTATCATATTACCAAGGTCTACCCAACAAAATATGACAACAATCCATAGGCATGATATCACATAACACCTTATCATAATATTTTCCAATCTTTAAATTCACATAACATTGTTCACTTACTAGAAGTGTATGCTCATCTTTGATCCATGAAATCTATTAGGGCTTCGGATGTACCAACCTTTCCAACTGCAATTTTGTGATCATCTCTTCAGATGCTAGATTCTATGAGATACCATTGTCAATGATTACCTTCCAAAATTTATCAGAAACTCTACATCTGGTCTTAAACAAACTTTTCCTTACTGGATCTTCTTTTTTACTTTCATTCCATAGTTCTCTCCTAACCATCAAGTTATTTTCTTTCTCAGGTTCATTCGGTGACTCTTCTTGCACCAAAGCATTTCTACTACTACCAACCTTCTTACTAGCATGTGTACATTCAAAAGATATATTTCCTTCTTCTCCATAATTGTAACAAGTTCCTCAAAAACTTCCTCTACCATAACCATCTTAGTAGTTACCGCCTCTACCTCTGGATGAACTTTCACCTTTCCACTTGGTCTTTCCCTTGTCCAGATTTGTCTTTTCTAGTTCAGATCTATCATTTTCACCATTAGATCTATCTCTTCCTCTAGGGAATCTAACACCTTGACCTCTTTTCCTTTGCTCATGTCTCTTGTTCAATTTCTCCCCAGCCTTCAATGTAAATTGATAAGCCTCTTTAATGTTCTCCAACTTGACCATACTAATTTCCTCTTGGATGGAAACTCTCAAACCATTCAGGTATCTACCAATTCTTTCCACATCATCTTCATCATGTCCAGATCTGATATCTAATATATAGAATTCCTCAGTATACTCTTTTACAGAGCTATCTTTTTGCCTAAAACTTTGCATTCGCAAAAATAGGTTAATTTGATAATCACAAGGTAAGAACTTTCCTTTCAATTTATTCACCATTTTATTCCGTACCTTGATTTTTTCCTTGCCTTTCTTCTTCCAATCCAATTGCAGATGTTCCCACCATAAAGATGCATGACTTTTCAACTTTGTGCTTGCAATCATCACCTTCTTATCCTCAGGAATATTTTCATACTAAAATTACTCTTCCATCTCAGTGATCCAGTCCACCAATTCATTAGAATATAGCTTTCCACCATACTCAGGAGGATTGAAATGTGGTGTTGACTTCAGAGTTGTCAAAGCCTTCAAAAATATTTCTTCACCTTGATCCATAACAGGTGTAGGTTCTGCATTCACTTGTTCTTCCTCAACTTCATCATCACTAGCATCTTCAAGATGTCTACCTCTTCTCTGGGCTGTTTCAATAACTTCTAACCTAGCAGCAATCTAGCTTAGCATATCTACCAATCCTATATCTGCATCTCACCTCCCATGAACCATCTTGAAAAACCTCTGTAATTGTAGGTTAGATCATAATCTTCTACCCCACAATAATCAACTAGGGCTTCAAGAGGAACCTACAAACCTAGATCTGTAGACCTAGATCAAGATCTCACCTCACTCTGATACCACTTGACACAAGGCAAGGAGCAAGAGCAGCCAAACAATGACATACCCTAATGATCCAAGTGTATTCAACACATGCAGAAGAAAAAAAACACAATAGTGAGAGAGAGAATATTAGATCTTTCATATATTTTTATCAATTAGAATGATACATTTCGGGTTGTAAGGCCTTCTTGGTTAGGGAAAGATATTACAATGAAATAAAAAATTCCTCAAACATGCAAGGATCTGCCAAAAATTGTTATTCTATCTATCTTCTATCTTTTCCTAAAAACTTCCTCCTAAACTCTAAACCAACAACTATATTTATACAAGAAGCTACCAACTTGAGTCAGCCTTCAAATCCATAATCAATGGAAGGAACGGTCAGATCTGGGACCACATGCTTCCCAATGATGAATTCCAACATTAAATCCATGATCCAATATAAATGGACAAGTCGGCCATAATAGAAACTAAAACTAAACCCATCGGTGAGAAAGATAACTGAGCAACAGACAAGCAATGTCGAGCACCATTAATCAAAGGAAACCAACCAACTCGGTCAATGTAGGAACCGAGAAACATAGGAAAACTCCAAATTTTTTTGGGTGACACAGGATTGTTAAGGACCTGAGATTCTCCTGCATCAATTTGTCACCATCTCTTCTGACACCAAATTCTTAGTGCTTCCACCATCAATAATCACATCACAACATTTGCCCTCACACTTTCATCTAGTGTGAAATAGGCTCCTTTGCTCAGGTTCATTATCACCACTCAGTAGGACTCTTTTGTTAATCAACATTTCTCCTCTTTCAGCATCTTCAGAATGTGATGATCTAGCATCTTCATCTACATGTGCAACTCTGGCCTATCCTTCATTTCTCCTATATGTCCTTCCTTGGTGTTGAGGACATTCAAATGCCCTATGACCTTCTTCTCCATAGTGAAAACATGTTTCATGGAAGCCTCCTCTTCCTGATCCTTGTCCTCTTCCTCTCTAATCTCTATTATTCTAATCATGGAAATGATTGGCATTGTTTCCTCTTTGATCTTGCCTACTACTAGCCTCATCCTTATTTTTTAGATCATTTCAGCCTCTATAAGGCCGTCCACCAGATCATCCACCATGACCTCTTCTATTTTGTTTTCTCTCTAACTTCTTGTTCATCTTTTCCTCTACTTTTAGGGAAAATTGGTATGCCTCTTCAATACTATTCATTTGAACTAGATTCAACTCCTCCTGAATGCTCGACCTCAACCCATTAAGGTAACGGGCAACTTTCTCCTTATCAACTTCTGCATGGCCTGTTCTGATGAGGATTCGATAGAACTCCTCTGTATACTCCTGAACAGATCTTCCTGCTTGCTTCAAACATTGCATTTTCTTTAGTAGGTCAAGCTCATAATCAACAAGAATGGACCGTCACTTCAATTTATCCACCATCCGATCCCATCTTGTGATTTTATCTTTCCCTCTTCTATTTCACTCCAATTGAATCTCTTGCCACTAGATCTTCACATGACCTTTCAATCTGGCCTTCACAAATTTAACCCTATCAGTATCCTCAATATCTTCATACTCAAAATATTCTTCACATTCATTGATCTAGATGATCAATTCTTTTGGGTTACGATTTCTAGAAAATATAGGAACCTCAATCTTAGGTCTTTTCCCAATCTTGGAAATGGCCCAGAAAAGTCTTTCTTCTTCTTGATTCAAAACTTTGACTTCTCCTTCTGGATCAGAATTTCCTTCTTCTTCGGCTTCATCCTCACTTTGGTCTCTAACATTAAGATTTATTCCTTTGTGAATCTCTTCTTGCAATGCTCGTACTTGTCTCTAGAGTGCTCTAACCTTAGGTGTTACAACACCAGCTCAGGAACTATAGTCCTGGTGCAAACTACCTCACATTCGGTGATCTGTTTACACACTCAAGAACTCCCACTCTGATACCACTTGATGCAGGGTGCTCCCCTTAATACCAAAAACACATAATAGAAACAGGGAAACAACAACAATTTGCAAGAATAGAAAATGGGCTTCTTATTCTCTCCACAAGTGTGGAATTACAAATTTTAGAATTACAATATGCAAAGCCACATGCGCATTCCCCTAACAATATTCTGAAGGACAAAGCCTCAAATCATTACCTAGATCTACCTAGAACTGCCCTAGACAACACTATGGGCCTTCTTTATATAGGCAATTTCTACCACCCGAGAAGGTTCCAGAAATTTATCCCTTAAGGCTAACTATACATTGAATTATTTTATTTTCACAATTTTTACAATAGGGTCGGCTCAAAAGAAATACAAAAATATGCTTTTAGGTAGGCCAACTTCCAAAGGCCATAACTTTTTAATCGTAGCTCTATTTTTCTATTATAGCCACTTTTTGGAAACACCAGGATGAGATCTACAATGTCTAACTTCCACAAGCTCCAATCAGTCTAGGGTCGATCACAATCTAGAGCCTCAAAGGCCTTCAAAATTGACCTGAAAGATTTCGTACCCAAAAACCTCAATAACTTCACCAATACAGATGATGTGGCAGTGAAACTCAACTAGTAGGCTGATATGACTAAGATGAACCTCCAACTGTAAAATCAGAACTTTCTGAGATCATATGACCAACTTACTAAAAATCTTAAGTTTCCATAAATAGTAGCTCTGCACAAGATAGCCCTTATTGAAAAGGAAACAAAAATATTTTTTTTTGGGTGATGCAAGATTTCTCTTACACCCAGGATGCTCTTGCATCAAGTCTAGTTTACTTACATGAGAAAAAAAATATTTTTGATCTTCATACTTTTCTTCATCTGTGTCTTCCTTTACTACAACATAGACAACTTCATATCCTTCTTCTATATCATTAGATTCATCGATAGTTACACCTTCTTCAGCTAGGTAGCAAGACTTCTTACCTTTGTCCTTTTAATCTCAAAATCTTTGATGTCGGATGTCTCTTTTGTCATTCTTATCATTCCTGTCATTGTCAGGAAATCTAGATGCAATATTACTAATCTTATTACAATTGAAACATTTCAATGGTAACTTGCGTTTGTACTTTCCTTTACCTCTAGGTAGTCTACTAGCCAACAGTGCTTCTAATTCCTCTTGTTCTTTCTCTTTAATTAGGATATTGCCATTTTCATTTCCATATGAATTGCTGTGATTTTCTTTTCTCTTCTTCATGGTCTAATGCTCATAGATGACTTGAAGGTAGTTTCAATGGTCGATAGACTATTATCATAATTTCTAAGCTCAAATGCAGTCAACTTACCGATTAGGGCTTTAAGAGTAACAACATTTTTTGGTATGGATTTCAATTCCTGAATAGGAGATACTCTAATAGCAAACTTAGAAGAAAGAGTTATCAATATTTTACTTACCACTTCTTCATTAGTCAATGTTCCACCAGCACCTCTAATGGAACTCACTACTTCCTTGATTATTTTTCTATATTATGTGATGTTCTCTCCATCTTTCATTCTCATTTCATCATACTTTCCCCTAAGACTATCAACCTTATCCTTTTGTACATGTTGATCTCCTCCATATATAAGTGTAAGCCAATCCCACATCTCTCTTGAATTAACATAGTCTTTAACATCATTGAATTCAACATTAGAGAGGGAAGAAGAAATATCTATCATAA
Organism: Chamaecyparis obtusa; assembly: GCA_027943335.1. Classification (NCBI taxonomy): domain Eukaryota; kingdom Viridiplantae; phylum Streptophyta; class Pinopsida; order Cupressales; family Cupressaceae; genus Chamaecyparis; species Chamaecyparis obtusa. Next base: position 187,644 of record BSBK01004203.1, read on the forward strand.
CCAAGTTGTGTTCCTTCTTTTGTCTCATTTGATCAACTATCATAGGTCTGAGAGGTGGTGGAGTGTAGTCATTTGTTAGAAGATTCAGTGCAGATTCTCCAATCCCAAATAGATACAATCTCATCCTGGTTTGTCATGTTGAGAAAATTTCTTTATTCAACTCAGGTACTTATCTCTGATACATCTTCAGATCTTTTACTCAAGTATTTTAAAATTATCTCTTCAGAGTACTTGGGTCTTATATAAATTTTTGGATTAAGGAGAGGGGGGGTGAATCAGCCATCCCTGAATCCAAATACCTAAATTTTTTTCTCTAATTAACTCAGTGGCATCTCAGTAAAACAAACTTCAATGTTTATCGATGAGAGTAAATAAACTATAACAATGAGTAAATGATTCACACAAATCATTAATCACATGTAGCACCAGTATTTAATGTGAAAACCCATCTTTGGGAAAAACCACTATGGGACTTATCACCCACTAAGAAAATACTCTTCTAAAGTACACCTCATTAAGAGCCAATTTGGTTAAAGATTACAATGCACACTGTTAGGTGTGACATGATAAAGGGATTTACCTTAGATCTATTAGGATCTTCACCTTGTTAGGAGTGGAATTGTTAGAGGGCTTCAAACACTCTTTTATAATGTTACCTTTTTCAAAGATTTTATAATAAGATTGTTAAGTCCACTCTATTAAGATATTTCTCTGTTAAAAATTCTAGTAAGCAATAGTAAATAAATTGACCTATATATTTGCAACTATCTTTCTCCAATTAGATCCTTTGTTTTCTCTTCAATCTTCACTTCAATTCTTTATTATCCATTGGCTTCAACACCTCATCAAATCTTTCTTTTCCACTCAGAATCTCTATGTTCCTTCTTCACTCTATTAGTTGGTGGCCCTTCAATTATTCAATTTTCTATCCATTTGTTCATACAAATCCATCCTTTATATAGACAATTTTGCCTCTTAATCTCCTCTATTAAGTTTTATTTTAATCAATCTTAACTGTCCAATTCATTATGCCTTGAATCTGAATCTTGGTAGAACATTTTCTTTTCACCTAGGAACTTGAAATTTTCTCAAAACTTGTTCCATTTCTATTTTCCATTTAGATCTTTTCATAGATCTTCATCTTGAATTTTCCTATCTATATCTCTCTTGTAACTAACTCTCCTTGTCATCATAATCATCAAGCTCATCATATCTAATCATTAAATATCAATCCGATCCTTATTTAATATGTGTTCCTTGCTCAGTGTCCTCCATTTGTATTTCGGTTCACTTCGCTCAGTGCCTAAACCTTTCTTTGTTGTTTGGTGCCTTTAGTTCCTTTTTCTTTATCAAGTGACCTTTCCTTTTACCTTTACCTTACCGAGTCAATTTTCCTTATCCGTAGCCAAAACTTATTTTCTTACCAACTTGTCAAATCTTCATTACCATGCTTTACCTTAACATAATCATATGTTAGGTAGAAACTAATTATATCAACATAATCTTAACATTGTCTGATCTATACCAGTTGACCAATTAAGTTCTTCAACTTCACATCTCATTTCTTCTTCTCCTTAACTCATTAAAATTATTGTTATACACTAAGTTTGCACCTTTGTCTCAAGCTCTCTTGGTCTTGATAACTCAGTATAACATGGGAATCATCTCTAGGTTGTGGGACCTTTGCTAACTAAGATGAGACCTCCAAGTTCTAGGTTGCTCCCTCTTGGATAATCACCATAATTTGCTTTTAGACATGAAAATAAAACTTTTGGAGGGAAAGGGATAGAAGGAATGCTTGTAAGGGAAATGAATTGAAAGAAAACTACCTACTAGGTGATGCACCAAAACTAGGGTTTCGATCTCGGTATGTAGGAACAAAATCAATGAAAAACTCAGGTCTAGTAGGTCACAACTTACTAAATAGGCTTGCATAAGTATTTCATAAGAGGGCCTGAGGATAAGACACAACTTATGACCTACAAATAGACATTCACTTCTACAACTCAGTGTAGGATTGAGACAAGACTGTTAAGGGGGCTGAGGTATACCCACAAGAACATCTAAATTAGATCAAACATAGTAACACACAAAATTGCAGAAAGCAAGAGGGATCAAGAACCCTAAATTGTCACTGAAAAAACCATATACTTTAATCCAATAAGAGATAATTTAAACAAGGAAGCATAGGGACATGAAGGATTGTCACAAAAATACCTCTGCAATATTTAAATCATCAATGGGAGAAATACAATTGTATAAGCAAGAGAGCAGAAAAAATGCCACAGATGACCCTTAAGAAAGTATGAATTTCTTCTACAAATTGTCCAACTCTTCCGCTCCTAAAAGCTCTAAAAATACAATATATACATACTCTTTTGCATGCAGGCAAGAGTCAAAACCTAACTAGGGCTACAAAAATTTTACAATAGAATAACCAAACCCTAAAAATATCATTTTTTATTATAAATATATCTCTGCAAAGCATGGCTGATCAGATGTTCATGCCTGTACTATGTTACCTGTAGACAAGCAACCTAAATTTACCCACCCTAGTGCACAAAAGTCTTGCCATGAATGCAAGAATGGTACCTCACAGGGACAAGACTAAACCCAAGATGGCCACCCAAACCTCTCCCATCATCTTCCTTAATTGCAAATGTCCTGCAGACATTAATCTCCTTGAGCTACCTCACCGCTATATCCCATTGAATCAAAAACTGGAAAAAACCCTTTGCAAACATATTCAAATTTGAATACCAATGGCTAGCCAGTCATTTTAAAATGTGAACTTCGATATTTCTTTCTTCCTGACAAATGAGCAGCTCAGATTAACCTGGCAATAGTATATAAAACCCTTGAATGGTCAAAAATTCATCTCGGCATGTTTGGACTAATGAGAATTGAGCTTTTCTGCACGTCAGCATATTTGGACCCACCTCAAGCCCTTCTTCCTTTAAGTCATTTAGTGACTACGCAACTAAAGACCTCCTCCAAGTCACAGAATCCTTTCTACCTTTGCCAATTTATTTATAGATTCAGAAAACAAAGCATTCACTGAATCGCTAAGTAGTTTGGAGCACCACCGAATCATTTCACGAATGAGTGAACATGTGAAACTCATCGGGACCACCAAATACTCTATCAAACCTAGGCCCAGACTTGCAACTTGGAAATCTTTCATTCACTCCAGCCACTTCATAGGCACACACCTCAGCACTTCCCTAACATTGGACCCATGAAAGATAAGATCTTGATCTAACACTGGGCGCAAGATCTCAAAGCCTTCGAATATTCCTTCAGATCATACACCTGTCATAGATCTCCTTTAATCGGAACCTCTTTTGACACACTAAACCCACTGGAAATATTTGTTAGCACCATGCAAACCAACTATATTTGACCAAGTCAGCATACCTGACAGACGAACCCATGATCTGTAGAAAGAACATCAAATGGTTGTCGCTAAACTGCTGACTTAAAAAGTGTGCATCTTATCCCAACGGCATAGTGACAACCACAAGATCCTGCTATACTTTAACCTTTCAAAAGGATCAGGACCCACTGACATGTTCTAGTTTATCACTATGTGGACCAATCAAATGTGAGCACGTCAAAAAGAAAGGACCCACTGAATGAAGCTCTATCGACAAATCAAGATCAACGGTCGGTGCATGATCTAATGCTCTGACACAAACCTATGAGAACACATGTCAGCCATAGATCTTGCTTACTGGGACCCTTAGTTATCTGAGACCACCAAAATATTTAAGCAACCATGTGACTGAAAGGAAGCTAACCGCCCGCTGAATCACTGACTATTATGGACTTAACCACTGAACTCTTGGCTATTATGCGAACAAGGTGTCCGCAGAATTGCTAAATAGGAAAAGTAACCACCGACTAAAGACAAAAACCTTAATACCAAATCTATGGCGAGTCTCATCTCCTCATGACCCTAGAATATTCCTTCTGATCGTAAGACAACTGTCCAATGCAGAAACTCACCACTGCCTGCAAAACTAACCCCATTTTGACCTGGCGAATCAATGAACAAGGCAACTTCATTCGCGAAATACTTTGATAAACTGTGGTTAAGTTGAATGAATATATGAACAAAGGGAGTTCACTAATTCACCAAATCATGCATGAACCTAGGGTTCCATTAAGCAAATGCCTGACTAAGGGAAAAGCACGGAGTCACTGAATAACTTAGGGCACCACCATTTAATTTCGTGACCAGGAGAATAAGGAACTGCTAGTTCACAAGAAGAAAAGGTGACCGTCGAAAAGAATAAGAGAACTAGAAAACAAGAAGAAACTTAATACACACATGCCCCTTTAGTCACTTAACTTTCTGATAAAGTAACAAGGAATTAGAACAAGGCTCTAGGATTTTCAAGGGTTTTGGCCTATAACAGCTAGTTTTATGAATTTTTAAACCTACAGACCAGGGGCATGAAATAATTGCAGAGGCTAGGAAACCAAACATGAGCCCATGGAAATTTTAGGGATGCTTGGCAGGGGTAAAATAGAGACCTTAAAATAGATTTTGGCCAAATTTATAGAATAGGAAATTTAGGGCAACATTTTGGTGATTTCTGCTAGATGTTAGCCTACTTGACATGGAGAACCAGTGGCCTTGACATATCCATTGGGCATGGGGTCATTCTAAACACAAAAATTTGATAGAGGGACAAAAATGAATAGCAAGACAAACTTGTGCATGAGCACTTCTTGGAAAACAGGAAAACTAGGCTAGAAAATAGGGAAAGAAAACAAGAAACACATATCTACAAGAATTTATAGGGAGGGATTAACCTCAAAGTAGGGCTTCAAGTGGAATCCATTGATTGAAATTGGTAGGGCATCTCCTTCTAGAGTTGAAAGTTGAAAAGAATTGGTTCCCTTACACTTTGTTATAACAAATGGTTCACCCCAAAATGAATTGAACTTTGCGTGTCTGCCAGGCCTAGACTTGAACTCATCCCACTTGAGGACTATTTCTCCAACTTTGAAATTTCTGATCCTAGCTCTTTTGTCAAAGCTCCTCTTTGTCTGAACCTGATGGAACTCCATATCTTGCATTTACTTATCTCTGATTTCCTCTAATTCCATCAATTGAGCATATCTGATCTGTAAGGGATCCTCTTCATCAAACAGGGCATATTGAGTAGCTAAGTCCAGAGCTAGTAATTTTATTGAAATGGACAACCTAGCCTCCTTGCCATACACTAACATGTAAGGAGAATTACCAATGATTTTATTTGGGGTAATTCTATCTAACCACAAGGCAGACCTCAGCTTTGTATGCCAATCTCTCTGATTGTCTTGCAGGGTCTTCTTGATTATCCTGATCAAATTCTTGTTTGTTGATTCTGCTAAGCCATTGCCTTGAGGGTAATAATTTGAACTAGTATTCAAATAGATGCCATTCTTGACTACCCACTCTGAGACTTTGAGGCCTATGAATGCTAAGGCATTATCTGAAATCATGGAATTTGGAATGCCAAACCTATGGATTAAATCATCATAAAAGCTTAGGAAAACACTCTCATTTGCTTCTTTCAATGCAATTGCTTCTATCCATCTAGTGAAATAATCTATTGTAGTAATTATCCACTTATGTCTTGCACTAAATGGAGGATTAATCATGTCAATGAAATCTATACCCCACTTCATGAAGGGCTGCTCTATTCTGACTAGCTGGAGGGGTAAGGCTGCAAGCCTCTCTTTTCCTGCAAACATGGCACACTTGATGCATCTCCTGACATAATCATGACAATCCTTAAAGATAGGTGGCCAATAGTATCCAGCCCTCATGAATTTAAAAGCAGTAGTCCTAGGAGAAAAGTGACCTCCAGAAGGTCCATCATGAAATTCAAATAGGACATTTGCTACCTTTTCTGAATCTATGCATCTCAAAAGGACACCACTGTGATCCTTTCTAAAAAGAACATCATCTATCAACACAAAAGGAATAGATTGCAATCTATAATACCTCCTTTTGGATGAATCCAAACCTATAGGACATTGTCCTATCTTCAAGTAATTGATCATATTAGGCAACCAACTTGTTTCCTTGGCTTGTTCTTCTATAGAATGCACCACTAGAGATGCATCCATTATTTCTAATTTCTTTGAACTTTCATCCCTTGCCAAATATTCACAAAGACCTCTTCCTCTAACCAGCTTGGTAGTCTGAATATCAATGTCATACTCCATCACCTTGGTGAACCAACCAGCTCTTTTCTCATTTAGGTCCTTGGAAAGCAAAAACTCTTTGACACTTGGATAAGTAACTTTTAAATGTACCCTACTATGAGCCAATAGATATCTGAACTTTTTAAGGCTCTTTACCAAAACAAGCACATTTTTTTCTACAAAAGAGTATCTCTATTCATATTCTTCTAAACCTTTGCTAAAGAAAGAAATAGGCAACTCCAATCCATCTAAATTTTCTTGAGTCAGCATTGTAGATATAGCATCATGACCTCCATAAGCATACAGGATGAAATCCTTATTGAAATTTGGGTTTAAGAGGGAATGAGCTTTTGTTAAGGCCTCTTTGATAGCTTGGAAATTGACTCTCCCTTCTTTGGTCCGACTGAAAGCTGAACTCTTCTTTAACATGGTTGTTAAAGGCTTGAGTAAATCTGCAATGTTAGGCAAGAATCTCTTAACAAAATTAATCTTTCCTATGAAGGATTGGAAACTTTTCTTGTGATGTGGTAGGGCTAGCTCTAAGATAGCTGCAATTCTCTTAGGATCTACTATGATTCCTTCTTTGGATACTACATATCCCAATAGCTTTCCTTCATGAACTGCAAACACACATTTCTTAGGATTAAGAGATATCCCAAACTCTCTACACCTTTCAAAATCTTTCTCAAATGTTTGATCTGATCTACTACATGCTTTGAATAGACAGTTATATCATCCAAGTAGACCAACACAGACTTGTACATTAGGCTCTTAAAGGCCATATTCATTTCCTTTTGAAATGTAGCACCTGCATTTGACAAACCAAAGGGCATCTTTTGATAAGCCATGGTTCCCCACTTGGTTGTAAATGTAGTCTTATATTGATCCTGTTCATTTACTAGGATATGATTGTATCCTGAATAGCCATCCAATAATGAAAATCTCTTGGATCCAGAGACACATTGTAGGATTTGATGAAGGGTGCTCCCCTTAATACCACAAACACATAACAGAAATAGAGAAACAACAACAATAATATGCAAGAATAGAAAATTAGCTTCTTATTATCTCCACAAATGTGGAATTACAAACTTTCAGAATATGCAAAGCCACATGGGCATTCCCTTAAAATATTCTGTAGGATAAAGCCTCGAATCAATACCCAAATCTACTACCCAGAACTACCCTAGACAACACTACAGGTCTTCTTTATATAGGCAATTTCCACCACCCGAGCAGGTTTTAAAAATTTAGCCCTTAGGGCCAACCAAACTTAGAATTATTTTATTTTACAATTTATTACATCAAAGTCGGCTCAAAATGAGTTTTGAAACCCAAACAGAAATTTTGAAGAAAAATTATTTTCTGCCATTTCAGGTGACCCAACTTCTGAAGACCATAAGTCATCACCCGTTGACCTAATTGGCTATTATAACCCCATTCTGGAAATGCCACGAAGTGCTCTAGAGGCTTGACCTACACAAAGCACCGATCACCCAAATTTTTGACCTCATCCGGGGCCTCTAAAGCCTTCAAAATTGAGTTTGAAGTTTCTGTGCCCTGCTGCCAATACTGAAAATCTTCAATATCTTCAAAACTAGACCTGATCTAGCCATGAAACTTTGTTGGCAGGCTGATATGATTGAGATGAACCTCCATATGTGAAATCAAAACATTCCGAGATCGTAAGACCAACTTACTAAAAATAGCAAGTTTCCATAAATAGTAGCTCTGCACAAGATAGCCCTTACTGAATACAAAAGTAGAAATATTTTTGTGTGATGCAAGATTTCTCTTACACCCAGGATGCTCCTGCATCAAGATTTGTTCCATAGAGGGTAGTGGATGGTGGTCCTTTAATGAGGCCCTATTAAGATCCTTGAAGTCAACACATAACCTCAGCTCCCCATTCTTCTTCCTAACAGGAACAAGGTTGGAAACCCAACTAGTATGCTTAATGGGGTAGATGATACCACTTTCTATCAATTTGAGCAGTTCTTTATGCATAAGTGGCTCAAGCTTGGTATTAATAGGCCTTTGCTTTTGCCTCACTGGTTTGGCATTTAGTTCTAATTCAATAGTGTGCTGAGCAAGGGAAGGATCAAAACCTTTGAGATCCTTATATTGCCATGCAAAAAAATCATTGAATTCTTTGAATAACTGAGTGTACACTTGCTTTTCCAATTCAATGTTCACTTTTCCAAATTGTAGGCTCTTACCTGGTTCCAACTCTAATTCAACACAATGTTCTTGTTGAACTACTAGGCCAGCTTTATTTTTCTTGACTTCATCATCCTTGTTGAAGATAGTCTCCAAAGTAACAAGACCTCTAGGCATCTTATTAGACTTGAGTTGTATCACTTGATCACCATAGTTTTGTGATAGCCTATCTTGATTGTATTCTGAAAAAACATCCTCTTCAAACAAGAATTGAAGAATATGTTCATCATTGCCAAACACCTGCCAATTGACATCATTATTAGGAATAGAGGGTTTGACAATCACTTTGATATGTTGTTGATCCACTTCTTTTGAAATGCTACTTGGGATGTCATATTGGGATCCAATAGTAGCTAGCCTATCTACATTTTGATTTAACTTTCTAGGGAAGGCAAGAATATTGAAAGCATGGAAATCTTCAATTGCATCCCTAACTCTATGCTTGTATGCTTTCATAATGTCATTTTTGGTTCCACTTATCCCTCTTACTTGGTTGACAACTAACTCACTATCACCATAAACTTTTAAGGCCTTGAACCCTCTTTTTCTAGCCCATTCTAGTCCATTGACTAGACTTTCATACTCTATAGTATTGCTAGTGCATGAGAAACTAAATCTAAAGGTAGTATAATACCTTTCTCCTTTTGGGGACACTAACATAGCACCACCACCAGAACCATGTCTACTTCTAGCTCCATCAAAAAATAGTTCCCAAACTTGATTATTCTGATCTTCTGAATCAATATCCTCTTTGAGAAGGCTTGGCTCTATGACTCCACTCTCTTGTATTAAATAACTTCCTAAACCAAAATCTCAAATTAGATTTTCTTGGGCCTCTAAAGCTCTTTCATCTAGAAGAATATCAGGGATACTTTCTATCCTGGTGCTTGCTTCACTAATGGTTTGGAAGTCACTGCTATCAAATATAGGGCAGTTCACATTGATGGCATTGGACACATATGGCTCTATATGGTGTGCTGCTAATGGTTCTGACTTAATGGTGACCTTGGTCCCATACCTTGTATGAAATAACATGTGAGACCAATCAGAAGATAGGTAACCTCCTATCTTGGCTGTAAACTCTCTTGAAAGACATATAGAAAATAATGCAGGGAGATCTATGATATATATATCAAGGAGGATTGAGAAATTAGGACTAGCATGTAGGATTAGACTAGTATCCCTGGCCACACCTATAGTATTGACTAAGGATCCATCAAGTTGGGTAACCTTGTTTTGGAAGGGCTCATATTTTAGTCCTAACTGGTCAGCTACCTTCTTGGGCATTATAGTGCTAGTAGTTCCACTATCTACCATACAATTATGTACTAAATATTTTCCAATGATTAAAGATACATAAAAGGGAGGTGGCTTTGAATTCCTACCTTGTGTGGCATTAGTTTTGGAGTTGCTACTTGGAGCTTCCTTTTCTTGATCAGTGTTAACCAACACTAGCTTTGTAGCTTCTTTTGCAGGTTGAGGAGTTGTTACCTCTGTCATGGCCTTCTTCAAAATTTTAGGTTGTCCTAGAAGAGCCAAAGAGTCCCACATGGACATGGTGACATTCACCTTCTTCATGTTGTCTACAATATTAAATGGTGTCACATTGTGTACTCTTTGTTGTGTCTTTGGCATGATGGTCTCTATCTCTTTGGAATGTTGGCCTTCTTTGCTTGCAATGACAGGAGTCTCCTTAGGTGTGATGGGATCAACTTGCTGCAGATGTAGTGGCTTTGGATTTGGAATCCACTCTCTCCATGTCTTGAGCTCTTCTTTTTGCTCTTGTAAAGGCAACAAAAACAACCTCATCATTGACTCCATTGAAGTCTAGTTGCTCCCAATTGAAAAGAACAGCCTCATTCTCTTGTGATTCTTCTTGAGGCACTGACCCACTGGATGAGATCTCTGATTGAGCTTGTGAGGCATTTTGAACCATTAGAGCTTGGTTCATCCATCCATTTGAACATGTAGCCTGATTATGAGGCTGATTAAAAAGGAAAACACCATTCATTATCCATAGCCATATTGTTTTGACTAGGAACCATATCCCTTACTGGATTAGCAGAATTTAGAGGTGTGAGATTATATGGTTGGAATGGTCTCTGATTAAAACTTTCTTTGTCCTTGATAGCCTCCTTGGTATGGTGGCCTATTTTGTTGATAAGGCTATCCTTGATTCTAATATTGCTGATTAGGACCTTGGCCTTGTGTCTAAAATGGTGGTCTGATTCCTTGACCTTGCTTCTTTAGATTTGTGACCTCTTTAGTCAAGGTCTGCAACAAGTTAGTCATTTCTTGCTGACTGCTTTGTTGGCTATTCTTTATCTCTTGTAACTCTTGAGAGAAACTAGTCTTCAGCTCTTGACCACTAGTAATAGCTTGGGGTGCCAATATGGTGGGAATAGGGGTAAATGGGGGTACTTGGGTAGGTGCAATGGGTTGAAGGCTAGGAAAAATGGGCATTGGAGGCCTTCTAGCAATCATGCCTTCTTGGATTAAACAATTTTCAGCCCTGACAGCTATGTCAAAAGTTTGGGGTAGAGAAGTACCACCCATAGACTAGATCATGACAAAAATTTGACCATTTAGACTTTGTAAATAGTAAAGGAAGGTGTGGTCAGTTGATGGTCTCACTAAGACTGGCATTCTATTCCATGTTTTAAGGAATCTACTATTGTAATCTGTCATTTTCTCTTGAGGGTCTCTCTTAATAGTTGTTAATTGTTCAACAAGAGACAAATTATCTAATTTATCCTCAAAATGTTTACTTAACACATCCCCTAACTCATCCCAAGAAGTAATAGAACCAACAGTTAGAGTTCTAAACCATTCTAGAGACTTACCTTTTAAAGAGGCTGCTAATAACTTTGTGGCCACATCTTCTTGAGTAATGTTGTGTATGCTACAAATGGTGGTCACATCTCTGATGTGTTCAAAAGTAGTTGTATACCCTTCACCTGTGAAATCAGATATACTCTTAAGTGCCACCAAAGGCACATCATGATGTTGTTAAAAGGCCAATGGGCTGCCTTGGTTGAATGGTGCAAAATCAAATGGTCTAGCCATTGTAGGTGTTGGAATTTGGAGATTGACAACTATATGAGCTGTATTTGATGCTTGATTGGAATCTTCTTCTAGATCTCTGGTTAGAGATCCCCCTCTTCTTTTGGAATGAAAGGGAAAAGGTCTCCTTTTTGATGTATCAGGAGGTGTTAATTGAACTCTTCATGTAGGATATGTTCTTTGAGTTGACCTACCTTTGTTACTTCTTCTTGAGGGCAACTCTGAAAAATTGGTGAGCTTTGAGCTTCTAGTCTCAATCTTTCTCATAAAACTTTGAACAAGGTCACCTAGATCCTTGAAATCAGTGGAGTCACCAGATATACTTCATAGAATGACTTCTAAAAGTCTATTTTATGCAATCTGCATATCGGAGATTGCATATCTTTGAATTTGAATAACTTCTACTCCCACTGGGCATGCCAAAATTGTTATACACTAAGTTTTTGCCTTTGTCTCAAGCTCTCTTCATCTTGATAACTCAATATAACATGGGAATCATCTCTAGGTTGTGTGACTTTTGCTAACTAAGATGAGACCTCTAGGTTCTAGGCTGGTTCCTCTTGGATAATCACCCTAATTTGCTTTTAGACATGAAAATAAAACTTTTGGAGGGAAAGGGATAGAAGGAATGCTTGTAAGGGAAATGACTTGAAAGAAAACTACCTACTAGGTGATGCACTGAAACTAGCATTTGGATCTCAGTATGTAGGAATGAAATCAATTAAAAACTCAGGTCTAGTAGGTCACAACTTACTGAATAGGCTTGCATAAGTATTTCATAAGAGGGCCTAAGGATAAGACACAACTTATGACCTACAAACAGACATTCACTTCTACAACTCAGTGTAGGATTGAGACAAGACTATTAAGGGGGATGAGGTATACCCACAAGAAAATCTAAATCAGATCAAACATAGTAACACACAAAATTAGAGAAAGCAAGAGGGATCAGGAACCCTAAATTGTCACTGAAAAGATCATATACTTTAATCCAATAAGAGATAATTTAAATAAGGAAGCATAGGGACATGAAGGATTGTCAAAAAAATACCTCTGCAATATTGAAATCATCAATGGGAGAAATACAACTATATAAGCCAGAGGGTGAAAAAAATGCCACAGATGACCCTTAAGAAAGTATGAATTTCTTCTACAAATTGTCCAACTCTTCCACTCGTAAAAGCTCCAAAAATATAATATATACATACTCTTTTGCACGCAGGAAAGAGTCAATACCTAACTAGGGCTACAAGAATTTTACAATAGAATAACCAAACCCTAAAACTATCATTTCTAATCATAAATATATCTTTGCAAAGCATGGCCGATCAGATGTTCATGCCTGTACTATGTTGCCTGCAGACAAGCAACCCAAATTTACCCATGCTACTACACAAAAGTCTTGCCATGAATGCAAGAATGGTACCTCCTAGGGATAGGACTTGACTGAAGATAGCTACCTAGACCTCTCCCATCATCTTCCTTAATTTCAAATGTCCTACAGACATTAATCTCCTTGAGCTACCTCGCCGCTGTATCCCATTGAATCGCAAAATGGAAAAAACCCTTTGCAAACATATTCAAATTTGAATACTAATAGCTAGCTGGTCATATTAAAACATAACCGTCGATATTTCTTCCTTCCCAAAAAATGAGTGGCTTAGATTAACCTAACAATAGTATATAAAGCCCTTGAACGGTCAAAAATCCATCTCGGCATGTTTGGACCAATGAGAATCGAGCTTTTTTGCACCTCAGCATATTTGGACCCACCTCAAGCCCTTCTTCCTTTAAGTGATTCAGTGACTATGTGACTGAAGACCTCCTCCAAGTCACAGAATCCTTTCTACCTTTACCAATTTATTTAGAGATTCAATGAACAAAGCATTCGCTAAATCACTAAGTAGTTTGGAGCACTACCAAATCATTTCACGAATGAGTGAACATGTGAAACTCATCGGGACCGCCAAATACTCTATCAAAATTGGGCCTAGACTTTCCACTTGGCAATCTTTCATTCACTCCAGCCACTTCATAGGCACACACCTCGGCACTTTCCTGACATCAAACCCACAAAGGATAAGATCTTGATCTAATGGTGGGTACAAGATCTCAAAGCCTTCGAATATTCCTTCAGATCATATGCCCGCTGTAGATCTCCTTTAATCGAAACCTCTTCTAACACACCGAACCCACTGGAAATCTTTTTCAGCACCATGCAGACCAACTATATTTGAGCAAGTCAGCATACCTGACAAATGGACCCACAATTTGCAGAAAGAACATCAGATAGTTGTCGCTAAACTGCTGACTTAAAAAGTGTTCATCTTATCCTAGCGGCATAGCGACAACCACAAGATCCCATTGTACTTTAACCTTTCAAAAGGATCAGGACCCACTAACATGTTCCAGTTCATCACTATGTGGACCAATCCAATGTGAGCATGTCAAAAAGAAAGGACCCACCAAACGAAGCTCTATCGACAAATCAAGATCGACAGTCGACGCATGATCTGATGCTCTGACAGAAACCTATGAGAACACACACCGGCTGTAGATCTTTCTTACTAGGACCCTTAGCTATTTGAGACCTCCAAAATATTTAAGCAACCATGCAACTGAAAGGAAGCTAACAGCCCGTCGAATTGCTGACTGTTATGGACTTAACCGCTGAACTCTGGGCTATTACGCGAACAAGGCATTCACAGAATCGTTGAATAGGAAAGTAACCACCGAATGAAGAAAAAGACCTTGATACCAAATCTATGGCCAGTCTCATCTCCTCGTGACCCTGGAATATTCCTCTAATTGTAAGACAACCGTCTGATGTAGAAACTCACCACTGCCTATAGAACTAACCCTATTTTGACCTGGCGAATCAGCGAACAAGGCAATTTCATTTGCCAAATACTTTGATAAACTATGGTTAAGTTGAACCAATATGCAAACAAAGGGAGTTTTCTAATTCACCAAATCATGCATGAACCCAGGGTTCCATTAACCGAATGCCTGACTGAGGGAAAATCACAGAGTCGCTGAATAACTTAGGGCACTGCCATTTAATTTCATGACCAGGAGAATAAGGAACCACCAGTTTGCAGGAAGAAAAGGTGACCATCGAAAAGAATAAGAGAATAGGTGAACAAGAGGAAACTTAATATGCACATGCCCCTTTAGTCACTTAAGTTTCTGATAAAGTAACAAGGAATTAGAATGAGGCTCTAGGGTTTTCAAGGGTTTTGGCCTATAACGGCTAGTTTTATAAATTTTTAAACCTGTAGACCAGGGGCATGGAATAATTGTAGAGGCCAGGAAACCAAACATGAGCCCATGAAAATTTCAAGGATGCTTGGAAGGGGTAAAACAAAGACCTTAAAATAGATTTTGGCCAAATTTGCAGAATAGGAAATTTAGGGCAACAATTATATCATCTACTAAATGATATGGAGACATAATATCAACTAGAAATCATTTTGTTGACATGAATGACAAGACAATAACTGATCTAACATTTATACTCTCTTGTAATCTTCTTATCTTGGTTGGTCTTCATCATCAGCTCCATCAAATAATCAATCTTTAATATTACTATCAGTTATAGTAACAATAATCGGTCTCATAGAGTTGCACTCGAGGATTTAATGAATGAAGACTTTGTAAACCAATGGTGAAGGGAATTTATTTCATAATAATTATTTTTTTTATTTTGGAAGCTCTTTTATTTCATTTTTTATAAATAGGAGTAGGTTTTAGAGTAAGGATTTTTAAGTGTTAATATAACATGAATTTTTGGGTGGGAGAATAAAAAAATTGCTAAAATATTATTAAAAGACATGAAGACTTGAAGATACACCCTCCCTAATCCTAATAAGATCAAAAGAGCATAGGGATTAACCCTTCAAGATTATACCTTTTCGTTGGCCAGAGTTGTATGTTTGGTATTGTTATACACTAAGTTTGCGCCTTTGTCTCAAGCTCTCATAGTCTTGATAACCTAGTATAACATAGAAATCATCTCCAGGTGTGGGACCTATGCTAACTGAGATGAGACCTCCAGGTTCTAGGCTGGTTCCTCTTGGATAATCACCTTAATTTGCTTCTAGATATGAAAGTAAAATTTTGAGGGAAAGGGACAGAAGGAATGCTTATAAAGGGAAATGACTAAAAGCAAACTATCTACTAGCTGATGCACTGAAATTAGGGTTTGGATATCAATATAGAGGAATGGAATCAATGAAAAGCTCAGGTCTAGTAGGTCACAACTTACTAAATAGGCTTGCACAAGTATTTCATAGAAGGGTCTGAACATAAGACACAATTTATGACCTGCAAGCAGACAATCACTTCTGCAACTTGATGTAGGAATGAGACAAGACTGTTAGGGGGCTGAAGTATGCCCACAAAAAAATCTAAATCAGATCAAACACAGTAACACACAAAATTATAGAAAGTAAGAGGGACAAGGAACCCTAAGATACCACTGAAAACATCATATACTTCAATTCAATAAGAGATAAACTCAGACAAGGAAGTATAGGGACATGAAGAATTGTCACAAAATACCTCTGCAATGTTTTAATTCATCAATGGGAGAAATAAAACTGTATAAGCCAGAGGGTAGAGATGATACCATAGATGACCCTTAAGAAAAATGAAATTATTTTTACAATTTTCCAACTCCCCCCCAGCTCAAAAACTCCAAAATACAATATATACACACTCAACTGCACGCAGGCAGGAGTCAAAAACCTATTAGGGTTTCATGGATTTTACATTAGAATAATATTAAAACCCTAACTGCTATCAAATCTAATCATAAATGCATCTCTGTAATACTATGGATGATCAGATATTATGTGCCCATCTCTGTACTACATCAACTCATAGACAAGTAACCTAGATTCATCTGCTTTCCTGCATAAAGTCTCACCATGAATGCTCAAGCTAGTACTTTTCTGAGACAAGAATTGACCCATGATGGCCGCCCAAACTTCCTCATCATCTTCCTTTAACTACAAATGTCCTGGAGACATAAATTATTTGAACTACCTCACCACTTGTGACCTACAAATCAAATACTGGCAAAAAACCTCTTAGACACATTTGAATTTTGAAAACTAATGGCTAGCCGATCATTTAAAATGTGCCCATCGATATTCTTTTCTTCCCAGCAAATGAACAGCTTAGATCGGCTTTACAATAGTCATAAAAATTCTTGAAAAGTTAGAGTCCATATCAGCATATCGTGACCAATGAGAACCGAGCACGTTAGCATATCTGTTATTTTGGACCCACCCTAAACTTTTCCTCCTTTAAGTCTTTCAGCGACTATGTGACTGAAGAATTCTACATCATGAGATTCTTTGGCTTACCCTGGTCTGGTCAAGCAATTCGGTGAACAAGGCTATTGCTGAATCATTGAGTCTTTTTACTAACCCTGGTTATATCCCATGAATAAGAGAAATCCTTCATTTGCTGATTCATTGAATACTCCTTTAACCACTCATGAGAATTTTGGCTTACATTTGGTGAACTGGCAACCGAAGATGATCACCAGATGGCTGAGAATTTTAGGGCCTCACTAACTTATCCTATGATATTGCAAATACACACATTCACACACTCGCCAGATCATTTAGAGTACTGCTATCTTATCATGCGAATGAGAGACCAAAGAGAAGTTATTAGGGCCGCCAAACATTTTGTCAAACCTGGGCCCAGACTTGCCACCTATCAATCTTTTATTCACTCTGACCACCTCATCAGCAACACCTTAGCACCTCTCTGACATCAAACCCACCTAAGACAAGATTCTAATCTAATGGCGGGCACAAGATCTCATACCCCTTGAATATTCCTTGCACTTTTATGCCAGCTATAGATCTTCATTAAGCCATTACCCCACTTGGTATATCGATCTACCTGGAAGTCCTCATTAGCATGTAGCAACCAATCAAATTTGAGCAAGTCAACACACCTGATAGACTCAGAACCACAATCTACAGAAAGAGCATCGAACAGTTGTCACTAAACCGCTGACTTAACTAGCATGCATCTTATCCTAGCAACGTAGCTACAACCACAAGATCTTGCTATAACTTAACCTCCCGAAAAGATCAGGACCCACTAACATGTGCCTAATCACCATTATGTGGACCAATCAGAAGCTGTTGTTCATATACATGTAGCAGTGGACCTACCAGGCATGAAGAGTTACGTCACCAAGGAGAATCGACAGTTGTCTAAAAATCGCATACCTTTGACACTTTTCATGAGAAAACATGCCAGCCGTTAGATCAAAAGAGGACTGACAACTGAGCCCACTGACAAATTACAAGTCATCTCCTTCTGACCAATGAAATACCTCCACATAAGACATCGTGGCAATAGACCCATAAAGGCATGAAACACTGAGAAAAAGGGAAGATCAATGGTTGTCATAAGATTGCAAGCCTTTGACACATGCTATGAGATCTTACAACAATCGTTGATCTCATCAACTAGGACCCCACCTGACAAGTAATCCTGATACCAAATCTATGGTGGTCGTATGGTCTAATGTTCCTGGAATATTCCTTCAGACTATAAGACAACCGTCCGATGTAGAATCTCACCGCTACTTGCAGAACTAACCCCACTTTGAGCTAGCAACTTAGCGACCAAAGGCCTCTTATTCATGAGATACTTTGATAAACCATGGTTGAGCTAGGAGAATATGCAAACAAAGGGGCTTCGCTAGTTTTCCAAATTACATGTGAACCTAGGGTTTGATTAAGCGAATGCCCAACTGAGGGCATTTTCATGAAATCACTGAATGACTTAAAACACCGCCGGAAGGAAATAGCAAACTGGCGAACAAGAAGAAACCTAATATGCACATGCCTTTTTTGATCACTTAAGTTGCTGATAAAGTAACAAGGAAATATAATAGGGCTTAGGGCTTGTAGGGTTAATTTAGCACCAACGACTACTTTTTCAAATATTTAAACTGCAGACCAGGGAAATAAAAAGATTACAGAGGCTAGGAAACAAGAGATAAATTAATGAAAATTTTAGGGATGCCTAGCAAAGTGAAAAAAGAGACTTGGGGATAGGTTTTACCCAAAATTTGCATGGATATGAAAATTAGGGTAATAGGTATAGTAAATGTTGAAATTTGTGCTATTTTCCAAACTATAATTTTGAGAGCCAAAAGATCGGTGACTCTACTAGGGATTATGTGGGGATTAAAGTCGAAAGTGTTTGAAGACTCTTTTGGGGAAAGGTTACCCTAACTGATTTTATTCACATAAGAGAGGTGGTGACTCTGAAATTTGAGATTTGAAAAGATGTATTATCACACAAATGTGTATGGAAGGGCACACATGTTGTCAAATAATGTTTTCTTGTTGTGGCAGAGAATACATCCCAAGATAGAAGGCTATCAGGCTTTGGATTTCAAAGAGATTTTTGGTTTCCCTAATGTTGTTCTAGTAGGAATCAAGGAAAGACTCCAAATATTTCATGGTATAAAAGAAGGGTCAATGGAAAGACATGTAATAAATTTTGAATATTTGATGGATGATTTTGAGAGAGATTGTGAAGATGTTATGATGAGGTTATTTGTGCATTATTTGGAAGGTTACAAAGAGAATGGCTGTCAAGTTTAACTTCACATTATGTAAGCTCGTGGGAGGATCTAAAATTTATCTTCATGGATCAATTTAGAGAGAAGGTAAGTAAATATATCTTACAAAATTTACTCATGTTCAAGTTCTTGAGAATGAAATAGTTCCCCAATTTACTATTAGGTTTTCCAGAATAATTCAAGGATTACTTGAAAGTATGAAACCTAATGATGCATTTGAATTATCTATATATTTCAATGATTTTGATGAAGAAATCAGTTTTGAAATAAGAATGGAAAACCCTAAAATTTTGTATGAAGCCTTTAAAATTGAAAATAATATGGAGAAGGTGAAAAGGTATGGTAGGGTAAGAAATTTTAGACAAGGACCAAGGTTACCTAGTTGGAAATATAATACCCTGAATAATGATTATCTCCATGATTATAAAAATTTTAATTGTCCTTGTGAAAGGAATAGTGACATATGTGAATTATATATAACTTTTCAAATAAAAATAGACTATCTAATTTTATTCTAGCATATCAAGATATTAGTCATGAAATAGGGTACAATTCATTTTTATATAATTATGATGAGCATGAGGAGGGAATAGAAGATCAAGAGATTAAGTCTTCATATATTGATGAAATTGATAATGATAGAGGAGTTAGAAGAACTTATACAGTGACCAATCCCTTGCTTGATCAAGAAATAGAAGATGAAGAAAGGAAAGTTTGTTTGGGAATGCAGTGAGGTGATATTCAAGTTTACTCAAACCCATTATATGAAGAAGAAAATTGTAACTTTTTAGATATGGAAGTTAATGAAAGGATTGATGAAAATTTTTGCATATTTTATAAAGGGAATTCATTTGACAATCCCAATGATATAAACATTCTTTAAAGGAAGAATGGTAGCATTTGTTAAGAGAAAAGCATGGCAGAATAGGGAATCTATGAAGGTGATGGTTCTATTTGGATGAAGATGTATGACAATGTGATTCCAACGATAACTAAAAAATTAAATTCTTAGGACATACAAAGTAGTAATAATACTCAAACATTTGAGAATTTTGTCACCTCTCAACCAATAATAATTTATAAGGAGTTACTTTTGTAAGATGAGTATCTCTTAGAATATCTTGAATATGGTGTAAATTATCATATTTTGGAGATGCTCTCAAAATAGGGTATTTGACATGGGAAAGCCAAGATTTTATGTTTTGGTGGCCATTGGCCACTTTTTAAAATAGGAGTAATAATATACTCCTTTTCCCAATGGATAAGGCATAGGGTTTGCTACTTCCAGAGAAAAACTAGATTCTTTCCATATCCACAAGGGATATGCATCCGCCATAAGGAGCCACTATTGGAATTGTTCTTGAAATTTTTAGGAATATGTATGTGTTACATTACCAAGCATGATGATACAAGCCATGAGGTTCTCTTGTTGCTATTTCATAGAAGAGATATGTTGAGGATTGTGAAATAGAGATGTCGCTATATCATAGACTGAATAATTGGTGACTTGTGAAATAATGAAAAAATTCCTATTTCATAAAGATTAGGTTAAATCTGTAGTGAAACTACATCATACGTGGTATATCACATCATAGGATGTAAGATGGTGCAAAATGGAAATCCATTTTTAGAAAAGAGTTGAGGTGATGTGATTATGATGATGTCATTTAGATTATTTCATACATACCTTTGAGATCAAAAGGAATTAATAAAAACTATTAATGGTTTGTCAGCACATAAATCTAAAGGGGAAAATTAGAAAAGATATCAAAAGGTATTTAAATTTTATGGTGTATGAATTGTGATTTGATTTGATTTATTATTTTTCATTTCCAAGGTGCACTCATCTTTTGGTAAATATCTTTATGAAATAATATCATTACGAAATCAATAATTGAGGATTTTCTTATAAATGAGAGCTTGGTAGCCATCACATACAATATAGAGCACTTTCTAATTTTGATAACAAAATGGGTCTTACAGTAGTTGAGAGTTCATCGAATGAGAATCCATAGCCTTTTCTCCAACCAAATATAGATTTTGATGAAGAGGACCAGTAGGATGTTCTGAATAATCTCATGTTTGCAGCATGGGATCATTCTACCATATGTGTCAGATACCAAAGTGATATGTTTGAGTTGGACAAGGAACATAATAAGGCTAAGTTGTGGGCTGTCTTTGAAGAATTTCGTTTTGATCTTGAACAGTTCCATGATGACATCCAAAAAATGTTCAACCATATGCACATAGGTGATTTTCCCCTTTTTTGAAGATCGTTGAATAACAACTTCTTTTTTGCTATCATAATGTTTAGGATATGTAGGGTTTATTATAAATATTAACATTTTAAATTATAATAATATTTTTTTTGAAAGGTTGTGAGATGTAAATGGTTGGAAGCTTGTTGCTTCCCCTACCTACACAAGGGAAACCACAACCGTATTATAAATTGCGAAGGAAAAAATAGAAAAAGAGGGAAAGAAGGTCTACAATTATTTTTGAAGAAATATATAAACGGGTCATTTTCTCAAATGGTGTTATGTGTTTTTATTTACTCATTAAATTAGGTCCTCTATCATATTGGATGTATGAATTCAATGGATATTTAATACTTGCATTAAAAATTTTGCATGTCCTGCACATAGACTTGACAATCAAGAAGTCACAATGAAGTTGTTGTCTTGTTTCTTCTTGTTCAATTGGTTTCCTCCTGTGGGAATTAAATTTGATTGGACTAGTTATGTGTGATGATTGCAATGGTATTACATTAATATAATTGAATGGTTGATGGTGGTATAAGTTGTATCACAGAGTTGCACATGAGGATTTAATGAATGGAGACTTTGTAACCCAATGGTGAAGGGAATTGATTTCATAATCATTCTATTTTTTTGGGGAAGCTCTTTTATTTTATTTTTGGTAAATAGGAATAGGTTTTAGAGTAAGAAGGAGTTTTGAATATTAATAGTATGAATTTTTTGGTGGGAGAATAAAATAATTTCTAAAATATTATTGAAAGACATGAGGACTTGAAGGTAAACCTACCCTGATCCTAATAAGATCAGAAGAGCTGAGGGATTAACCCTTTAGGGTTATACTTGTTCATTGGCTAGATTTGTATGTTGGGCATAGTAAATGGTGCAAATTGATGCTCTTTTCTAAACTATAGCTTTGAGATCCAAAATATGCATGACTCCTCTGGGGATTCTATGGGGATTAAAGTTGAAAGTGTTTGAAGACTCCATTGGGGAAATATTACCCTAATTTATCTTCTTCTCATAAGAGAGGTGGCAACTCTAAAATTTGAGATTTGAAAAGATGTATTATCACATAGATGTTTTTGGAAGGGCACAAATGTTGTCAAATAATTTTTCTTCGTCATGGTAGAGAATACATCCCAAGATAGAATGATATCAGGCTTTATATTTTAGAGGGATTTTTGGTTTCCCAAATTTTGTTCTAGCAGGAATCAAGGAAAGATTCCATATATTTGATGGTATAGAATAAATATTTAATATTTGATGGATTATTTTGAGATAGATCATGAAGATATTATGATGAGGTTATTTGTGCATTCTTTGGAAGGTTATGAAAGAGAATGGTTGTCAAGTTTAACTTCGTACTCTGTAATCTTGTGGGAGGACCTGAAATTTATCTTCATGGATCAATTTGGAGAGAAGGTAAGTAAATCTATCTTACTTAATAAATTTACTCAAGTTCAATTTATGGAGAATGAAATAATTCCCCAATTTAATATTAGGTTTTCCAGAATAATTCATGGATTACGTGAAAGTATGAAACCTAATGATGCATGGGCATTATTTGTATATATGAAATAAGAATGGAAAACCCTAAAAGTTTGTATGAATCCTTTCAAATTGAAAATAATATCGAGAAGGTGAAAAGGTTGGTAGGGTAAGAAGTTTTAGACTAGGACCAGAATTATCTAGTTGGAAATATAATACCCTGAATAATGATTATTTCCATGATTATGAAAGTGCTAATTATCCTAAACAAGGATATATGTGATCTACATAACTTTTTAAATAAAAATAGACTATATAATTTTGTTCCAGCATATCAGAATATTGGTCATTAGATAGGGTACAATTCATTTTTATATAATTATGATGAGCATGAGGAGGGAATAAAAGATTGGGATATTAAGTCTCCTATATTGATGAAACTAATAATGATAGAGAAGAAGTTAGAAGCAGTTATACAGTGACCAATATCTTATTTGATCAATAAATAAAAGATGAATAAAGGAATGTTTGTTTGGGAGCACAGTAGGGTGATATTTAGGATTACTCAAACCCATTATATAAAGAATAAAATTGTAATTTTGCAAATATGGAAGTTAATGAAAGGATTAATGAAATTTTTTTCATATTTAAGAAAGGGACTTCATCTAACAATCCCAATGATATTAAAATTATTAAAAGGTAGAATGATGACATTTCTCAAGACCAAAGAATAGAAGAACATGGAGTCTATGAAGGTGATGGTTCTATTTGGATGAAGATGTATGACAGTGTGATTCAAGGGATAAATGAAAAATAAAATTCTTGGGACATACAAAGTAGTAATAATACTCAAAATTTTCATAATTTTGTCACCTCTCAACCCAAAAAAATTTATATAAGAAGACTTAATTTTGTAAGATGAGTATCTCTCAGAATATCTTGAATTGAATGTACATTATCATATTTTGGAAATGCTCTCAAAATAGGGTCTTTGACATGGGGAAGCTAGGATTTTATTTTTTGGTGGCCATTAGTCTCCTTTAAAAATAGGAGTAACAATACACCTTTTCCCAATGGATAAGCCACAGGGTCTTCTACTTCCAAAGAAAAACTAGATTCTTGTAAAAGTGCAAACCTGTGTCACACTTTTATAAAGGAAAAGGATGACAACATGCAAATGTTTCAACTTTAACGACGTAAAATTGGCATTTGTGTTTAGAATTTGAAGATGATGTAAACTAATGAAATGTGTAAAATTTGATGAAGTTTATGCTTATAATTTTTTTTAAAAAATTTGAATGAAAATTGACATAGTTTTTTACTTTTTAAAGTCCTTTTTTTTATTGCTGAAATATGCTAAAAATTTAGGGTCAAGTTCGCATTAACAAACTATATGCAAATAATATTTTTTTCCTCTGATTCCATAATATGTTTTAGATGACATGTATAGCTAGTGTATAAAAAAAGAAAGATTTGATTTCGGTATATATTTTGTCTGTTATAACTATCCAAAGTCGGTGTTACCCGAAATAAAAAAATTTTTGTTCACGTCAAATTTTCCCTATCAAATCTACACTTTTTAAAAAAAAATTATATATTCTTGAAGAGGACTCTCTCCTCTAGTGTTCAATATAATTTTTAAATTTTTTTGACATGATTTGTTATTTTTAATATTTTTCGAACGAGCGTGTTCTTAAATGTTAAATTACCTACTTGAAGTATTTTCAACTTATAATATATTATATGAAATCAAAACAAAATAAAAATTACATGACCATAATCTTGACTCCAAGCTCTACAAAAGGGTATTTTTAGGTTTTAGAGAAAGGTAAATTTTGATAGAAAATTGAGGTCCAGAAGTGAGAACTTTTGTGACTCACCTTTTTTTGCTTATTTGGCTGCCACATGGGATGCCACTTAGGGGGGTTCAACAGGACCTAGTTCGGCCAAACTAGGTCTGGCTGAACCCCCCTAAGACCAAACATTGTCCTTTGAATGATCCACCAAACCCATTTTTTGGGTTTATATTGTTTTTCATGGAAGGGTTCCAGCCAGAACAATTCTAGCCAAAACCATTTCGGCCAAAACTCCCGTGCCACATTGATGCCACATGGTGCCTCATATGCGCCATGTAGGTCTGGCCGGACCTACATCAACATCAAAATCAACATAATATCCATAAGGGATATGCATTCACCCAAAGGATCCATGTGTGGACCATTTTTAATTTGTTTAGGAATATGTATGTTTTACATTACCAAGCATGATGATACAATCCAAGAGGTTCTAATGTTGTTGTTTCACACAATGGCTATGTTGAGTGTTGTGAAATAGAGACATCTCTATATCACAAAGTGAATAATTGTTCACTTATGAAATAATGACAACATTTCTATTTCTAGAAGCTTGGGTTAAATCCTTGGTGACACTATTTTTTACTTGGTACATCACATCATAGGAGGTAAGATGGTGTGAAATGTCAAGCCATTTTTAGTAAAGAGTTGAGGTGATGTGACTATGATGGCGTCATTGGGATTATTGTTGGCATAGTTTTGAGATCAGAGGGAATTAATAAAAACTATTAATGGTTTGTCAATACATAAATCCAAAGAGGAAATATAGAAAAGATATCAAAAGGGATTTAAGACTTGTGTTAAAATCATTGCATGTCCTACACATAGACTTGACAATCTAGAAGTCACAATGAAGTTGTTATCTTTTTTCTTCTTGTTCAATTGGTTTCCTCCTATGGGAATTAAATTTGATTGAAATAGTTATGTGTGATGATTGCAATGGTATTATATTAATAGAATTGGATGGTTAATGCTTGTATAAGTGATGCAGGAGCATCTTGGGTGTAAGAGAAATCTTTCATTACATAAAAACATTTCTGGTTTCTTTTCAATAAGGGCTATCTTATGCAGAGCTTCTATTTATGGAAACTTGCTATTTTTAGTAAGTTGGTCATACGATCTCAGAATGTTCTGATTTCACAGGTGGAGGTTTATCTTAGTCATATTAGCCTACCAGTTGAGTTTCATTGCCATATCTTCTATATCAGTGAAGTTATTGAGGTTTTTGGGTACAAAATCTTTCATCACCCAAAAATATTTCTGATTTCTTTTCAATAAGGGGTATCTTGTGTAGAGCTTCTATTTATGGAAACTTTCTATTTTTAGTAAGTTGGCCATACGATCTTAGAATGTTTTGATTTCATAGGTAGAGGTTCATCTTAGTCATATCAGCCTACCAGTTGAGTTTCATTGTCATATCTTCTGTATCAGTGAAGTTATTGAGGTTTCTGGGTACAGAATCTTTGAGCTCAATTTTGAAGGCCAATTGCAATCAAAATCAGAGAGGAAACAATTTCAATCATTTCTATGATTAGAATAATAGAGATCAAAGAGGAAGAGGAAGAGGAGGCTTCCATGGAACATGTTTTCACTGTGGAGAAGGTCATAGGGCATATGAATGTCCTCAATGCCAAGGAATGATAGATAGG
Source organism: Chamaecyparis obtusa (assembly GCA_027943335.1). Lineage (NCBI taxonomy): Eukaryota > Viridiplantae > Streptophyta > Pinopsida > Cupressales > Cupressaceae > Chamaecyparis > Chamaecyparis obtusa. Next base: position 214,006 of record BSBK01004203.1, read on the forward strand.
AGAACTGAAGGCCAGGATAGAGTTGCACATGTAGATGAAGATGCTAGATCATCACATTTTGAAGATGTTGAAAGAGGAGAAATGCTAATTAATCAAAGAGTCCTACTGAGTGGTGAGAATGAACCTAAGAAAAGGAGGAGCCTATTTCGCACCAGGTGCATGTGTGAGGATCAGTGTTGTGATGTGATTATTGATAGTGGAAGCCCTGAAAATTTGGTGTTAGAAGAGATGGTCACAAAATTGAAGCTCAAGAGATAGAAACACCCACATCCATACCAGATCACCTAGGTATAGGATGACCACAAGGTTATGGTCAGTGAATAATGCCTAGTAAAGTTCAAGATTAGCGGATACCATGATGAGGTACTATGTGATATCATACCTATGGATGCATGTCATATGTTGTTGGGTAGACCATGGTAGTTTGACAGGTGTGTTGTACATGATGGTCATGAAAATACCTATTCCCTGACAAAGGATAAAGTGTGACATAATCTAAAGCCATTGAAAGACATAGAAGAAAAGGTATGTGGTAATGCAAGAATAATTTTTGTTGATGGAAGAAAATTCCTAGAGGGTATGAGGTATGAACATGTGTGTTTTTCTTTAATTCTAAAAATTGGTAAAGAGGAAGTAGAAGATGTACCTATAGAAGTTGCAGATTTGTTGAATGAGTTTTAAGATATTGTATTTGATAATGTACCTGGTGGATTACCACTGATAAGGAGGATCAATCATCAGATGGGCTTGACTCTAGGAGCTAGTTTTTTGAATAAGGCAACACATAGAATGAAACCAATAGAAAGTGAAGAGTTGAACAGACAAGTACATGAGTTGTTGCAAAAGGGGTTGATTTAGGAGAGCCTAAGTCCATGTCTTGTACCAATAGTATTAGTACCAAAAAATAATGGAGAATGGAGGATGTGTATGGATTCTAGCGCTATAAACAAGATCATAGTCAAGTATAGGTTTCCATTGCCATAGATGGATGATATTATGGACTGTTTGAGTGGAGCTGTGTATTTTTCAAAGATAGATCTAAAGAGTGGATATCATCAAATTCAAATTAGAGAAGGAGATGAATGGAGTACTACTTTCAAGACAAAGGAAGGACTGTATGAGTGGTTAGTCATGCCTGTTGGTAACCAATGCACCGAGCACTTTCATGCGACTCAAGAATGAGGTTCTAAAAGAATTTTTGGGTAAGTTTTTCATTGTTTACCTAGATGATATTTTGGTCTTTAGTAAGACATTGGAGGAGCATATGATGCATATTCATATGGTATTTCAGAAGTTAAGAGAAGACAAACTGTTGATTAATTTGAAGAAGTGTAGTTTTGTGAAGGAGTTAGTGTATTTGGGATTCGTAGGTTTAGCAAAAGGTCTAAAAATGGACCCAGAGAAAGTGCAAGCTATCCTTGAATGGCCTACTCCTAGAAGTGCTATTGAGGTAAGACCTTTTCATGGATTGGCTAGTTTTTACCAAAATTTTATCAGAAGTTTTTATAGTATTTGTGGACCCTTGATTGAAACAATGAAAATAATTTAAGTGGACTTTTGGGGCAGATAAGAGTTTTAAACTGTTGAAATAGAAAGTTACAGAATAGCCTATTTTAGCACTTCCAGATTTTAATAAGGTGTTTCAAGTAGACTGTGATACTAGTGGTACTGCAATAGGAGTTGTTATTGTTAGAAAGTAAAATCCACAAAGATAACTGAGAGGGGGGGGGGTGAATTAGTTATTAGATAATTATAACTTTTATCATCTTCAACAACATTAAACATATAAGAAATATAATTACCAGCCATAGAAAGATATTCATACATAATAACACAATGACACAAGATATGTTGACTAGGGAACCTCTTGATCAAAGAGTAAACCCCTATGGGAATGATGCCCACAAAAGATGCACTAATATGAATATTCCTTGTGAGAGGATGGAATCTATTAGGAGTCTTATGAAATACATTTATTTTATATGAATCCCTGTTAAAAGATTCTAACCTAGTTAAGAGTTATGGAAGACAGAAGGACCCACTGCCCAAACAGCTTCAGGGTAAGATCACTAAACACACTATCCAAATAATCTTTGCATTACTCAATATAATAATATGTCACCTCTTCTCTAATTATGCCAAACCACACTCACTATTATATCAGATCTCAATCTCAGATCTCTGAACTTCGCATGTCTTCCTTCACAAATTCGGTTTCATACTTAGCTCTTTTCTTCACTTCATGCATATAATATCACAACCACTGCTACCATATCATAATTACACTATTTTCACATTACTATAAGGAATGAATGAAACGTGTATTGGTAGTCATTCTATAGCATTTGTTGTTGCATTCATGATTTGTATTGCCATTGATGTCAACAGAGTGATATTCTGGATATTAGTAGGAAAGTAGGTACAGTTTTTTTTTGTGCACATGTTGTATTGTAGATTGGATTTTGCATAGTTGATGGTATGTTATTTTGTGTGTTATTAACCTATGGTTAATAGCACAAAAATAAATTCATTCATTTGTAAGAGTTATGAGCATTTTGGTGAAAGCAGTGTTTAGACAGTGTTTCTGTGTAGCGATGTTCAAAAATCGGAGGATATCTCTTAGCTAGGATGGAATCTAATTTTTCACAGTTAAAGGGATGTTGGAGACTCATTAATGATGACATGGTTCATAGTGCAAACTTTGAGGATATGTTTGGAGAAAGTTACAATAACTGGAAGCTGATAGTTTTATGTGAATTATGTGTGTAGCGTGTAGAATTTATTATTTTATAATTGAGGACCAACTCATTTGTAATTATTTGAGTTTGGTATATAAGAAGAAATTTTTTTTCTTATTGTAATGTGTACTATGAAGATTGTGATGTGAATATATGCATGAAGTGAAGAAAAGAGCTAATTCAGTGATGAAGGAAGACTTGTGAGTACAGAGATCTAGAATTGTGATCTTGTGTAGAAGAGAGTGCAGTTTTGACATAGTGTGAAGGAGGTAATATATTTCATATTATTCTTTTGAATAATTCTAAGATCTTTTGGACAGTGGGTTCAGAGATCTTGCCTTGAAGCTGTTTGGGCAGTGGGTCCTTCTGTCTTCCATAAACTCTTAATCGGGTTAGAATCTTTTAACAGGGATTCAAAATCTCCTAATAGGGATTTATATGTACTGAATGTATTTCATAAGACTCCTAACAGGGTCCATCCTCTAACAAGGAACTTTCATATTAGTGCATCATTTTGTGGGCATCATTCCCACTAGGGTTTACTCTTTTCAAGAGGTTCCCTAGTTAACATATCTTGTCTTATTGTGCAATTGTGTATGATTATCTTTCTATGGTTGATCAGTATATTGATTATATTGTTTAAAGCTATTGAATGGATAAATTATCAAATAACTAATTCACCCCCCCCCCCTCTCAGTTTTCTTGGGGATCTTTACTTTCTAACAATTGGTATGAGAGCGGCAGGTCCTTGAAAGAAAAGTTTAACAACTTAATAAGATCCATGGTGAATTTTAGAAAAGAAAGCCCTAAGTTTGATGGAGTAAATTTTGATAGCTGGAAAGAAAAGATGAAGACACATCTATTGTGTTTAGGACCAAGTTATTGGTTGATTACAAAGAATGAGAAGACTATCATTGAGGAAGACAATCTAGAGGCAGGAACTAAAGATGGACTAGATCTATTCATGTGTAACATACTTGCAAGAGAAGCATTTTTATCAGCACTACCAGAGAATGAATATAGTCAGCTAAGATGTTTGAAAACATCTCATGCAATTTGGAAAGCTTTACATTCTACTTTTTAAGGTGATGAACATGCAAAGAAGGCTAGATTACATAATTGGATTTGTGCATTTAAAGATATCAGGATGATGGAAGATGAATCTATTAGAAGTTATATTGGTAGGATGTCTGAGATTGTGATAGGAATAAATTCTTGTGGAGGTGATAAGACAGAGAATGAAGTGATATGGAAAATTTTGAGAACCTTGACACCAGTATTCAAGGAGACAACACAGATGATTGAACAAGTGATACCTTGTACATCAAACTTTTCAAGAGAGACTCTTCTTGGAAGATTAGAAATAGCAGAGATGAACTTGAGATTATTAGGAGAGCTACCTAGAATGTAAACAACATTTAGTGCTCTTAGCATTAGACCTACAAGAAGTACTAGTGTGAATGGAGATTATGCCAGCAGTAGTAGATCCAAGGAAGATAAGAAGATTGAAGAAGGTATTGCATTACTTGTAAAAAGAGAACCAGGTGGTAAGAAAATCTTTAAATGTTGGACTTGTCAAGAATATGGTCATTTTGCATCTAAATGTCCTAAAAGAGTTAAGAAGTATAGAAGCAACTTTAAACCTAGGAGATCTAAAGAATGTTATTATGAAAATGATGAAGATTTTGAAGCAGGAATTGAAAAACATTTAAGTGACAGTGATAATGATAACCTTGAGGAAATAGGATTTGTAGCAATTAAAGAAGAAAGTTCTGAATCTGATAAAAGGGAAGAAAAAGCATTAGTTTCACAAGTTGAAAAGAAATATGATTAGATTATAGACAGTGGTTGTTCACATCATATGACTGGAGATAAAAGAAAGTTTTTTAAGCTAGATAATTATGATGGAGGAATTGTTAGGGTTGGTAACAATGCACCTTGTTTGATTAAGGGTATAGGATCTATTACTCTTAATGGAAAGACTAACACTGATGATGTTTACTTTGTTGATGGACTAAGACATAATCTACTAAGCATTGGACAATTGGCTGATAAGGGTTACCAAGTTTGTTTTTCTGAGAAAACTTGTGTGATAAAAGATAAAGATGGAAATCTGATTGGAAAAGGATCCAGAACCAGAGGTAGTGTATTTCAATTGAATCCTACTGAGATGACATGTTTGATAACTAGGATTGATGATAGTTGGTTATGGCATAAAAGGTTTTGTCATATAAACTTTGATAATATTGTCAAGGTGAGCACTACACTTGCGGTAAGAGATTTACCTAGAATTATGAAACCTACTAACATGATTTGCAAAGAATGTATTATGGCAAAGTAGAAAAGGAGTTCATTTCCCAATAAGAAGTTCACATCGGCAGAGAAGTTGGAGATTGTTCATACAGACTTGAGTGGTCCTACTAGGACTAGAGGATTCTACGGTGAAAGGTATTTTATGATTCTTGTTGATTATTTTACAAGAATGATGTGGATTGCATTTTTGAAAGAAAAATCTGAAGCATTTGATAAATTTAAGATCATGAAAAGAAAAATTGAGAATGAATCTGGAATGAAGATTAAGTGTCTAGGATCTGATAGAGGTGGTGAATTTACATCTAGAGAGTCTAACACTTTTTGTGAAATGAATGGTATTAAGAGACAACTTTTAGCCCCTAGAACACCAGAACAAAATGGTATTGCAGAAAGAAGGAACAGGTCAATAACTAAAGCAGCAAGAGCTATGTTGTTTGAAAATGATTTGGCTAAAACTTTTTGGAGAGAAGTAGTGAACACAACAGTATACACTATGAACAGAGTACAAATCAGAGTAGATACAAACAAGACACCTTATGAATTATGCTTTAGACATACACCCTTAGTTAAGTATTTTAGAATTTTTGGAAGTAAATGTTATATAAAGAGAGATGATGATATAGGAAAGTTTGATCCTAGAAGTGATGAAGGAATATTTCTTGGATATTCTTTAAAAAGAAAAGCATATAGATGTTATAACAAAAGAACTAAGACTATTGTTGAAAGTGCAAATGTAAAAGTTGATGAGAAGTTTAAAATTTGGGAAAGAATGTTTGATTATGAATCTGATGGAGAAGCACAACCTCAGCCTAACATTGAAAATGTAGAATTATTTTTTGAAACTAATAGTGATTTGCTGAATGAAAGTCATACTGAAGAAGATAGAGAAGAAAATAGAGAAGAATGTGATTGGAACAAAGTGGGTATTCAGAAACAAGATGAATGAACAAGGAGAAGTGATAAGAAACAAAGAAATATTGGTATGTAAAGGATATTCACAACAAGAAGGAATTGACTATGAAGAAACTTTTGCACCTGTGGCAAGACTTGAAGCTATGAGAATGTTTCTAGCATATGCAACTTACAAGAAATTCAGAGTGTATCAGATGGATTTGAAGTCAGCATTTTTGAATGGTGAATTGGAAGAAGAAGTCTACATTGACCAGCCTAAAGGTTTTCCTTTGACACAAGAAGGAGATATGGTATGTAAGTTAAAGAAAGCTTTATATGGATTAAAACAAGCACCTAGAACCTAGTATGCAAGATTGGATAAGTATTTATTGAAATTGGGATTTATAAAAGGAATAGTAGATAGTAACTTATACCAAAAAGAAATTGAGAATGGTTTGTTGGTTATAGTTATATTTGTTGATGATATTATCTTTGGAGGAGAAGATGAAGCTAGTGACAAATTTGCAGATGAAATGAAGACTGAATTTGAGATGAGCATGATTGGAGAAATGAAATATTTTTTGGGATTACAAATAACACAAAGAAAGGAAGGTATATTTGTAAGTCAGAATAAGTATTTAAATGAATTATTGAAAATATTTGGAATGGAAGATTCTAAACCTATTGGAACACCTATGGTAACCGGACATAAGTTATCTAGTAAAGATGAGACACCAGCAGTTGAGCAGAAAAAGTATAGATCTATGATTGGAGGATTGTAGTACTTGACACATACAAGACCTGATATAGCACATTCAGATGGGATTGTAGCAAGATTTCAAGCAGAACCTAGAGAATCACATTATGTAGCAGTAAAGAGGATACTGAGACATCTGAAAGGAACAATGGATTATGGATTATGGTATGAGAATTCTGATGATTTTACTTTATGTGCCTATATTGATGCAGATTGGGGAGGCAACATTGATGACAAGAAAAGCACCAGTGGTGGAGCCTTTTTTCTTGTAGGAAAATTGGTCTCTTGGCTAAGTAAGTAGTAGAATTGTACTTCACAAAGCACAGCAGAAGCAGAATATGTTACAACAGCAAATAATTGTAATTAGATTATTTCGATGAAGCAGATGTTGAAGGATATTGGAATAAAGTTTGATGAGCCTGTTGTTATACATTGTGATAACACCAGTACAGTGAGTATGTCAAAAAATCCTATTTTACATTCTAAGACTAAACATATTGAGATCAAGTATCATGTTGTAAGAGAGAAAGTTGCAGAAAAAGAAGTAAGATTGGAGTACATAAGTACAAAGGAGTAGGTAGAAGATATATTTACAAAGCCTTTACCTAAGGATACATTTGTGTATCTAAGAGGTATGCTTGGGGTTATGCCCCAACCTATTTTTGAGAATTGATGTAGATGATTGCATCCATCCAGTGGTATATGAGCCCTATCTTTCTTCTGGATTGGATGTTGGAACTTCCTCTATGGGGGAGTTTATGAGCTGAGTCATGAGGACTCTTGTTATTTTATTTTTCTGAAAAGTGTCTTTTGACATTAAGTTGTTGTTGACCTAGTGATGGAATTTCTATCATTGATGTCAATGGGGGAGAGATATACATGAAAAACATTGTGGATTGTATGAGAGAGCTGAATAGGAAAACAAAGCAAGATTTCATTTGATATTTTGCAGTGATGTTGCAGTATTGGATTTTTGGAACATTGGATGTTTTTCATCTATGTTACCATCAATGCAAATGGGGGATATTGTTAGGAATGAATGCAAAGTGTTTTGGTAGTCATTCTGTAGTAGTTGTTGTTGCATTCATGACTTGGATTGTCATTGATGTCAACACAGTGATATTCTAGATATTAGCAGGAAAGTAAGTACAGTTTTGTTTTGTGCACATATTGTATTGTAGATTGGATTTTGCATAGTTGATGGTATATTATTTGGTTTTTTATTAACCTATGGTTAATAGCACAAAAATAAATTCATTCATTTGTAAGAGTTATGAGCATTTTGGTGAAAGCAGTGTTTAGACAGTGTTTCTATGTAGTGATGTTCAGAAATTGGAGGATATCTCTTAGCTGGGATGGAATCTAATTTTGTGTAGTTAAAGGGATGTTGGAGACTCATTAATGATGATGTGGTTCATAACAAAAACTTTGAGGATATGTTTGGAGAAATTTACAATAACTGGAAGCCGACAATTTTATGTGAATTTTGTATGTAGCATGTAGAATTTATTATTTTGTAATTGAGGACCGATTCATTTGTAATTATTTGAGTTTGGTATATAAGAAGGAATGTTTTCCTTATTTTAATGTGTACTATGAAGATTTTGATGTGAATATATGCATGAAGTGAAGAAAAGAGCTAATTCAGTGATGAAGGAAGACTTGTGAGTACAGAGAGTTGGAATTGTGATCTTGTGTAGTAGAGAGTGCAGTTTTGGCACAGTGTGAAGGAGGTAATATATTTCATATTATTCTATTGAATAATTCTAAGATCTTTTGGACAGTGGATTCAGAGATCTTTCCTTGAAGCTGTTTGGGTAGTGGGTCCTTCTGTCTTCCATAAACTCTTAACTAGGTTAGAATCTTTTAACAGGGATTCAAAATCTCCTAACAGGGATTTATATGTACTGAATGTATTTCATAAGACTCCTAACAGGGTCCATCGTCTAACAAGGAACTTTCATATTAGTGCATCATTTTGTGGGCATGATTCCCACTGGGGTTTACTCTTTTCAAGAGGCTCCCTAGTTAACATATCTTGTGTTATTGTGCAATTGTGTATGATTATCTTTCTATGGTTGATCAGTATATTGATTATATTGTTTAAAGCTGTTGAATGGATAAATTATCAGATAACTGATTCACCCCCCCTCTCAGTTATCTTGGGGATCTTTACTTTCTAACAATTAAAAATACATAAAACAAGGAAATACATTCCTTCCTTTATACCACACTCAAATAATTACAAATGAGTCGGCATACAATTACAAAATAAAAGTTTCCACATGCTACACCAAAATTACACAAAACTGTCAGCATCCAAATACAATAAATCATCACTCATGTGACCTTGAAGTCTATGTTGTCATCCATGTCACTATCAATGTGTCTCCAACTTTCCTTTAACTGTGCAAAACCATATTCCATCTGGATTAGGAAATATCATCCGATTTCCACAAACTGCTACTCAGGAACACTGCTTGAATACTGCTTCCACCAAAATGATCATAACTTCCATGAATAAATGAATTACTATCTATGCTCTTAACCATAGACATATGACATATCAAAGAGTATAACCTCAACATCGCATAGCTCCAACTGCAATAACCCATGTGTGCTAATCCAAACTTTGTTTACTTCTCTCCAAGTCTTCGATAAATTACTGTGTTGACATCAATGACAATCATAGTCATGAATGCAACAAAAAATACTATAGAATGGCTACCAAACATTTAGCATTCATTCCAAACTATCTCCCCCATTAGCATTGATGGCAACATAGATGAAAAACATCCAATGTTCCAAAAATCCAATACTACAACACTGCTTCTTCAAATCATCTTCATCAATCAAATCTTGTTTCATTATCCTATTCAGTTCTCTCCAACAAATGTCTCAGATTTTTTTTCATGTATACTTCTCCCCTATTGACATCCATAATAGAAATTTCATCACTATGTCAACAACAACTCAATGTGAAAAGACATTTTTCAAAAAATACATTTACTAGAGTCCTCATGACTTAGCTCAGATACACATACTCCCCCATAGAGGAAGTACCAACATCCAGTCCAAAAGAAAGATAAGGCTCATATACCACTAGACGGATGCAACCAACTGCATCACTTCTCAAAAGTAGGCTGGGGCATAACCCCAAGCATACCTCTCAGAAACTCAAATGTATCCTTAGGCAAAGGCTTTGTGAATATATTTGATATCTTCTCCTTTGTACTTATGTACTCAAATCTGACTTCTTTCTCAGCAACTTTCTCTCTTACAACATGATACTTAATATCTATATGCTTTGTCTTAGAATGTAATACAGGATTCTTAGACATACTAACTATACTGGTGTTGTCACAATGTATAACAATAGGTTCAACAAATTTTATTCCAATATCCTTCAACATTTGCTTCATCCAAATTATCTAGTTACTATTTTTCACTACTGCTACATATTCTACTTTTTCTGTGCTTTGTGAGATACAATTTTTCTTCTTGCTTAGCCAAGAAACTAATCTTCCTCCAAGGAAAAATGCTCCACCACTGGTGCTTTTCTTATCATTAACACTACTTCCCCAATCAACATCTGTATATGCACATAGGGTAAAATCATCAGATTTTTCATACCATAGTCCATAGTCCATTGTGCCTCTTAAATATCTCAGTATCCTCTTTACTGCTGCATAATGTGATTTTCTAGGTTCAACTTGAAATCTTGCTACAATTCCAACTAAATTTTCTATATCAGGTCTTGTATGAGTTAAGTATTGTAATCCTCCAATCATAGATCTGTATTTCTTTTGTTCTACTGTGGGAGTCTCATCTGTGCTACATAACTTATGTCCAGTCACCATAGGTGTTCCAACTAGTTTACAATCCTCCATTCCAAATCTTTTCAACAAGTCATTCAAGTACTTTGTCTAACTTACAAAGATACCATCATTGTTTTGTGTTATCTATAATCCCAAAAATTATTTCATCTCATGAATCATACTCATTTCAAATTCAGTCCTCATTTCATCTACAAATTTTTTACTAGCTTCATCTTCTCCTCCAAAGATAATGTCATCAACAAAAATAACTATAACTAACAAACCATTTTCAATTTTTTTTGTGTATAGATTGCTATCAGTTGTTCCTTTTGTAAATCCCAACTTTAACAAATACTTATCCAGTCTTGCATACCAAGTTCTAGGTGCTTGTTTAAGTCCATATAAAGCTTTCTTCAATTTACATACCATGTCTCCTTCTTGAGTTAAAGGAAAACCTTTAGGTTGCTCAATGTGGACTTCTTCTTCCAATTCTCCATTTAGAAATGTTGACTTCACATCCATCTGATTTACTTTAAATTTCTTGTAAGCTACATAAGCTAAAAACATTATTATTGCTTCAATTCTTGCAACAGGTGCAAAAGTTTCTTCATAGTCAATTCCTTCTTGTTGTGAGTAACCCTTACATACCAATCTTGCTTTGTTTCTTACTACTTCTCCTTGTTCATTCATCTTGTTTCTAAATACCCACTTAGTTCCAAATACATTCTTGTCTTTAGGTCTAGGGACCAATTCCCATGTCTTGTTCTTTTCAATCTAATCTAGTTCTTCTTTCATAGCATTAGTCCAACTTTCATCTTCACAAGCTTCATTAGTAGTCTTAGGTTCAATTTGAGAAATCAAACATAACTATTCTTGTGCCTTATTTTTACTAAGAACTCCTCTTTTGATGCTCCCAATAATCTATTCAAAAGGATGATTCCTTAACAAACTCTTGCTAGGTGTCACTGTCTCAGATCTCTCTTTAGATGTAGGTTCTTCAATAACTTCACTGTGGCTTTCATTCAACAAATCACTGTCAGTTTCATAAAACAATTCAGTAGTTCCAGTGTTAGGTTTAGGATGAGCTTCTTCATCATATTCATAATCAAGCATTCTTTCCTGAATTTTGAACTTTTCATCAACTTTAACATTTTTGCTTTCAACAATTGTCTTAGTTCTTTTATTGAAACATCTATATGCTTTTCTTTTCAAGGAATATCCAAGAAATATACCTTCATCACTTCTAGGATCAAACTTTCCAATATCATCATCTCTCTTTATATAACATTTGCTTCCAAAAATTCTAAAATACTTAACTGAGGGTGCATGTCCAAACCATAATTCATAAGGTGTCTTGTTTGTGCAGTCTGCTCTGATTTGTACTATGTTCATTGTATACATTGTTCTGTTCATTGCTTCTCTCCAGAATATCTTTGCCAAATCATTTTCAAACAACATAGCTCTTGCTGCTTCAGTCACTAATTTGTTCCTTCTTTTTGCAATGCTATTTTGTTTAGGTGTTCTAGGGGTTGAATGTTGTCTTTTAATGCCATTTTCTTCACAAAAGTTGTTAAACTCTCTAGAAGTAAATTCTCCACCTCTATCAGATCTCAAACATTTAATCTTCATTCCAGACTAATTCTCAACTTTATTTTTAACAATCTTAAACTTATCAAATGCTTCAGATTTTTCTTTAAGAAATGCAATCCACATCATTCTTGTAAAATCATCAACAAGAATCATAAAATACCTTTCTCGATAGAATCCTCTAGTCCTAGTAGGACCACTCAAATCTGTATGAACAATCTCTAGCTTCTCTGTAGATGTAAACTTCTTACTAGGAAAAGAACTTCTCTTCTGTTTAGCCATTACACATTCTTTGCAAATCATGTTAGTAGGCTTCATAATTTTAGGTAAATCTCTTACTGCAAGTGTAGTACTTACTTTCACAATGTTATCAAAGTTTATATGACAAAACCTTCTATGCCATAACCAACTATCATCAATCTTTGTAATCAAACATGTCATCTTAGTAGGATTCAACTAAAATACATTACCTCTAGTTCTAGATCCAGTTCCAATCAGATTTCCATCTTTATCCTTTATCACACAAGTTTTCTCAGTAAACCAAACTTGATATCCCTTATCAACTAACTATCCAACACTCAAAAGATTATGTTTCAAATCATCCACAAAATAAACATCATCAGTATTAGTCTTTACATCAAGAGTAATAGATCCTATACCTTTAATCAAACAAGGTGCATTGTTTCCAACTCTAACAACTCCTCCATCATATTCATTCAACTTTATGAACTTTTTCATGTCTTCAGTCATATGATGTGAACAACCACTATCTATAATCCAATCAGATTTCTTTTCAACTTGAGAAACTAAGGCTTTTTCTTCCTTAACATTAGTTTCAGGATTTTCTTCTTTAATTGCTACAAATCCTATGTCATCATTGTTTTCAGTATCACTTTCACTTAAAGTTCTTTCTATACTAGCTTCAAGATCTTCATCATTAGCATAATAAAATTCCTTAGATCTTCTAGGTTTGAAATTTCTTCTATATTTTTTAACTCTCTTAGGACATTTAGATACAAAATGACCATATTCTTGACAAGTCCAACATTTAAATATTTTTTTACCATCTTCTTCTCTTTTCACAAGAAAGGAAATACCTTCTTCAATCTTCTTGTCTTCTTCATTTCTAGATCTGCTACTGCCAGCATAATCTCTGCTCACACTGATGCTTCTTGAGAAAGTAGGGTAAACACTAAGAGCACTGAATGTTGTCTCCATTCTAGGTAAGTCTCTTGATAATCTCAAGTTCATTTCTACTGCTTCCAATCTTCCAAGAAGAGTTTCTCTTGTAAAGTTTGTTGTACAAGGTATCACTTGTTCAATCATCTGTGTTGTCTACTTAAATACATGAGTCAATGTCCTCAGAATTTTCCATATCACTTCATTCTCTGTCTTTGTTCCTCCATAAGATTTTATACCTATAATGATCTCTAACATTCTACCAATATAACTTCTAATAGATTCATCTACCAACATTCTTATATCTTCAAATGCACATATCCAATTATGTAATCTAACTCTTTTTGCATGTTCATCATCTTCAAAAGTAGAGTGTAAAGCATTCCAAATTTCATGAGATTTTTTTAAATATTTTACCTGACTGTACTCATTCTCTAGAAGTGTTGTCAAAAGTGCTTCTCTTGCAAGTATGTTACACATGAATAGATCTCTCTCTTCCACACTACATGTTTCAAGATTGTCTTCTTCAATAATAGTTTTATTATTATTTGTAATCAACCAATAACCTGGTCCTAAACATAATAGGTGTGTCTTCATCTTTTCTTTCTAGCTCTCAAAATTTACTCCATCAAACTTAGGGCCTTCTTTCCTAAAATTCACCATGGATCTCCTTAAGTTGTTAAACTTCTTTTTCAAGGACCTGCCTCTCTAATACCAATTGTTAGAAAGTAAAGTCCACCAAGATAACTAAGAGGGGGAGGGGTGAATCAGTTATCAGATAATTATAAATTGTATCATCTTCAACAACATTAAACCATATAAGCAATATAATTACCAACCATAGAAAGATATTCATACACAATAACACAATGACACAAGATATGTTGACTAGGGAACCTCTTGATCAAAGAGTAAATCCCGATGGGAATGATGCCCACAAAAGATGCACTAATATGAATATTCCTTGTGAGAGGATAGACTCTGTTAGGAGTCTTATAATATATATTCAGTACATATGAATCCCTATTAAAAGATTCTAACCCGGTTAAGAGTTATGGAGGACAGAAGGACCCACTACCCAAACAGCTTCAGGGTAAGATCACTGAACACACTATCCAATTAATATTTTCATTACTCAATAGAATAATATGTTACCTCTTCTTTGACTATGCCAAACTACACTCACTGTTACATCAGATCTCAATCTCAGATCTCTATACTTCACATGTCTTCCTTCACAAATTCGCTTTCATACTTAGCTCTTTTCTTCACTTCATGTATACAACATCACAACCGCTACTACCATATAATAATTAGACACTTTTCACATTACAACTACATACAACAAGGAAATACATTCCTTCCTTTATACTACACTCAAATAATTACAAATGAGTCGGCATACAATTACAAAATAAAAGTTTCCACACACTACACCAAAATTACACAAAACTGTCAGCTTCCAAATATAATAAATCTTCACTCGTGTGACCTCAAAGTCTGCATTGTCATCCACATCACTATCAATGTGTCTCCAACTTCCCTTTAACTGTGCAAAAGTATATTCCATCCCAATTAGGAGATATCATCCAATTTCCATAAACCACTACTTAGGAACACTACCTGATTACTGCTTCCACCAAAATGATCATAACTTCCATTAATAAATGAATTACTATTTGTGTTATTAACCATAGACATATGACATATCAAAGAGTATAAACTCAACATCACATAGCTCCAACTACAATAACCCACATGTGCTAATCTAAACTCTGTCTGCTTCTCTGCAAGTCTTCGATAAATCACTATGTTGACATCAATGACAATCATAGTCATGAATGCAACAACAACTGCTATAGAATGACTGCCAAACATTTAGCATTCAGTCCTAATAGTTATGAGCCAAGAAGGTAAACCTGTTGCTTATTTTAGTGAGAAGTTAAATGATGCCAAGATAAAATATTATGTTTATGATTAAGAATTTTATGCTATAGTTCAGGCATTGAAGAAGTGGAGACACTATCTGCTTCCTAAGGAGTTTTTTTTGTATATTGATCATCAAGCTTTGCAATATTTCAATACTTAAGGAAATTTGAATCAAAGGCATTTGAAATGGGTTGAGTTTTTGTAGAGCTATACATTTGTTTTGAAACAGAGGAGTAGAAAGTCTAATAGGGTTGCAAATGCGCTTAGCAGAAGGTAACTATTACTGACAGAGATGCAGATTGAGGTGGTTCGGTTCAAGGAACTCAAGAGTTTGTATCCACAAGATCCTGATTTTGGTGAAGTTTGGAAAGCTTGTAAAGAACTTTTTACTCTAGACAGAATGAAGTGGTTGGATTTCATCATTCAGGATGATATGAAATTCAGAGGAGTTAGTTGTGCATTCCATGAAGTTCTATGAGGGAGAATCTCATCAAGGAGAAGCATAGTGGAGGATTGGCTAGACATTTTGGTCAACATAAAACCCTTGCTCTTTTTAGTTAGAATTATTACTGGCCATAGTTGCAACAAGATTTCAAGAAGGTTTTACAGAGTTGTAGAGTATGTCAAATGGACAAGGGAGTAAAGAAGAATACAGGGTTGTATCAGCCATTACCTATACCAAAGAAGTCTTGGGAGGATATCAGTATGGACTTTGTTCTTGGTTTACCAAGGACTCAGTGGGGACATGATTCAATTTTTGTGGTGGTTGACAAATTTTCAAAGATGACACATTTCATTCCTTGCAAGAAGACTAATGATGCATTTCATGTGGCATAATTTTTTTTCAAAGAAGTGGTGAGACTACATGGTTTTCCAAAGAGTATAGTTTTAGTGCAGGACACTATGTTTGTTGGATATTTCTGGCACACATTGTGGAAGAAGTTAAAGATAGATTTGAAGTTCAGTTCATCACATCATCCACAAACTGATGGACAGACAGAGGTGGTGAATAGAAGTTTGGTGAATTTGCTAAGATGTTTGGTTGGAGATAAGCTAGTAGAATGAGATTTGATTTTACCACAAGAAGAATTTGCATACAATAATTTTGTCAATAGGAGCACTAGTAAATCGTCATTCCAGATTGTATATGCAAGTAGTCCTAGAAATGCATCTGAGATGAGGAAGATAGATAAAGATGAAATAAGCAGTGTTGAAGCTGAGGATTTTGCAGAATATTTGAAGAACATCCATGAGGAGGTGTGGAAGGACATTACCAAGATGAATGCATAATATAAGGCTAAGGAAGATGAGAAAAGAAGGCATAAGCAATTTTAGGTTGGTGATGAAGTCATGGTTCATTTTTGGAAGCAGATATTTTTAGTTGGTACATATAACAAGTTGAAAATGAAGAAGTTTGGGCCATGTAAGATACTGAAGAAACATGATTCAGGAAATTCCTATGAGGTCGAGTTGCCCACTGAGCTAAATATTTCACCAGTATTTAACATTTTAGATTTGATAAAGTATCATGAAGGGGGTGTTGAAGATGAGATCAAAGAGGCATAGTGGAGTATTCCAACAACTACTTCATCTACCAAAGAGATTAAGGACATATTGGATAGTCGTGTTGGTAGAAGCACAAGGAATAGGCTATATGAAGAATATCTCATCAAATGGAAAGGATGACCGACCTGTTAAAAATTCATCATGGTTAACAAAGGAGAAGGTTAACCATCTTGGTTTTCCTCTTCACACCTAAGTCGTGATAGGGTCACTTCTCAAATTACCTTGGGTGTCCGATGCAAGAGCATCCTAGGTGTAAGAGCAATCTTGTATCACCCAAAAATATTTCTAGTTTCTTTTCAATAAGGGATATCTTGTGCAGAGCTGCTATTTATGGAAACTTTCTATTTTTAGTAAGTTGGTCATATGATTTCAGAATATTCTAATTTCATAGGTGGAGGTTCATCTTAGTCATATTAGCCTACCAGTTGAGTTTCATTGCCATATCTTCTGTATCAATGAAGTTATTGAGCTTTTTGGGTACAAAATCTTTCATCACCCAAAAATATTTTTGGTTTCTTTTCAATAAGGGGTATCTTGTGCAGAGTTGCTATTTATGGAAACTTTCTATTTTTAGTAAGTTGGTCATACGATCTTGGAATGTTCTGATTTCATAGGTGGAGGTTCATCTTAGTCATATCAGCCTACCAGTTGAGTTTCATTGCCATATATTTTGTAATAGTGAAGTTATTGAGGTTTTTGGGTATGAAATATTTGAGCTCAATTTTGAAGGCCTTAGAGGCTATGGATCACGATTAACCCCCGACTAATTGGAGCTTGCGTGAGTCAGGCACTGTAGATCAACTCCTGCCATTTCTGAAAAGTGGTTATAATAGAAAAATGGAGCTACGGTTAAAAATTTATGGCCTCCGGAAGTTGGGCTAACTAAAAACATATTTTGTAATTCTTTTGAGCTGACCCTAAAGTAATAATTGTGAAAATAAAATAATTCTAAGAATAGTCGGCCTTAAGGGCTAAATTTCTAGAACCTTCTCGAGCAGTGGAAATTGCCTATATAAGAAAGGTCCATAGTGTTGTCTAGAGCAATTCTCATTGTTCTGGGTAGATCTGGGTAATGATTTGATGCTTTTTCCTACAAAATATTGTAAGGGAAAATGCCTATGGAACTTTGCATATTGTAATTCTAAAATTTGTAATTCCACATTTGTGGAGATAATAAGAAGCCCATTTTTTGTTCTTGCAAATTATTGTTGTTTCTCTGTTTCTGTTATGGGTGATCCCATGAAGTTGTGTCCCACATTTAGGGATGAACAAAATTAGCGTCATGGGAAAAAAAAAAATTAGAGTCTTCATATGAATTTGATACTTCACGTGAAGTGTTGGACCCACTTCGCACGAAGTACCCTAGACAAGGGGCTTTGCACGAAGACCCACCTTCGCACGAAGTACCCTACCCAAGGGTCTTCGTGCAAAGAGGGTCTTCATGCGAAGCCCCTTTGGGCCAGATTTTGTTATATATTTCTAGCATTTGTTTTTTATTTGTCATTGTTATTGTCAAACTTTGTGGACCCTAGGCCTTGGAGCAAAGCACCTCAACATGTCAACACGTTAGTGCCTCCTGAGCTTTTTTGACACATTCAGATTGTTAGCAGTATCAGGTACACATAGTTTTCTCATTTCTTATTGTAAATAATATATTTTATATTTATTTTAGTTAGTTATTTGTTTTAAATAATTTTTTATTTCTAGAAATGTTAGAAAATCGTAGTTAAATATTATCTAATATGTTAGAAATTGATAGTAGAATGTTAGAAAATCATAATTAAATATTAGAAAATGATAGAAACATTAAAAATCATAGTATAAATGTTAGAATATGTTAGAAAATGGTACAAAATCATAGTAGTTTGTTAGTAACTATTAGAAAATATTTACAAAACATTAGAAATCGTAGTAGAAATGTTAGAAAATGTTAGAAAATATTAAGATCTTATAGAAATTATTAAAAATATTTGTTTTTAAATTTCAAGTTTAAAGTTGTAAATATTAGGAATCTCTCTCTCTCACACATGTACATGCATTTTTAGTAAATATTAGTTAGTTATTTGTTTTAAATAATTTTTAGTTTGTAAAAATCTTAGAAAATTGTAGTTAAATTTTTGAAAATGATCTAGTAGTATGTTAGAAAATGTTAAAAAATTGTAGTACAGTAAGTTTTGATGACCCTTATTCCTCCCTTACGACATATTAAGACACTTAGGATCCCTTAGGAATCTCAAGATCTTATAACACATATAAGGATGTCCTATGACCCATTGATGTACATGTTAGGTTCCATTAATACACACAAGGACTCAATGTTTCCCTCAAGGCTCCTTAAGACATATTCTAGGATGAATTAATGTAACCTATGATCTCTTAGGACCTATTATGAGGCCTACAACCCCTTAAGACATTTTAGGACCATTACGTATCGCTTATGAAATCTTACATGACACATAAGACCCCTTAGCACCCATACAACCCATTATTATATCTTAAAATGTCCTAGGACACATTCATATATCTTAGCTTCCATTAATACATATGTGAACCCATCGTTGCCTACAAGAACCCTTATGAAATACTAGTATCAATTAATGTAACCTAAGATCCCTTAGACAACTTATCACATCTATGACCCATTAACATTGTTGGACCATTATACATCCCTTACGACATTTTAAGACATATATGACCCATTCAGATCATCAAGACCCATTAACATATCTTAGGTTGTCTTAGGACACATTTATGTATCTTAGCTTCAATTAATATCATACAAGGATCCACTAATGTAACCTAGGACCCCTTAGGATCTCTTATGTTACCCCCGACCCCTTAAGACACTCTACCTAACCCTTATCCATCCCTTACATTATCTTAAGACACATCTAGGACCCATTGTTATCCACGGCCCCTTAAGACACTCTAGGACCACTTATTGCACCTATGACCCATTATCATTCTAGGACTCTTAACTAGATCCCTTAAGACCTCTTATGTTACCTACGACCCCTTAAGACACTCTAGGACCCTTATCTATACCTTAGGACCTCTTATGTTACCCATGACCCCTTAAGGCACTCTAGGACCACGTATTGCACCTATGACTCATTAACATTCTAGGACTCTTATTTGGATCCCTTATGAAATCTTAAAACAAATATGAAACCTTATGACCCCCAAGACCCATTAAAGAATCTTAGGATGTCCTAGGACCACTTAGACCACTTATCACATCTATGGCCCATTAATATTATTGGACCATTATACATCCCTTATGACATTTTAAGACATATATGACCCATTCAGATCCTAAAGACCCATTAACATATCTTAGGTTTTCCTATGACACATTTATGTATCTTAGATTCAATTAGTACATATGAGGATCCACTAATGTAACCTAGGACCCGTTAGGACCTTTTTTGTTACCCACGACCCCTTTAGACACTCTAGGACTCTTATTTATACCTTACAACCTCTTATGTTACCCATGACCCCTTAAGACACTTTAGGATTATTATCTATACCTTAGGACCTCTTATGTTACCCACGATGCCTTAAGACACTCTAGGACCCTTATCTATAGCTTATGACATCTTATGTTACGCATGACCCCTTAAGACACTCTAGGACCACTTATGTTACCCATGACCCCTTAAGACACTCTAGGACTCTTATCTATACCTTAGGACCTCATATGTTACCCACGACCCCTTAAGACAATCTAGGATTCTTATCTATACCTTAGGACCTCTTATGTTACCCATGAAGCCTTACGACACTCTAGGACCCTTATCTATATCTTATGACATCTTATGTTACCCATGACCCCTTAAGACACTCTAGGACCTCTTATGTTACCCACGAAGCCTTACGACACTCTAGGACCCTTATCTATATCTTATGACATCTTATGTTACCCACAACCCCTTAAGACACTCTAGGACCTCTTATGTTACCCATGACACTTTAAGACACTCTAGGACCCTTATGTATAGCTTATGACATCTTATGTTACCCATGAATCCTTAACACACTCTAGGACCACTTATGTTACCCATGACCCCTTAAGACACTCTAGGACCACTTATGTTACCCATGACCCCTTAAGACACTCTAGGACCTTTATCTATAGCTTATGACATCTTATGTTACCCACAATGCCTTAAGACACTGTAGGACCCTTATCTATAGCTTATGACATCTTATATTATCCATGACACCTTGAGACACTCTAGGACCTTTATCTATAGCTTATGACATCTTATGTTACCCATGATGCCTTAAGACACTCTAGGACCCTTATCTATATCTTATGACATCTTATGTTACCCGCGACCCCTTAAGACACTCTAGGACCTTTATCTATAGCTTATGACATCTTATGTTACCCATGATGCCTTAAGAAACTCTAGGACCCTTATGTATAGCTTATGACATCTTACATTACCCACTACCCCTTAAGACACTATAGGACCTTTATCAATAGCTTATGACATCTTATGTTACCCACGACCCCTTAAGACACTCTAGGACCACTTATGTTACCCATAGCCCCTTAAGACACTCTAGGACTCTTCTCTATACCTTAGGACCTCTTATGTTACCCACAACCCCTTAAGACACTCTAAGACCCTTATATATAGCTTATGACCCCTTAAGACACTCTAGGACCACTTATTGCACCTGCAACCCATTAACATTCTAGGACTCTTATCTAGATCCCTTAGGACCCCTTAGGACCTCTTATGTTATCTACCACCTGTTAAGACCTAATAAGACCTCTTATGTTATCTACGACCCCTTAAGATCTAATTAGTACATCTTAGGACCCTTAAGACCTAATAAGACCACTTACATGACCTAATAGGACCTATAATTTTATATATTTAGATATTTGTTTCCATTTTACATGTAGTTATAACATGTAATCAAGTACTTAATTATTAACACTTATTTTTCACATCTTATGTATCTAGATGACCGCTCAGGGTGCACCTCAGACTCTTGATATGCAAACCATTTTTCATATTGCTAATACAGAGATGGTTCGACTTAGAGATTCTATCTATACATCTTTAGTAGATGGTATATATAGAGATACTTTTGCTACTATATTGACCAGTTTGGAGACTATGACTACCATATTGAGGTCTTATTCCTCCTTCATGTATCAAGTAGTTGAGACCATTTTTTGAGAGTTGAGGGATGAGGTCTCGCGTGATGTTTCCTTGGTGATGGTTCAGAGCCTTGTCCCCAAGGAAACCATCAAATGAGAGGTTTTCCCACATTATGAGGGGAGGACCACTGTGAGGACATATTAGGTCACACGGTGTGTGATTCCTTAGATTGCATGTATAATTTACCCTTGGTTTCTTGCAACACATGGTTGTTATCCAAATAATGACCAGATTCCATTATATTTTGCATAGTAGTTGTATGCTGAGTTCTATTTGGGACTCAGGGTCAACTATTTAGATCTCCCAGCATATTATGTTCAAGGGCTCAGTAGGGTTATAGACCACAATTAGTATCATAGGGCTAATCGAGTTGTACAGTCTCATAGACAGCTAGTTGGGGACAGGACTCCAACAGTGGCACCAACAATGGCTGCTACTACAAATAGATTCATCATTGCTTCTCAAAGGGTAGTTATGGATAGTATAGGATAGATTACTTCTGCAGCCACATCCATTACTTCAAATTCAGTGGGAAGATACATTTTGACTAGACCAAGTAGAGCCAGATCATCTTCTAAGGCTTTGTCTATTACTACTGCAGGTGTGACTAAGGAGACATATAGAGTTGCAGGTCTTCCTATACTTGGAGAGATACAAGCATTGTCGAGTCATCATAGTCATTTAGATATGGCTGTTTACTTTTTGGAGGATCTCTTGCAAGCCTATTCTCATATTGATACCATGTACAAGATCCCAATACATTCAGTCAGGGATTGCATTGAACTTGCATGAGGTCCTATAGTTCTATTGACACATGACATACCATCTACTAGTCAGGCACAACATAATGTAGAGTGTTGTGCACCCACATATCACTCTATAGCTGTAAAGCTAGGTATACAGGTTGGAGATGTACGCATCACCATTGAGGGCCTAGACACTTTTGATGAATAGTTGAATGTGTTAGGTTAGGTGGATGTTGGCACTAATGTCGGGTCATATATGGATATGTTATTACATCTAGATGGTTCAAGTTCGCTCCCCTCCTAGCTAGTGTCACCCCTACACTCCTCATTACTAGAGAGGTTCGAGATCTTAGGTGGTGTGGGTGATGTAGTTTCAGTTGATGATATGATGGTGCAGTGCACTGATGATCCTCCTACTCCTGAGACCCAAGTACATATAAAATTTTCTTTTCCTTTTTCTTAGAAGTTTTAGTGAAAAATTAATTGTAGACATGCGTATTGATGTTTGTTCAATGTATAATATTTTGTAGGCATAGTTAGCAGAGCATGTTACCTCTAGTGTGGGCTCAGAGCATCTTCCTATGAGAGATCCACATGATGTGATAGCTACTAGTGGTCAAGTAAGTTTTAGATATATGTATTTTAAGCATGCATGTGTACAAATGTATTTCTATATAAATCAAGTAATTTACATAATATATATACTATGAAAATGTATATAACCAACTATTGTACACTAAATTTGGAGGGGTTAGTCCCTGCTTTACAGCCAGAGGATTCTTTTCATAGGAGGAATTCATCAGATGTGACACCTAGTAGTGGTTAGGTAAGTTTTAAAAATATGTAAGTTTAAACATGCATTTATAATATTTTAATTATTTTATATTATTATCATATATACATGCATTTATATTTGTAGGGCTCATTTGTTGTCTCAAAGCTAAAGGATTCTTGTGGCACTCACTCAGAGGGTTGCTCTATTCACATGCACCTAGATGACTCCCTAGTTTAGGACATGTTGCACAAATCTTTTATTTGAGACTCATTATATATGTCATTAGTATATGTTTGAGACTCATAGGAGTGATTCAACAGATGTGACACCTAGTAGTGGTCAAGTAAGTTTTAAAAATATGTAAGTTTAAACATGCATTTATAATATTTTAATTATTTTAGATTATTATCATATATACATGCATTTATATTTGTAGGGATTAGTTGTTGTTTCACAGCCAAAGGATGCCCGTGGCAGTCACTCATAGGGTCACTCTATTCACATGAGCCTAGATGACTCCCTAGTTTAGGACATGTTGCACATATCTTTTATTTGAGACTCATTATATATGTCATTAGAAATCATAAGCATAATAAAAAGTATCATAAAAATCATTGAATAATCAAAGCATACATAAAATCTTTAACTAATATGAAATTTATAAAAATAATTGAATAATTAAAGTGTACATATAAAATTCTATATATTAAAACCATTGAACCATCAAATAGGTCCATCATATATCAATAATTTATAGTCCATCATATGTTTAAATATATAAACAAAGTATAATGAAATTTATTCTAGAGATATCAAGTAGGTCATAACACAAGAAATAAGTATACATATTATACTTTTTAGACCAACTCGAGTGGTTCAGACCTTTCATGGAGAACATGTAATATTCTCTCATGATCCTCACTATCTAGTCTCCAATTACGATGACCATGTTGAGATTTAACTGTATGAAGACAAATGGATGTGGAAACTACTAGCTGACTATATTGAAACACCTTATTGTCTGGTTCATAATCAACAAAGTAAATACCATGTTGAATTACTTTGATTTTCTTGAAATATGTTCCCTCTAAAACAACTGAACTTGCAGGTCACAAATTTTAACAATATATAAATTTAAACAAACTCAATTTGAAATTTGTTAAAAGGTTGAAATTTAAAATTTACAAATTGAGTTCAATATATTGATGTAAACCATATACAAACATATGGGGAACAAAATTCCATCACTTTCTTCAAGTTCAATTAACTTCATCCTCTTTGTAGTACAATGGAGTAAATAATAACCAACTCCTACATTTCCATGCTTAGCAATCACTACCAAAACATCTCTTGCACAATAAATTTATATATACATGTGTGAGATCTTAAAATTTACTTAGTTCAATCTATAGATCTATCTATCTATCTATACATGCAGCTCAATGTACCATATAATTTGAAGTATATATACTTACCAATTTTTACCAATCCTGATATATGATCGTAATCAATAGAAATCAAAGGGACATCATCAAAGTTTTCATCTTTATCTCTATCAAATGTATCAGTAACAACTAGTGGCACTAGATTCCATGCACCTACATATCCATGGTCTTGACTAATACATTCCTCATAATTGTCAACAATGCAGTGACAAAAAAAGCATGAGTAGTCCCTAGTGTTCAACATCCAATTGCAACAATTCATACTCATAATTGAATGCAAAGATCACGTCTTTTCTATCCTATTACAACCATGCATAATTTTTCTATCCACACCTGAATAAATGCATATATAATACATTCTATATAAATATAATTTGAATAAAAAATATCATAAAAATTTTAAACACTTTCAAATAATTTAAAAATGTGTGCATACCTTTTCTCTCCCAAAATTTTCTATATGGCACCGCCTGAGTCAATCCTGATGATGTGTCATTCTCATTTGGTGTGAAATGTGTCTTGCACCATTAAACCACATCATGTGCATTTTTTATATGCACTCCCTTATAATTCATTTGATACTTTCATATAGCACATTTGATGCAAGCTCTGGCACCATCATGTTCACCTTTTCCATGTCCACTCTCAAAGAAACTCCAGACATGTGGTATGTTTTCATTACGATGATATCTACATGGTGCATAAAATGGTCTTGATGATTTGAATTATGTAGCACATCCATCTGACCAAACATAATGTTTATCAATTTTTATACCTCTTTCTTTCAAATTTGCAAAAATTATCTTGAAGCAATTTTCTACATAATGAATATCATGTTCTCTATCATCTCTTATATAAAAATGATATTCCTTCTTGATGATCCATGCTTCAAATGTGCTCTAAATACCATCCAAATCTAATTGTGTGTGTCGATAACACACATGTACCATAATAGTAATTTTCTCTGAAAAATAGTATTATGATTAAATTGCCTTTTGATGAACAAAAGAATAATTTTCTACAAAATCAACAACTGATACAATAGTTCCAAGTGGGAAATTGTCTCTCAGTGTTTGGAATTGTTGTGCTTGCCACTTTGCAAAAAAAGCATGATGAATGTAGGGTTGAATCAATTTTTTAAATTTTTCCATAAATACTCCAACATTTATCTCCTCTTCAACATATTCTAACCTTTTGGATTCTTTCCCAAATTTTGTTTCATTCTTTACATATTTGTAACTCTTGCAATTTACCATCTTTGTTACATCAATATTTTCATTTTTCAAAGGAGAAAGAGATAAATCAGCACATGTTTGGCATATTCATCTTATGCAATTTATTTGTCTAGCTACATCATCTCTTTTGTCACATAAAATGGATGAGATGAACTCACTTCGTCTAGTAGAAGGAGAATTTTCAAAACCATAAGTGTCTTCTACAAACTTTCAAAAAACCTGGTAGTGGAGATCAAATTCAATATGATAATGACAACAAAAAGTTTCAAACACTTTGTTTGTCTTGATATAATACGGCTTCAATCTTTCAAACAATGTTTTCCCAATATTTATATTAGGATTTGAACTACAAAATGACACATACATTTCATGTTGTGTTGTGTCCAACCAATGTTTCCTATGATATTCATATTGATGAGCAGAAATTCTATGTCTTATAACATCGCTAGTGTTTGATGAAGGACATGTATTATCATTCCAAAATGATGTGACCAAATTTTTTATTCCTTCATCAATCCTATCAGAACAAGGAGTTCTACACATGATTGCCCAATTTCCTTCCAAGGTGCTATCATCCAAAAGTATTCTCCTATTAACATATCATGATATTGTTTTCCTATTAAAACCAAACTGAGATGAAACTAAAGATATCTATCTTTTTCGTCCCATAGTGTTACCTACAATGGATGTCAACATAGCTTTTCTTGTAACAAACTTATCTATAGTTCAAGATCACTTCCCTAGCTGGTTCAAACCTTTCTTAAGATTTTCAATCATATCAGTTTGCATGTCAACAAATTTTCTCTTCTTTGATGATGTGTCTATACCCAATAATTTTAATGCCCCTTCCAACTTTTTGTTTATAAGTACAAGTGAAAACAATTGAGCTTGTTCAAGTGTTTCAAAATTATCAAATTTAACCAATATTTCTCTTGCTATCATATTCATTGATCTCTTCTTAGCAAGACATAAGGGTTGAACATTAGCAAGTGATCTCAAATTCTCCACATCCATTGTAAGTAAATGATCTAAGTTTCTATAATTAATATTTTTCTTTACAGTTTGACCTAAATTTAAAAGTTCATCCATACCATTAGGAGCACGTGATGTTGAACCTTGTCCAACATCAATTGTTTGAGCTTCCATAGGGAGTAATCCCGATCCTTCTTCAATGTGCAATTCTTCGACTTGACTTGACCCCCAAAATTTAGCTTGTCTTTCAGCTTCTTTAGTTTTATGATAATATGTCAATACACCTTCATGATTTCTTTGTTCAGTAGCAGGTGACCTTTTTCTAGAAGATTTACTTTGTCTTCCCTTCTTGTTCCCCATTTCTTTGAGCTCCAAAAAATGTCTTCCACAAGATTGTCAACAAAAATTTTCTTCTTCAAAAAATACTTTAATCTAATATTTTTCCTCTCCAAAATGATGCCTTTGAAAAAATAGAAATAACAATCCTCTTGCAAAAAATGCCTTCAATAATAGAAAATGTGAATTAATTAATTGCAATTCGATATAAAATAGAAATAAAATGTTTTAGTTTTATACCATTCTAAATTTTTTTTACAAAATAATTTCACTAGCCAACTTTGCTCGAAGTACATACTTTGTGTGAAGTACCCAAGGAAAAATTCTGGTGAGTGTCTTTTTTCCAGGATTCTCACTTGAGAGGGTTCGTGCGAAGGATCTTCACATGAAGACCCCCAAGTGTCTTCGTACGAAGGGGATCTTCACATGAAGACCCCAAAACTAAAATTTTTCCCACAGAAAATAACTCAACTTCAAAAAAATGGTCTTTGGAAACTTGAAACAAGGACTAAACAAGATGATTTTTTCAAATAGACGATGTCAAATGATATTATTTGGAACAATATTTCTAATGAATATAATTTTAATACATATTGAGTTCATTATCACTTTTAAATATTACTTTAACTAAACATAGGTTGTTTGGTCATTCAAAAACCTGTCTCTTCAAGACTTTAGGAAAAATAGTAAACTATAATAAAAAAATAATAAAAAATATGTAGGAAAAGTGTATTTTTGTTACCTTTCTATGAAAAAAAGAAAAAATGATTTTCAATATACATAGATCAAGTTAGAGTGATCCGAGTGACCTTATGTCTAAATTACAGGTACTGTCACTTTAAAACTTAATAAACTATGAAATATTGATCCAAAATGAATAAAACCAATTGCATCATTTAGATATTGAAGTTACAAATATAATCTTGAAAGAATTACATCATTATTATATTTTAAGAAAAATTTATGCTGATCCAAGTGACAATAACTCCTTAAAAACATAGTTTTTTCACGCAAACCACTTTTCGAAGGAGAAGGAAAAATGAATTTAAATAATTTTTTTTTTTAATTTTTAAATATATTTGGAAACTAGAAAGAAAATTCTAAAAGACTCTAGTTTACATCATCTCCAAATTCCTAATATTTTTGCAGCAACAGGTGTTAGAAAGTGAAGTTTTTTCTCAAAATGTTGAACTCCATGTCAAAGTTGGCCAAAAAGTGGGACACACTATTATGGGACCACCCTTATGTGTTTGTGGTATTAAGGGGAGCACCCTTCATCAATAAGTTGTCTCACAGAGTTGTACATGAGGATTTAGTGAATGGAGACTCTGTAATCCAATGGTGAAGGGAATTGATTTCATAATAATTCTTTTCAATTTTTGAAGCTCTTTTATTTCATTTTTGGTAAATAGGAGTAGGTTTTAGAGTAAGGAGTCCTAAGTGTTAATAGTATGAATTTTTTGGTGGGAGAATATTAAAATTTCTAAAATATTATTGAAAGACATGAGGACTTGAAGGTACACTTGCCATGATCCTAATAAGAGAAAAATAGTAGAGGGATTAACCCTTTAGGTTTATACATGTTCATTGGTCAGAGTTGTATGTTTGGTATAGTAAATTTTATAATTTGGTGCTCTTTTCCAAACTACAATTTTGAGAACCAACAGACAAAACCTGAACAGAAACAAAAGAAATAATTGCAACCAATATCTAACAATCTCCCCCTTTGGCATTCATGGAAACATATGAGTGAAAAACCATCAACCCAAAAGAATTCAACTCAATAGAGCCTTCTCAATATCTTCAACAATGATCCCCCTAAGACAGTAGGAGGCTTTTTACATAACTCTCTCCCTCTTTGACATCAATGGAAAAGGGAACCAATGGTGCCAACTCTGATCAAATAAATATTTCCCCCTATGATGTATCTTTTTCAAATCTTCATGCCTACAAGATACTAGGTGCTATGTTCACAAAAAATTCATTAGTTCAACCTCCACAACTACTCCCCCTAAGGAATAGGACCAAGCATCAAGTCTAGAAGAATAATAAAGCTCTGATAATCACTAGATTGATGCATTCCTGCATCATTTAACTATCAAAAGGTGGGGCCATCACCCCAACCATACCTCTGAGATACTCAAAGGTCTCTTTTAGTAATGTTTTTTGTAAAAATATATGCTATCTATTCCTTTGTGATAATGTATTCCAATCTAACTTCCTTCTTGATAGGAAAATTCTAGTTTTCTTGCACTTGTTAGTCCAGGAACCCTGTTCCCAAACCTCTTCAAGACTCTATTTTTTTTGTTAGAGTACTCCAAGCCCTAACTCTGATTAGTTTAGGGCCTTTCCTAATTCATTCCACTAGATGACAACCTAAGTGCTTCACTAGGTTTCCTGCCAATGTTTGTATTCCTTTACCCAATTCTCCTAGGAATCCATCACATTGAATCCTCACACCATCTAACACTTCAAGTGTTTGCAAGGGTCCAAATACCCTTCTTCAACCTCTATAATACCTATTTGATCCAATTTGATCAAGGCATCAATCATATTTCCATCGCTTACAAGTTTTGGCTCCCAAAGCCTATTAGGCCTATTAGGCTTCTAGTAGGTCTGTCTGACCAGATTTCGCCCTTTCTTGGGAAAAATTTCCAAATAACCCTAGGAAGAAATTATGGATTCTAGTACCCTTTATGGTTTTTGTCAAGATTTTGAAATTTTCCTGTCCCTACTTTGTCTTTATAGAGGCTTCCTACAATTAAGGGCTTTTAGGATTAATGGAGCTTCTAGGGTCAGTCAGCCTTTCTTCGCTTGGTATTGACATCAAATGGATTGTTCATGAGCCAATTCTTGAAAAATAGTTTTTCTATGTATAAATAATTTATTCAATTCTTTAGATCCACCTGTGCAATCCATACCCCTGCACATACACACATTTATTTCTCTACAACCTCCTATTCCAGCTCACTAGGCTTGCCTAGGGATTGATTGCATTGCTAGTTGTTGGCACTTCCTGGGCCTCTCCTACCATATGTAAACTGTACATAGGCTCCCCCATCATTCCCAAAAAGGTCATGATGATCCCATAGTGGGAATTCATGTGGGAGCCATTTTTTTACACTTTAGCCCTAGATAGGCTAGTGACTAGTACTTTCACAAAACAATTTTAAAAACCTAATCTAAATAATGCACAGAACTCCAAAAATATACTAATGAAAGTAATGTTGGAGATTTTCTAGCAAGCTAGTGTTGACTATATGTTTATCATTGATGAAAACATATGGAAAGCAGCATGCATGGAAGTCTTATGGAGAGAGCCTTGAGCATATGGTTCCTAGATATGTTATTAGCATTATATCATAGATGTAGAGGTTGATTCTAAGTGAAGACAGTTATACAGTTGATTATATCAGTAGTGTTCCTAACAGTGTCCCAGGAAGAGTTTTGTATGTGATTTTTAGTATAGTTATGATGAAGCCTTGTGTTTTTATATATATTTTGTAGACATGTGTATGATGCTATCTTCATGGACGTATAGTCAATTTTGTAGTACAGGTTGAGTTATGATGTTTCCAGTTAACAGTTATAGTTTCCTGAGTTTATCTGATGGAGCTGACATTGTTTATATTGTTGTAGTAGTTGCACCTATCATTTTGATATGAGTGTTTGGACTAGTGTTTGGAGAAGAGTTAAGAATGTTTGTTTAAGAGCACATAACATATTTCAGCATGAGAAGAAAGTATTAGCTAATTTAGTGGAGCTGATAGTATGAAGCAATGCGTCTACTCATATGGAGTTGTGTGGTCCTAAGCAATGTTGTGTGCTTAGTATAGCTGTTGTAGATGTTGTTGAAGAGTTATATTATTTCTCTAATATGATTTCGAGGAAGTTCTAATAGGATGACTTGATTATATCATTTGGAGAAAGATACTTATAGTCGGTCAGTTGTGATCACTAAGTATGGAAGATAGTTGAAAAGAGAAGAGCAGAGCAGAAGGTGTAAAGTATTGAGCCATCAGTAGAAGGTCTATCTGACAAAGAAGAGAGTGTATGCTATTCATTAGAATTGATCAACATAGCATGTCTAACTCACAATTCACCAAGATCTAGATATAGTGTGTATCTATTATGTAGAAGGTTGCAGCCTTCACCATTTGAGCAGTGTGCTCCTGGATAGTGTGTCCTCACCCCTAATAGGGTTAATTATAAAAGACTCCTAATAGGTATGTAAGATCTTCTAATAGGTATCATTATACTCTAGTGTAGTTTATAGTGGGTGCTAATTCCCACTGGGGTTTTTACCTATTTGGGTTTCCCCATAACCAAAATTGTGGTGTTGTGTTAAGTGTTCTCGTATTGTGTTTATTCTTAATGTTAATTTGTACTTAATTGGATAAAGAATTGAATCTTTTAGATAACTGAATCACTCCCCCCTCTCATTTATCTTAGGGGACTACTCCTAACAAGTAAATGAAATGTATTGCAAGAAGAAAACACCACAGAGGTGGATTTAATCCATACAAACATGATACAAAACAAAAACAACCTCTTTATCACACAATAATACAGAACATGAAACTATATTTTCCTTCCTTTTCTTGAAAATCCTTCTAACCTTGGGAAATGTATACATTTGAGTTTAAATACCTTCTCATTGGAATCCTAGAAGGTTAGACAACTTGGCCATTCCCTAAGCAACACTTGGGCATGTTTGGGCAATGTTGCTTGACAACAAAGTGACAACTTTTGTCAACTTTATCCATATTGCCAACTCCTTGCCATATAATGGCTAGGTCAACTCAAGGACCTAAAAACTATGCAAAACTATCCAATTAATCATTTTAAACACACTACAACCTAATTTAGTTCATTAGGCCTTTCTAACCCAAAATGCACAATAGACCACACAGAGGATGCTAGGAACCCCAAGGTCACACAAAACCAAAAAAAACATAACCTCCTAGATTAGTTAGGCTAACCTAGGTCTAATAACTCAAAAAAAAACTCAACAAAACCTCTAACCTAGCTAAGGTTAGTACAAGCCATGGAGTTAAGATCTTAAGTGCTCCTGCACCATACTCCCAAATAAAACTCTTAGGTGCTCCTGCAACTAGACCTTGTTGCTCCCAAACAAAAGAGCTCAAGGTACCACTAAAGTGACAAATTTTGGATCAATGCCAAAAAAATTTAAGTCTTCATCTTTGACCCATGTAGCCTCTTCATCTTCTTTGCCATGCCACTTGAGTAGGTGTTCCCAATAGGTCTTATGCCTAGTATTCTTTCTCACCCTTTAAGCTAATCCTTTCTTTTCTATTGGAGATGAAGTAGAAGGGATCTAAATGTCCTCAACATTGTAAAAAACCTCTACAAGACTCTGATTTGGATCAATACTAAGGCCTTTATAAGTAATCAAATCAGCCACATTGAATATAGGAGATAGTCCTATATCTTCTGGGAGCTCAACCTTGTAGGCATTGGTGCCATACTTGGCTAGAATAGTGCAAGGCCCCAACCTTCTCATCTTCAACTTAGAAGGGAGACCTTTATGAAGCCTTATTTTATTTATATGCTCCACGATAAGATCCTCAACATTGAATTGAAGATCCTTCTTATTTTCATCCACTTTCAACTTGACCTTGGAATTTTTTTTGGTGAGGGCCTTCTTGAATGAGTCATGAATCTCTTTCATTGAAAGAGAAAAATCCTCAGCATACCCACTCCTTGGATGTCCATCCCCCAACTCTTGGAGTTCAAGAATGCCCCTTGGATGCATTCCATAAATAACTTCAAATGGGATTCTTCTAGTAGACCGGTTGATTGTATCAATATAGGCATACTCAGCTTGTGCTAAAATATGATCCCAACCTTTCCCATTCTCCTTAGTAAGGCACCTTAATAGGTTACCTAAACTTCTATTCACCACCTTAGTTTGACCATCAATCTAAGGGTGATATGCAGAGCCAAAAGACAAGTTGGTGCCAAGTTTATGCCAAAGTGTCTTCCAAAAATGACTCATAAATTTAGAGTCTCTATCTGAAACTATGCTAAGTAGTAACCCATGCATCCTTACCACTTCTTTAAAGAAAAATTGAGCAATTTGATATGCATCATGGACTATCCTACAAGGTAAAAAATGTGCCATTTTGCTAAATATGTCCACTATAACATAAATGCTATCAAAACATTTCTTTGTCCTTGGTAAACCTACTACAAAATCCATGCTAAGGCACTCCCATGGTCTTCTTGGAATGGGAAGAGGTTGATATAGGCCATAATTGGATGATGTTCCCTTAGCTTTTTGGAAAACAATGCAACTCTCCATATACTTCTTGATGTCTATTGTTATCCTTGGCCAATAGTAAAACCTCTGAATTAGTTCTTGTGTCTTATGAATCCCAAAATGACCACTAAGTGACCCATTGTGTTTTTCTTGGATCAAATTCATTCTTATTGATGCCCTAGGTACACATAGTTAGCTTTTGAACAAAAACTCATGCTACAATGTATAACCAAAAAAATCACCATGAAAATGGTTTTGGTGGTCTTTACATACCTTTTAAATCTCTGAAAAGTATGCATCATCATCATACAAATCTTTGAAGCTATCAATCCCAATGCTTTGCAATCTGATTTCTTGGATAGTCAAGAGCCTCTGGCTTAGAGCATCATAAAATTTATTTTTTTGTCCTTTCTTGTGCTTGATATTAAATGTATAGGCCTGCAAGTACTCTACTCATTTCATATGCTTGTGGTTAAGCTTGTCTTGTGAACTAAGAAAGCTAAGTGCTTGATTATTAGAGTAGACTACAAATTCCTAGTTTCCACTTCCTCAAAGCTTGGGCTAGAGCATACATCTCTAAGTCATAGGAAGAATACTTCCTCTTTGCTTTACTAATATTCTCACTATGAAAAGCTATGGCCACATTGCTAGCATCACACTCCACTGTGAAAAGCTTCTCATAACTAGGGAGAACTAGGATAGGTTGTGTTTCTATCCTTCTCTTCAAGTCTTCAAACCCTTGATCTTCTTGATCATTCAACACAAATTTGGTCTTCATCCCACCTTTGACAATATCCAAGTAGTTGCACAAATAGCACTAAAATGCTTGATGGACTTCCTGTACTATTGAGCTAGGCCATGAAAACTCCTCACTTCTATGGAAATCCTAGGAGTTGGCCATTTGAGGATTGCTTCAAATTTTCTTGAGTCCATTTTTAGACTCCCTTGTGACATAAAAAAAACCAAGGTAAACAAGCTCCTGCTTCATGAAATCACACTTGTCCAAATTGATCATTAGTTTATCCTCATGCAACTTTTTACATACAATTTTCAAATGCTTAATATGTTCATTCTTAGTTTTTCTAAAAAATAAGATACCATCAAGATATATAACTACAAACTTACCAATGTAGTCATTCATCACCTCATTCATAAGCCTCATGAATGTGGATGGGGCATTAGATAACCCAAATGGCATCACAAGCCACTCATATAATCCTTCATTTGTCTTAAAGGTTGTCTTCCACTCATCACCTTCTTTTATCCTTACATGATGATAGCCACTTTTGAGGTCAATCTTGGTATAGTACTTGGTTGTTGGAAAAATGGTCAACACTCCGCTTAAGATTTGTGACATGGCTTAACTGCCTCCTGTGTCTTCTATAATTCTAGTGGTTGTATTGGGCATTAACAAGTTGATCTTTTGGTACAATGACAACCACTACTTGTAACAAGTGGTATCAGAGCTTGGTCACAAGTTTGAATCCCCTCAAGTAGCACTGAGGGGGGGATTGTTGAAAAATTGCTCAGTGCTCCCCTCAAGATTTGTGACATGGCTTAACCACCTCCTATGTCTTCTATAAGTCTAGTAATTGTATCAGGCATTAACAGGTCAATCTTTTGGTGCAACGACAATCACTACTTGTAACATTGGCATCCCCCAAACAATCCATTAGGTCTTCTATCCTGGGAATGGGAAACCTATACCTAATGGTGATTCTATTTATTGGTCTATAACTAGTGCACAACCTCCAAGTCCCACCTTTATTAGGATCTAGGATAGTACGGACAACTCATGAGCTTATGCTCTTCCTAATGAGACCTTGGTCTAGAAGTTCTTGGATTTGTTTGGAAATTTCCCCATTTTTTTCAAGGGTCATTTTATAGGCATCCTTTTTAGGTAGGGTAGCCCCTGGATTGAATTCTATTTTATGGCTAATGGTTCTAGTATGGGGTAAGGTATATGGTTGTCCATTACTTAATATGTCCTTGAATTTCTTGAGTATATCTTGCACCTTTATGGGTAACACTATTTTCTTCTCTATCTTCTCTTCATTAGGTTTCAACACCAATGCAAACCCTACTCCTTGACCTTCTTTGAGAGTCTTCAAGTACTCTTTTTCACCCACCAAAAGAACATTAGTTACTGCTATTTTTATTTCCCCTTCTTCCAAAAAAGATTGAATTTTTAAGGTCACTCCATCCTTCTTGAATGAGTAGGCATTATTAACCCCATCATGCTTGGATTGCCTATCAAATTGCCATGTCCTTCCCAATAAAATATGACATGCATCCATTGGTAAGAAAATCACATAGAACCTTATCTTTATACCTTCCAATGGTGAAATCCACCCATGCTTGTTCATTGATGAGAATATGTTGTCCTATGTTCAACCAAGTGACTCTATAAGGATTTCTATGTGGAATCCTTTGCATCTTGAGCTTATTGACTTCTTCTTCTGACACAATATTGTCTGTTGAACCTAATTCTATGATTAATTTACATACCTTCCCCAAAATATTTCACTTGATCCTAAAAATTTCTCTTCTTTAACTAGGTTCTTCTTAGACAGGCTCCTTGATTAGTGTTCTCCTAATCATGATATTTTTTCCTTCTTCTAACTCCAAAGTTACTTCATTATGTTTGGTGCTTTCTGCATCTTCTTGAACATAATTCACTCTCCTATCACCTTGTGATGCGGTCCCCTTCTCTAGGCATCTATATGTTGGATGGCCTAGTTGGTTATAATGGTAACACTTCATAAAAGAAAAGTATGAACTTCTACCATGTCCACCATCCCTTCCTCTTTCATTTTTGTTTGAGCCTCTTCCTCTATTGTAGCCTCCCCTATTTGGACTACCTTATTATGCTTCATCCCCTCTTGAATCTCCTTGGGACCTAGAGTCTCCACTCCTACCACCAGTTCCTCCTCTGTGTCCTCTAGAGTCTCTTCCTCTTCATCTACTGTTCGCATTGGAGTCATTCTTTCTTTTAGTCTTCTCTTCAACTTTTAGTGCCAATTGGTAATACTTTTGGAGAGTAGTAGGTGTGAGAAAATTTATTTCTTCTTGGATGCTCCACCTCAAGCCATTTAGATACCGAGATACTTTTATTCTCTCATCCTCTACCACTCTTGATCTCAAAAAAAGCTTATAGAACTCCTCGGTGTAGGTTTTCACATGTGATTCTTTTTTTCTATGGTTTTGCCTCCTTTTATGGAGCTGAATTTCATAATCATCAAGATAATAATTTTCCCTAACCTTGGCCACCATTCCCTTCCATGAAGATATTGATTTCTTGCCTTCCTTTTGCCTTGAATCTTGCACAAACTTCCACCAAGTGAGAGCAGTGCCTCTTAGCCTTAACTTTTCCACCTTCACCTTTTGTGCCTCTGTCACTCCTTCACATTCAAATTGATTCTCCAACCCTTTTGCTGGTTCCTCAAACTGGACTTTATGCTTTTAGAAGCAACCAATACATCAATAGGGTTTTAGGATGGGTTAGATCCAAATATTGAATTCTATGATGATTGGACCAACTATAGGGACAAGATTGCCCTCTGCACTTCTGGCTCTACAAAACCAAGGAGGGTACTCCTAATCTAGTGACAACAAGGCTTACTTAAATAATAATAGACTAGATTTAACAACAATAGATAAATGATAAGAAAATACTAAATGATGACCATTCATTTATTGATTCTCCATTATCATTAGTTGGAATATTACTCTGCAAGTTACTGTACTTAAAGAATTTTGACAAGTTTATATCAAATTATTAGGAATACAAGTAAAACCCTTTAAACATTGATTTCTTATAAAATAGCTCCATTTTTTACCAGTACCTTATCCATTGGGCAACACCCTCACTGCAAGATTGTGATACATGAACAAAATATATTGAACTTTGATTGTATTTATCCCCTGAAAATACTAATCACCCTGTTGTGGATTTTATCCAAGGACTCCTAAATTAACACTACTTATTTATATCCTTATGCAAGGCTTAAAGAATTTATGTCATATCAAAAGCTTATTTAATCAGATCTTGGATCAGAGCTCAAGAATATTAACATACACACATAATTTATCCATGCAATGAACTTCGTCAATTCATAACTCAAGAAGAAATACAGAACGGAGAGATGTAAACATTGGATTTTATTCAAATGCTATACCAATATCATGTATACAAAATGATTTAAAATGCAACTTTCTAGATATTTAATTGAACTAGCAATATTTCTCTTTACAAAAAACTTTCCATAGACTCAAAACTTGTCAGTAAGAATGCTCAAGTTTCGATCCCTACCAAATGATCCTAGTAATCCTTTTATAGAAACAAGGATTTCATACAAGCTTCGGATATTTCTTACAAAAGACAAAAAGAGTTTACCATATAAGACAAAAAAGGAAACTATAACACCTTCTTGTTATAATTTTAATACAAAATAACTTGTAGAGATGAGAGCCAAAATTTGCAACAAGTCCCAAGGTTAGTTCAATTTCTGCTAGGTGTAGCATCTATGCTTTCTTTAACTGCTTAAGGTTCCCATATTGCTCACTTTTCTTTCAAGGAGTTGGGGCACTCCCACTTGTTGTCTCTTCAGTGGATGTTTCTTCCTTGGCACTTTCAACAGGATATGTTGTTTCCCAAGATGCATAAGTTTCTTCACTTGGCCAATGAAAGGAAAGAACTTCATCCCTCTTCAATAGCAATTTGTCCCAATCAACAATAGCTCAGTAAAGTGTATTCTGATATCTTGCAATATTTCAATTAGTTGTACAAAATGGGTATTATCCTTTGTATTCAAAATAGTGTCTATTCTATTTGACACTTCCCCATCAATTTGTTCTAGCTACTGATCCCTATCACTTATAACTCCATCTACTTTGACAAGACCTAGGAACATCTAAAAACTATCCTAAAAGTACCTAGCCCTTAATATCTCTTTGTTTCTCTTTAGACTTTCTCTATTTACCTCAAACTCAAAAAAGGTCCTTAACAAATTTATAAGTATTTTTTAGTTGGATATCAACAATGCATTGATCTATAAGCAAATCAAAGAAAGACTTCAACCTATTCTTTCTAGCAGCCCACTTTTCCAAAATTGGGTCTATAGTAGCTATCTCTTTCTTAAAAGAGATCAAAATGTTAGATAGTTGCTTAGAAACTCAGTAAACATCTCTTGGTTTTACATTAGTAACAAAATGTAGGATTGTGTCCTTTATTTTCTTTTCATACCTCTATTTTTCCCTTTTCTCTATGTCTTCATCACCTATAGAAGGGGGAAGAGGGGAGAGGGCTTATTCAATGATAGGGCTTGAAGAAGAAGGTCCAACAGGGCAAGAAGAAATTTGCAATTGCCCTAATACTTGAATTGGGCCTTTCTCATCTAACCTCTTCTTCAAGTCTGTAATTAAAGTATCTTTTTCATATATGCTCTACCTTAGCTCCCCATAAGCCTTCAACACTATCTCCAATCTTAGTGTAAGCTCTTCCTTTTCCTTGGCTTCTTTTTCTGCCACCCTTTGTGTTAGTTGAGTTGTTGCTACCACCATGTCTGATGCCTCAACTATAGAAGTGTTAGTGACCCTTTTGACTATCAAGCTACCAGTGACATCACCCCTAGTAATCTTCGTTCCCTTGTTACTTCCATTCTTCTTCAGGGACCAGGGCACCAAATCCTGATGGTCATTTTTGAAAGTGACTCCCTTAATGGCATGTTCTACCTCCTCCTTAGTTTTATGAATAGGGGTGGTCTTCTTTTTGATTGCATCCAAAACCACTACATCAGCTATGTCACACTTTGGGAGGATAAGCACTCCTCAGTTCCTCACTAAGTCTCTCCCCTATTCTGGAGTGACCTTCTTAAACCAATCTATCATTTCTTTCCTTACCTCATCCTCAATGATCTTGAGGTCCTTGTCTAGATTCTCCTCATGCCTTTTCTCACATGTTTCTTCAAACTAACTGATGTTTAATTTCCACAAAAATTACATGAATGCTCTATCCTTCACAAAAGCATCATCAACTAAGAATTCATCACATGCTTGTTTGATTATGGGGTCCAATTCTATGCCTGCCATCTCTCCCTCTATTAGATCTAGTTCAGGTTCTTTTGGTGGCTCTAGCACCCCCTCATTTATGTCATTGTAGGTCATGAAAATTTGACCTAAAGATCCCATCTATTGTACTTGCTTTGTAACCTCTTGATCATCCATGATGTTCAGAGGTGATTGGGAAGGAGAATAAACTTCCTCAACATGTTGAGGCCTCTCTTATAGCTTTTGTCTCTTGGTAGGAGGTGGGGAATCAGGAACATTTTTAGTAGGTTGATCTTGAGGTGAATCTAAAATTTCCACAACCTCCTTGTGTTTCTCTACCTGCTATGATTTGGAAGGGATATCCTCCTTCTTCTTTGTTTGTTTCTTCTTGTCAAGCTCTAGTACTATCACATTGTAACCAATTCTCTTCTCCACCATGTATCTTCCTAGGGGTAAAACCTTTGCAAATGCAGGTTTTCTCAATAGTGATTTTGCCTTCTCTGGGTTATCCCTCATGGATTTCTCCCTTTTCTCATTGAGGGTTTAATAAATCTCCTGAAAATGTTCCATGAGAGTGTCTATCTTCTTACCAATGGGATTTATACTCTTCAAAGGATCATATCCCTGGTCAAACTCATGGACAAACTCTAAGGTCTTTTTGTATACCAACCATTTTTCTTTTCTAATTTCTTGTTCTTGTATATCAGGGATATTTCTAATAATATCCTCGGGGAAGTTAAAAATATGATTTATTAATGAGCACCTGACCTTTATCTTAAACATTTCATTGTAAAACCCCCCTGGGTCTTTTGTCCTAACCACTAAAGTGGCCATATGATATGGTGCCAAGAATTGATTCATATGTAGCTAGCCTCCTTTTGTGATTATAAATTACTATGCAATTGTAACATTTGGGAACAAAGTTCCTCTACCTTTTCCTGAGAGAGTGTTCTCTTCAATGTCTCCTAGTTGTCTGATGAATTCTATAATACCAATCTTGAGAGGCACTTGGTATGGTAAAATGAATGGAGCCCCCCTAAAACCATACAATCTGATAATAGTAGAAACAAGGTAAAAAATGACATCCCCCCAATTATGCACAATTTTGAGGCCCTAGACAAATTGTTTAGGCCTAATAAGTTTAGTTAAGGTAGTTGGGATTCTTGGGATTTCAAGAACAAACAATTTCCTTAGTCTGGATGCAAAGCATCTATCAAAATTAATGAGACTATGATCCTCCCTATCCCATGTCATGGTGAGGCTCCACAATTGCACTAGCATGTCTTCACCATCCTTATGTTTTAATAAATCCATCTCCTTCTCAAAGTAATCTGCACCCCTAAATAAGAACATATACATCATAAAAGAATACTAGTAGAAAGGCTTATCAACTTTGTTTTTTTGGATTCCTACTAATCCATTATGAATTAGATCATCAATGTAAGGGGCCTAGTCCAAAGTAACTGACAAGTATGGGTGTAAAATTTGGACCATCATGTACATAAAATGTATTGGCATTCTTTCCTCCATATCTTCTCCAAAGACTTGACATAATGACCAATATGCACCTCTTGCCCTCAAATTAAAATAATCTGTCTTGAAGGGCTCTTGTGTACTTGGTCCCACAGTAATCATTTTCCCACTTTTGTCACAAAATTCCTTTACAGGACCACTTCTGAGATAATCCCTTTGTGCATTATATACTTGGTTCAACTCTTCAAAATAAATTTCTTCTAGGTCATTTGAGGGCTCATTTAGCTTAAAAACCCTCCTGATCTCTTTAGCAAAGATGTTTATTAACAAATTTCCTTTGATATCCCTAATAACCCTAGTAATTGGGTCATAATTCCTCACAACTTGTATCACTAAATTTGCATCTAGGAAAATGTCGGGTACCGCAAGATTGCCTAAGTCAAACTACCATAGATTGTTGTTAGGAGGAGGGGCATTTCTCTGGCTAAAACCTACTTTGAAAAATGCTAAACTAGTGGTATCAGAAATGCCACTCACATTAAGTGTGCCAATCTTAGCATCCCTTATGTAATTCCCTATGTCGTATAAGCCATCTGCTACTTTTACCTTAGGTTCCTTCAGTGTCAATTGCTTGGATTTTACCATATTATTCATTGAACTGGGTAATAGTTGTAATAAATCCTCATGTAAACCCCTCTTACTGTAATCAATTTCACCAGATAATTCCTTTCTGGGTGGCATTTTAGGGTTTGCAAATTTGATATAGTTTGTGCAAAATAAACATGACAAAATTACAATTCTTTTAATATGAAAAGAATGCATAGATATTCACCAACCTTTTCTTCAAAATTCTTAGGAAATGACAACCAATTTTTGCAAATCTTCTCACCCAATTCTCTACAAAATTTTATCTTCTTGTGATCTCTAAGAAAGCGTAAATCTTCATTATATTAGCAATCAAAACTGGTTCTTTCAGTAGTTTACTTCACATGATCAAGCCATTACTTCTCTAAGAAATCAAATCGTCATCACTTAACGAGAAAATTGAATTTTGCACCAATTGCACTTCAAGTTTGAATTTGGACCGTTGATCTTCTTGAAAAGATAATCTAATGGCTGTCACATGATCAAAAGGCTTGAAATAAATTTATGCAAACATGAAACAACCATTTGATCAGTATGCATCGACAGTAATCATTTAATCACATCATTCAGGACCCACTTGATAGCTTGGATCCATCTTCGTTGTCAGATCCTTCATCAGATGGTCATTGTTATTTCCCCTTTATGACTAGACATAAAGTAAGGCACCATGGCCTTGATGTTGTAAAAATGGTTAGCTCTCCTCTCGAGATTGACAACATGGTTAAACAGCCTCTTGTGTCTTCTATAAGTCTAGTGGTTGTATAGAGAATTAACTGGTCGATCTTTTGGTGCAACACAAACTACTACTTGTAACACGTGGTATCAGAGCTTGGTCAGAGGTTCAAATCCCCTCGGGTAACACTGAGGGGGAGATTGTTGGAAAAATGGTCAGTGCTCCCCTTAGGATTCGTGACATGGTTTAACAACCTCCTATGTCTTCTACAAGTCTAATGGTTGTATCAGGCATTAACAAGTCAATCTTTTGGTGCAATGACAAGTACTACTTGTAACACTTGATACCAAATCGATGACTATCACATGATCGCATGGCTTGAAAATATTCCATGCAAACATGCAACAACTATTAGATCTTCCCTTCACTGTCGAGACTATAAGAAACTTTCCCCAATTTTCTTCAACCAATCAAGAATGTCCATGTTGCAATATCCAGAAAATGAACATGTAAAATTTTCCTACCAAGCGCTAGCATTACTGACATCTTCCACATCAGAAAATTCCTTTGACCAATCAACAACAGCCATGTGTGTATACCTGGCAGTGGACCCACCCTTTCCTTACACTTGGGAATAAAGTGAAATTGATGGTTGTCATATGATCACATATCTTGAAAAGATTCCATGCGACAATTGTTAGATCTTCTGAAAATTGTTAGTCCTGCAAATCCTTCTGAAAATGGCCCCACTTTACTTAACCAATGAGAAGCTACCACGTCACAAAACCTGGCAAGTGGACATACAAAATTTTCTTGCTAAGTAATAGTATTAATAATGGTTCCCATGTCAGCAAATATTATAGCCAATCAGAAATGCCCATGTGGAAACACCTGATAGTGGACCCACCTGATGGAAGCACTTAGGGATAAAGTAAGATCGACAGTTGTTGCATGATTACATGGCTTAAAAAGATTCTTTGTAGTTATGCGATAGCCATTCGATCAAGATTTCAGATTCAAAGCTGAACATAGCATCGAAACATTAGGAAATAAAGTGTTTAGGACTTAGGAGTATTTAAAAACATCACCGGGCTTAGACTTAGTAAAAATTAAAAGGGGTCAAGA
Source organism: Chamaecyparis obtusa (assembly GCA_027943335.1). Lineage (NCBI taxonomy): Eukaryota > Viridiplantae > Streptophyta > Pinopsida > Cupressales > Cupressaceae > Chamaecyparis > Chamaecyparis obtusa. The sequence goes on from BSBK01004203.1 coordinate 257,726, forward strand.
CTAGGTAGTGTAAAGTGTGAATAACATGACCCCGCTTGGTGATATTTAAAACACATGCATTTAGAGAACTTAAGTGACTTGGTAAAAATTAACGCCTGAATAGATCACACAAAGAGTGACCTAGGGTTTTCATGAAGACAAATGCGCTTATGGTTTTCTCAGGCATGGTTTTTCAATTAGGGCTTGCTAAATTTAAATAAAATCTCTAAGATTTTATCAAGGTTTTCTGGGTTTTTGGCAATGAATTTTCTCAATCCTAAATAAATACATAGGTGTTTCAATTTTGTAAGGAAATGCAAGATTTTATAGTTTTTGAAAATTGAGGTGCCAACACCTTCTATACACTCCATCACCACTTCTGGTTCCATTTTTCCACTAAACACAAGTACACCATCTAGGGATTTTCTACCAAGAGCCTTCAAGGATTTTATCATTGGTTCTTCATTTGTTTTAGGGTCAAGTTCCGATTCTTCATCTTCGAAGGCCAATCCTTTGCCTTTGTATTCTACTTCTTTCATTTTCTCATTCATCTCATCTTCCTTGGCATCAACTTCACCAAGTTTAAACTCCATTTCTGCCAACCTATCTCTAAGGTACTTGTTCTCATCTTCCTAATCGAACACCTTCATGGCCAATTCCACATTGGTCACCATATTTGAAGAATCCACTGATTCTCCTGAATAAAACATCCACTTTTTTTTATCCCAAATATTCTTGGGCTCTGATACCACTCTGATAGGAAAATTCTAGTTTTCTTGCACTTGTTAGTCCAAGAACCGTGTTCCCAAACCTCTTCAAGACTCTAGTTTTTCTATTAGAGTCCTCCAAGCCCTCCCTCTAATTGGTTTAGGGCCTTTCCTATGTCATTCCTCTAGATGAAAACCTAAGTGGTTCACTAGGTTTCCTACCAATGTTTGTATTCCTTTACCCAATTCTCTTAGGAATCCATCACATTGACTCCTCACACCATCTAACACTTCAAGTGTTTGCAGGGGTCCAAATACCCTTCTTCAACTTTTAGAATTCCTATTTGATCCAATTTGATGAAGGTGTCAAGCATCTTTCCATCGCTTATAATTTTTGGCTTCCAAAGCCTATTAGGCTTCTAATAGGTTTGTCTCACCGGTTTTGGCTCTTTCTTGGGAAAAGCTTCCAAATAACCCTAGGAACAAATTATGAATTCTAGTACCCTTTATGGATTTTGTCAATATTTTGGAAGTTTCATCTGCCTACTTTATCCATATAGATGCTTCCTACAATTAAGGGCTTTTAGGACTAATGGAGCTTCTAGGGTCAGTTAGCCTTTCCATGCTTGGCATTGACACCAAATGGATTGTTCATGAGCCAATTATTTTCAAAATTATTTTTCTATGTATAAATAATTTCTTAAATTCTTTGGATCCACCCATGTAATCTGTACCCCTGCACATACACACATTTATTTCTCTACAACCTCCTAGATGGGCTCACTGGGCTTGCCTAGGGATTGATTGCATTGATAGTGTTTGGAACTTCTTGGGCCTCTCTTACCATATGTACACTATACATACACTCCCCCATCATTCCCAAAAAGTCTTTGATGATCTGATGGTGGGAATTCATGTGGGAGCCATTTTTCTACACTTTTGTCCTGCACAGGCTAGTGACTAGTGCTTTCAGAAAACAATTTTAAAAACCTAATCTAAACAATGCATAGAACTCCAAAACTATACTAATGAAATTAAATGAATTTTATTGAAAGAATCAAACACCATAGAGGTGGATTCAATCCATGCAAACTTGATACAAAACAAAAACAATCTCATTGTCGCACAATAATACAGAACACAAAACTATATTTTCCTTTCTTTTCTTGCAAATCCTTCTAACCTTAGGAAATGTGTACATTTGAGTTTAAATACCTTCTCATTGGAAGCCTAGAAGGTTAGACAACCTGACATGACCTAAGAAACACTTGGGCATGTTTGGAAAATGTTTCTTGACAACAAAGTGATAACTTTTGTCAACTTTGGGCATATTGCCAACTCCTTTCCAAATCATGGCTGGGTCAGCTCAAGGACCTCAAAACATTATAAAGTGATGGAAAACTATCCACTTAAACATTTTAAGCATATTGCAACCTAATTTAGTTCATTAGGCCTTTCTAACCCAAAATGCAGACTAGACCACAAAGAGGGTGCTAGGAACCCCAAGGTCATACAAAACCGAAACAAACATAACCCCCTAGATTAGTTAGGATAATCTAGGTCTACTGACTCAAAAAAAAAACTCAACCAAACATCTGACTTGGCTAAGGTTAGTACAAGCCATGGAGTTAACATCTTATGTTCTCCTACACCACTTCTCTGTAGCTTTTTCTCTCAAAAAGTGATATTTAATTGATATATGCTTTTTCTTAGAGTGTAATATTGGATTATTTTATATATTGACTCTACTTGTGTTATAAAAGTGAATAATAATAGGCTCTTCAATGCTTATGCCAATATCCTTCAATATCTATTTCATCCAAACAATTTGAGTGTAATTAATAGCAGCAGTAACATATTCTAATTCAGTAGTAGATTTTGATATACAATCTTGCTTCTTGCTTAGAAAAGAAACCAATCTCTTTCCAAGGAAGAAAGGTCCTTCACTTGCTCTTTTTCAATCATCCACACTACCTTCCCAATCTGCATCAATAAATGCATGTAAATTAAATTCATCAGATCTATCATATCATAAGCCATAGTCCAAGGTTCCCTTCAGATATCTATGTATTCTTTTCACAACAAAAAAATGGGTTTCCTTAGGCTTAACTAGGAATCTAGAAAAAAATCCAACTATGCTAGATATATCTGGCCTTGTATGAGTCAAGTACTACAATCCTCCAATCATTGACTTGTACTTTATTTGAAAAACATTTGGTGAATCATTAGTAGTAGTTAATTTGCAACATGTAACCATAGTTGCTCCTACTAGCTTACAATCCTCCATTCCAAAAAAATTCAATAATTCCTTACAATACTTATTTTGAGATAAGAAAAATCCATCCTTACTTTGATGATTTTCAAACTAAGAAAAAATTGCATTTCCCCTATCATAGACATCTCAAATTCACCTTTCATCTCTTTAGAAAATATATTATGCATAGCATCATTCACACCAAATAAGATATCATCAAAAAATACCTTAAAAATTAAGATACCATCAGAATTAATCCTTAAATATTGATTTCTATTAGAATTACATTTTTTGAAACCAAGATGTAATAAATACTTGTTCAATCTAGCATTGTATTCCCTTTGTTCTTGCACTAATCCATATAATTCTTTCTTTATTTTGTATACCATATCTACCTAATCATTTAATGTGAATTCATCAGGTTTCTCTATGTAGACTTCCTCTTCAATTTGGTCATTCAAGAATGGAGATTTGACATCCATTTGATAAACCTTAAAGTTTTTATGAGCTGATTAAGAAAGAAACAATATAATAACCTCCAATCTAGCCATAGGTGAAAAAGTCTCATCAAATTCAATACCTTCTTGTTGTGAGTATCCTTTACAAAAAATTATTTCTTTATTTATTATAACTTCATCCTTCTCATTCATCTTATTCCTAAAAATCCATTTAGTTCCTATAACATTTTTTTCTTTAGGCCTTGGTACAAGATCCCAAATATCATTCTCTTAATTTGATCTAGTTCATCTTGCATTGCCTTAATCCAAAATTAATCTTTATGAGCTTCATCAGTAGTCTTATGTTCTACTTGTGAAATTAAGCAAAATTCATTTCTAACCTTTGACATTTTCATCACACCATTGTTTACATCACCAATTATTTGTTTATCAAAACAATTCATTGATATATACCTTAGTGTTTTAGGAGTCCCTTTTGGCTCATCAATACTTACTTGTATCCCATTTTCTCTCAAATAATTGTTCTGCTTCCTACACCTGATGCTGATCCTAAATAGTAGAAACCTAATTACCTTGATTATTTGATCCATCATCATACATTCTTTCTTGAATCTAAAATTTCTCATCAATCTTCACATTATCACTTTCAACTATATTTTTCAATCTGAGATTGTAACACCTATATGCCTTACTCTTATTAGAGTATCCAAGAAATATTCCTTCATCACTTCTAAGATCAAACTTACCTAGTTCACCATCCCTTGATATAACATTTACTACCAAATATTCTGAAGTATTTAACTTTAGGAATGTGACCAAACCATAACTCATATGAAGTCTTACCAATATCATGTTTGATCTAAACTCTATTTAATGTATATATTGTGGTGTTAATTTCTTCCCTCCAATGCATCTATAGTACATTTCCTTCAAGCATCATAGTTCTAGCAGCATCAAGAATGGTTCTATTTCTCCTTTCTATTCCATTTTTTTGTGGTTTCCTAGCTACATAAGTTTGTTTGTATATCACATGTTCCTCAAAATATGCATTAAAATTATCTGATGTGAACTCACCACCTCTATCATACCTTAAGCATTTAATCTTTAATCCTAATTCATTCTCAAAATTTTCCTTGTAAATCTTGAACTTATAAAAAACTTTAGACTTTATTTAAGAAAAGCAACCCACATCATTCTTGAATAATCATCAACAAAAATCATAAAGTACCTTTCACCATAATATGACCTTTTTCTTGTAGGACCACAAAGATATGTATGTACCAGATCCAATCTCCCTTTTGTTCAATAAGTCTTCCTATGAAAGTTAGTCCTAGTTTTTTTTCCCATAGGACATTCTTTGCGCAACATGTTACTAGTCCTCAAAATCTTTGGTAAATCTCTGACTACACTACTGTTACTAACCTTCACAATGTTATAAAAATTTATATGACAGAACCTCTTCTACCATAACCAATGATCATCTATCTTCACAATGAAACAAATTTCTTCAGTTAAATTCAATTGAAACACATTATCTTTATTCTTAGTACCTGATGCAATCAGATTACCTGACTCATCTTTGATAGTACATTTTCCATTTTTTAATTACAGATAATAACCCTTATCCACAAGCTATCCAACACTCAATAGATTATTCTTTATTCCATCAAGAAACAAAACATCATCAATATCAGTTTTACCATAAAGGTTTATCGATCCTCTTCATATGATCATGTGAGGAGTTTTATCTCCAAATCTAACTACACCTCCATCATACTTGTTAAGATACACAAATTTTTATTTATCACCAATCATGTGATGAGAGAATCCACTATCTATAATCCATTCAAATTTATTTTCTACATGTGAAACCAAAGATTTTTCTCCATGAATAGGATCTTCTTATTTAATAGCAACAAACCCAATCTCATCTTCATCATTCACATATTCATCATCAAAAGTACCCTCACTAGAAATATAACATTTCTTATGATATTTAGACTTGTATGGATTAGGTTTATACTTTGGAACTCTAGTAGGACATCTAGAGGAAAAATGACCTATCTTATTGTAACAAAAAAACTTCAAGGGTAATTTCCCTTCATACTTTCTCTTACCTATGTTTTCCCTCTTTGTGAATAGGGCTACAAGCTCATCCAATATCCTTTCTTTTTCCTCTATTTCTACCCATTCCTTAGAATATTATCCAAGATATGCATACTTGTCACTTCTAATGGTACTCTTATTATTTGTTAGCATCTTCTTATCTTTATGAATAGTAACCTTAAAAGAATATTTAACTTTAGGTAAAGCATCTTGTAATTTAGAGGTTTCAAATGTAGATAGCTTACCAATCAAATTATCCCTTGTAAATCCTTTTGTGAGTGGTGTAATCTCTTCAATTTTTATGGCATTGGTTTCATATGCAAGTGTCATATATCTCATAATATTTGTGATGATTTCATATTTTGTAATAGATCCTCTTGTATTTATGATGCCAGTAAGAATCTATGTCACTCTTTGAACTTATGCTCTAATAGACTGATCTTCTTGCATCCTCATGTTCTCTAACTTTATTTTCCTAAAATGCAACTTGGCCTATTTGGTATATTTGTCTCCTTCATATAGTGCTTCCAACTTTGTCTAGATCTCATGTGTCAACTCAAGCTCCATGGTCCCTCTGTAAATTTTGCCTCAAAAAGTGCACCGATTAGGGCTTCTCTAGAAATCATATTGCAAGTTAGTTTATTCCTTAAATCCTCTATACTATTTTCTGATTCATCCTCAGCCTTGAAACCTTATTTGTTCTTTGTAATCAACTAGTATTTAATTCCCAAGAAGATCAAATGATTTCCCATCTTATTTTTCCAACTATCAAAATTTTCTCCATCAAATTTACGATTGTCCTTCCTATAGATTTCCATTCTAGATCTCCTCAATAATTTAACCTTTCTCTAAGAGGACCAACATCTTTGATACCAATTTTTAGAAATATCAAGCTACACCACATAACTAAAAGGGGGGATGAATCAATTGTGTATAATAATTCTAAACTAGATCATTAATTAAGAACATAGCAATACTAAATGAGATGAACAAGATGGACAAAAAAATCATAACACATAGAGTTTTATTCTTGATGAAAACCCCAGTCGGGATGGAACCCACTAGATAGTATACTATTATTAAAATTTCCATGTTAAGAGACCTAGCCATGTTAGGAGCTAATACAATACATCAAGTACAATAGTACATATTAAAGGAAAAAAACCCTATTAAAAGGTCCTTCAACCCTATTAGGAGTTGATGCGAACAAAAAGACACACTATCTGAGCACACTACTCTAAGGCGATGGTTAAACTCACCTTCAATACTTAGTGTCCAAATAAAATGAAGTTAAATTACTATTTGAATGATTGAACTGACTAATAGAAACTTACTTTCCTTTATAGTTCTATTGAAGTGCACAAGGAATGATCATAGATTCCATGCATACCTCTTCTCTTTATCTTTTCTCTTATTATAATGCTAACATGCATAATCACACATACCTCCCATATGCATTCCTCATATTACATTAGAGAATTTACTCTCCTTTATATAGGTTACAAGTCTCAATTAGGTCGACCTGTTAGGGCTTCCCCAATGCACAAAAAACTACATTACACAATGCTAAGGCATACACGATACCTGATATAACTATAAAAAATTTAAAATATTAACTTACGTGCCAAGATCCACAATTAATGCTCACCAATATATGGAACATGTTACACCACCTATTCAGATCCCAAAATCAATTATCCAAGTTTATACACTAGCGTTGTCATTATCATGACCCAATCAAGCCATAAATCCCAGAGTGTACTCCATGCTCTATTTTCTTCCATGCATAAAGCTTGCATAGCATGATTCCATCTCACAACCAAATTATGCTCAAAACTCAGCAACTAACTCTATCAAGTTTGATGTCTCTGTCCTATAACTAGTCTTTATTAAAATAATTGTAAGTCTCTCAAATCATCATATTAAGCCATGCGACCTCAGACATAAGTTCTATGCATCTAAGTTAGAATTATAAAACAAATCTTGAATAATCTAAACTTCTGTACAATGCTCTTACATTTATGATCACCTTCCTTTAGCAACTAGAAACACAATCTAACTAATATAACCATCTCAAAACTGAATTATATGTCATATATTGACATTAATGAAAAAACCTGAACAACAATAATTTCAACCAATATCTAACATAATTAACAAAGAAGAAGATAAATAGCCAGCTTGATTAACTCCCTCCACATGTCCCTTCTTAAAGATTTTATTTTCTTAGTCATCCTTCATCCTTCATCTCTATTATTATTTTCTCTATTTTAGTTTCTTCTCTCTCTACCTCTTTCATTGAGAAATAAAAAACTATTTTTTTTTGGTGAAAAAAGGAACTGATTTAGAGTCAATCAATTTAGTAATTAGAAATGAGAAAGAAGATTACTTCTGAAAAAGATGGATGTGTTGTTCTTGAGTAATTTTCTATTTATTGAGAAGATAAATGCAGTATACCTTTCACCTCTTAGAGAGTGTGTCCATAGAAGCTAGGGTTCCTAGTTTGGAACCCATCCATGCCCATGATCCATGCCCCTATTGCACTATGGGGAATTTGATAGTAGAGAAATGAAAGTATCTAAGAATTTGTATACTAGGTGGGGGAAGAAGATGGATTTGGAACAAACAAAGGGGAAAATTCAAGATTCTCACCATCTCCCCTCTTATAAGAGATGCATGAGAATAGATTGTAGGGTGAACTAGGCTTAGATAAGCCCACACCACTATGTCCTCTAGCCATTCCCTAATCCTTATCCTTATCCTAGTGGAGGAATAGAGATTTAGCCATAAGTAACTAGACACCTAATAAACCCTACAAAACTCCATTATTTTTTAAATAACCACCAATATTAGGGCCATTAGGTTAAGATATCCCTCTAACTACCATTGGCATTTAAGAAATCCCTACAACCACAAACTAAGACATCAACCCATGATCCTTATGTACTTCTTGCAATAAGGCCTTGCCTAGTCTCAACCTCATGCAACACACATCACTTATAAAAATTCTCACTATCAGCATCATGAATACATAGAAAGCCATGTAACCAAAAGGGAATAGCTATAGATAATGCACATAATATCATCCTTATTCATCTATAAATAAGATTCCTCCAAGCTTTAAATCAAATGCCAGAACTTTCTTATCGAAGCAATATTTGTACTAAAGTTCATAACTATGAATTCTTTTCAAGATGACATTCTTGGTTATCACAACATCTCATAAAAGGAATGGATAAAAGATGTAATAATTCTCTGATATGAACCACATTTCAAGAGTAAATTGAATTCCCTTAAGATTTCACTTCTGATATGAAACCCATCTTTTGTAACTCTTCAATCCCCAAACTGTACTAAAAAAGTCTTGTATTGTATAGCATGGAAATCCTATGTCACATGGAAGCACAAATAAAAACCAATCACTAGCTCAACCTATATTTAAATTTTTCAAATTGTACACACTCCCTTCATCATTTCATTGGACACATTTCACCATCTTGCACAACTACAAGCTTAAAGAACTATCCTCAAAAATTGTCATGAAGTTTTGACTCATCATGATTTACCTTTTCTTCCTCACATCCTCGCAACTCGACTACCTTAATTATAGTTTAAACCTGTGAAACTATAGAATGTAAACATACCATTTTGTTAACACATCAAATGTATGCTACACGTAGCATTCTCACTTCCCCATGAGCTAGAACCGAGTCCTATAAAACAAGTTATGAGGCTATGACAAGGCATCACCATAATAATTCATTCTTCCTCAAAGGCTCATGGTTGGAAAATGTTTTCTCCACTAACCATCACGAGGATGCAAGAAATCATCATAGTCATAAAAAACATCAAATTTTGGAATCATGAGCTCATGGATCCAACTAACTTCCTTCAAAAACCACCACGAGGATGTGATAGGAAACACTTGTTTACCTTTTTAACATCTTCAACTTTTGACATGTGGCTCATTTTCTCTCCCTACAAGATAGAAGTATTTACTATGTAATATACTTTATTAGAGTCCAAAGACTACCACACATCCTCACAACCTCTAGTTGTTAACCTTAATAACATTATCGTGGGCGTGACTAGGAAATCACCAAGCCACCAACACTCATCTGCAATCTCATAATTTTTTTCCAGAAGAATATAACACTTGTGGGACTACAACAAGTACCTTAAACACAAATTAAAGCACATACAAAATATGGGGGTAAGTTACTATGGAAGGGGAAAATACAAGGAAAAATATGTGCCTAGGACACATGAAAATATATGGTCATAAGACAAAAGCATGAAACAATGACCTTAATACTTTGACATTAAATTAGACCCTAACCACATATATTTTCATGCCCACACATCCTCAGAACCTCTAGTTGTTAACCTTAATAACATTATTGTGGGCGTGACTAGGAAATCACCAAGCCTCCAACACTCATCTGCAATCTCATAACTTTTTTCCAGAAGAATATAACACTTGTGGGACTACAACAAGTACCTTAAACACAAATTAAAGCACATACAAAATATGGGGGTAATTTACTATGGAAGGGGAAAATACAAGGAAAAATATGTGCCTAGGACACATGAAAATATATGGTCATAAGACAAAAGCATGAAACAATGACCTTAATACTTTGACATTAAATTAGACCCTAACCACATATATTGTCATGCCCATAAAATTTCACTCTAAACACACACCAAGTTTTTTTAAAAGGTAATCTAAGTCTAAGTTTAAGTTGCGGGTTAACAATTAACTAAGACAAAAGTTTGAAAAGAGTTTGAAACAATATTTCTTTACAAATGTTGGTGATTTAAGTTACTAGTTGAATTAGTTCTAACAAGTAATGATATCTAGATAGCGAAGTTGCAATCAAAGTCAACCTAACATTTAAGTTTTTTCATGATAGTACCAACTATAATTTTAGTTATACTAATATCGAATAATTGAGCCTAATGCCAACGCAATACTACAATGAGTTGTTAAGATTCAATTATTAAAGCATTGTGACTATACATCATGAAATCTTATTAGCCAATTAATAATTAAACCAATTTCCTTGTTCAAAAGATTAAGTGACAACATAATTTTAACAAATAATAATTATATTAATTATTAGTATTCAATAAATAATATAATTATTATTATATATCATCAAAGAGAATAAATTAATTAATTATTAAAAGATAATAACTATCTTATTTACCAGTAAATTTATTTATTAAATTATAAAATAACTAAATAATAATTATATTAATTATTCTAATTATTATAATTATTATAATCAAATTAAGTAAATTAATTATCAAATAATAATTTAGTTATATAATATTCAATATTTATTTTCATAAAAATAAATTAATTATTAAATAATATTTATAATAATTAATATTAAAAATATTAATTATAATAAATATTATTTAATATAAAATAACATTAAATTAATTAATAAATAATATTTATATTAATTAATATAAATATTAATTAATACTAATAAATAAAAATGAAATGAAATAAAATATTATTTAAATTTATTAAGGGGTTTTATCTCCCCCTGTCGTCACATCTCCCTCAGTAGCATAGGGCCCACTGTTGTCGGCAATGGTATCCCCACTGGTAGGGGTCGTCCTGCCTTAGCAAGGTGGTACCTTGCGCTGCAGGGTCATCCTGCTCCAGCAAGGTGGTACCCTGCAGTCTGCCAGCTCACGACGCCTTGGGAGAGGGGTGTGGGGCCCACCGACCCCTTCCCTATTAATTTCTTTTAATTTTTTTTTAACAAGACTCTTTTTTTTAAAAGCTTCTTAATAATATATGCATATATTTTTAAAAACCCACCAACGTGGGGAATATAAACAATTGGCATAAAAAGTAATTTTTTTTTTTTTGTGATACGCTATACTGCCCCTTTTTTTATAGCCTTTATGAGGCTTCATTTGGGGTGGGGACCCTGGTGGGTCCCCCAAGCTAATATGTCTCAATAAGATAGGTAGTTTATTTTTGTTGTGTACAAGTGGATGAGTAGTATAATAAAATATTGACTGTGGTAGGAAAATGTATGGGAATTTTTTTCCCATACATTTTTCAAAGACCTGTAGGTCTCATTTTCAATTTTTTTTTCATGTTTTATTTCACTTGTTTGTTCATTTTGATTTCTTCTACTTTTTTTTTCCTATTGTTTTCACAAGTATATTGCTAATGAGATATCAAGATGAAATGTTTGATAAAGTGATTAAATGAAACTTTGTCTTACAATTGAATATCTATTTTCCTTTTAGTCTATTGCCTTTAACCAAAATACTATCATTGAAATAAAACAACTATATTGAAAGAGAGAAAATATATTGATTAAGTCTTTCTTACCACTACCTTTCTATTCAAATGAAATCTATGCATGGTCTATATTTATGTTGCATTAACTTTTTCCTTCTTATAATTTTCCCAACATGTATTCATAGAGATTTTTCAAAGAGTAAGTAAACAATGCCTTTTCAAACACTATTCCAACAATCTATGTTTATCAATGTAAAATACATTGTCCATCCTTTATTCAATAAAATATAAATACATTGAAATCTTCTTTTGATCAACATTTTATATTAACAAAAAAAATTAAACTATCAACAAGTTATTCATACATCTCCTCACAACTTAAATACAACACTTGATACAATCACAAGACTTGGACTGATACTCCATTACAATATACATTGAACTCAAGGAATTCTCAAAACTCCCTTACAATAAAAATAATCTTGAAACAAAAGTGATCCACCTCAAATATGAAAATATCATCAAATCTTCAAGATTTCAACTTCAACTATGAAGTCTTCAATGGCTCCAAAATTCTACAATAAAAATACATAGGCCAAGCAGTGCTCACCTCCCAACCAAGGCTTCTATGAAGCCACCCCTGAGCTAGGGGAACCATCACAAAGATAAGGAGACACTCAAGCAAACCCACAATAACAACCACATACAAAATAAAACATAATGAGATCTCCCTTCCAAGGTTAACACAAAGAGTCTCAAAATGACTCAAAAATAGGGGTGAAGGTGGAACCATACTCAAGAGGAGAAAGCACATCTCATTATAAGAGCTAATCCATCACTTGGCTTCCTCATCATGCATCTTTCACCATAAACACAATCTCACAATCTCCTTACAACCCCCAATATTCAAAATAAACAAAAGAGATGGCTACATGGAGCCCATACATCCATGTTTCATCCCTCTCCTATCCAAGGAGACACTCTACACCCTTGAATGTCCCAACAATCCCTTCACCCCCAAGGCTACTCTTCCCTCCCAAGGGTGAGTATGGCCTTGAGAACTCCCTCAACAAAACACTACAACACATACAAGAAAACTTCAAGAACTAACAAAAGAAACTACACATTTTCAATGCAAAGAAATCTTTCACTACAACAAGCTCAAGATTCACATAACATCCACTATCACAAAATAACAAGATCACAAAACATAAACACTAGAAGCACACAATAACTAGATTTTTGCATACAAAAATAAACATACATGAGAACTCTTTCTCTCAACATGAAAACAAAAACAAACAAAATCAAGAATACCACCAACCTTGATCCAAGCTTATGGAAGAAAGTTGATGAAGAGCTTTTCCACTTTTCAAAGTCCTCTCAAAAATAGCTAAGTCTCCAAATCTAGAGAGTGGGTGTCAAACTCTTCGAAAAGAAGAGCCCCCTCTAAAAAGGCCTCCACACACTCTCCTATAGATAAGATCTCACTCTAATTGGATGACCTTCCCAAGCTTCTTACATGGTTTCCAAATATAGATTCCTAAAAAGGTTTCCCAAAAAGTGGACCAAAGACTTGTATCATTATTGGATGAAACTCTACCCAAGACCTTGCTTCAAAAGTTAATTTTCGTCTATTTTGAAAATCTAACTTTTGGAGGGGTCTTTTGGTCAACATGGGGTTGTCCTATGGTTAAAAATGCCCCTTACCCATAGGTATATCAAGTGGGCTTACTAAAAATGGCCCTAACACTTCCCTAGACACCTTTTAAGTCCTCCAAAAACCCATGTGAAACTCAAATTCGAAATTCATTGATATGAAAAAACCTCAAACTCCCTAACCAAGTGATTTTCATGGGGATCCTAAAGGGTACCTTCCTAGGTTGGTGTTCAACCAATCCCCAAGTGGACATGTCATGGCCACAAGTACACACACGTGTCAAGTGACACAAACAAAAATGACACATCACAAGCCATGTGGCATATCCACTTGGGCATTCTCACATAAATCACATTTACAATTAACATATAAATCAACTACATTCATGCACCATAGTTTTATGAATTAAATACAATGCAATGAGGTTTTTGGCTTCTCACTAGAAGCAACCTTGGCTCAAACTAATTTTTACATTGGTCTCTGTGATGGTTCCCTAAATTTACCATAGCCTATTTCCCTGCACACTCAAGTCCAATATCAGTAGTCCAAGGAAATATACATGTAAATTTTATAACTTTCATAATCAAATAATTCTCAAGAAATTAATCATAATTAGGTCAAATTTCACATGGCATAATCATTCATTTATAACTTACATAAATCTCATCATGAAATATACAATCCATCACTAAATTAAATATGAAACATAATCATTGCACACATATATAATTTAATTTGCAAATTAAATATCCTCATGACATCATAATTCATCCATTAAATAGAATTAAAAACACACATGTAGGTTCCAACTGATGTCTCAGTAATCATCATCCAAACATAACATAATGTGCATCAAACTACTAAAGTGATAAAACCATTACATAAAGTATCAGTAAAATCCATAGAGCATCAAAATATAATCATAGAATATGTCTATCCCAAATGCAGAACTAAATGGCTATGAGAGGCTCAGGTTGAGGCCTCACATCCTCCCCCCCTAGACATGAACTTCCTCCTAGAGTTCATCAAAAAGATCAGGATACTTTGCTCTCATTTGCACTGTGTCCTCCCATGATGCTATAACCTCATCACAAAAATCCCACTAGACCCTAACCTGGTCCAACTCTTGGCCTCAAGGTGCTAGCGTTCGACATGCCAAAATGTGGATGGGCTCCAAAGACAACTGACCATCCAACTCCACCTACAAGGCATCCCAATCTATGATATGAATCTCATGAAAAATATATTTTCTCAACACTGACACATGAAAAACATCGTGGATGCGTGATAGGCTTGGTGGCAAAGCAAGATGATAGGTGACAGGACCTATCTACTCAAGTATTTCAAAAGGCCCATCAAATTGTTAGGAATAAGGTGTCTCAACCTTGGATAATTCCTATTCTAATTATTTTTTGTGTAAAATGTATTTCTTGCAAATAATGTAATTAAGTGTGAGTGTACATGTCTAGTTGGCATGTTGATGTGTCGACATCTTGAATTATGTGTAAGGAGATCATGGATGAAACGGTTATGACAATTCCTATGACATGTAAGAGCTATGTCTAGAAGATTCAATGACAAGTGAAGACATGTGGTAACTAATAAAGTTGAGTACTATACACTCTTCCCCAATCGTGGGGTTCAGGTTCCTATTTTCTCAGAGAATGGTAAAACCCTAATACAACTATCTTTGGAAGTTTCCCTAAAAAGGGAAGTGTATGATATAAGAATTTTTTAGGGTTGCGAAGATAGGAGAAGTTGGTGTATTGTTGGAACATTTTTTATGTTGCTGCAATTTGTCTTCAAGAGCTGAAAATCTTCTGAAAGAACTTGCATTGCAAGTGTATTGTAAACTGCAATAGTTTTGATAAATACATTGTGAAAGTTTTGGAGTGCTGGGGTTTTTACCGAAAGGTTTTCCCAGGGTAAATCTTTGTGTCATTCTCTATTTTCTATATGCATGGTATATGGTTGCAATATCATTGTTAAAGTAGTTAACAAATCTGAAATTGTAAGGATTTAAAATAATTTGCACAATACTTTACTTAAGAGATTAGTGTAGGAAGCTATTTCCACACCTGAGTTTCCTTACAAGTGGTATCAGAGATTGATCAACTTTTGATCCTAGCTATTGGGTAGGGTTTTTTGAGCTAATCTCAAGTTGAGTGGGAGTTTTCTGTGCAGAGCTTTCTGAATCTTATTTGCAGATTGAGATGGCAAGTTCCTCATACAGTAGAATGGAGGTGGAGAAATTTAATGGCACTAATTTTGAGTTGTGGAAACTCAAGATGGAAGACATGCTTGAAGACCGTGATCTATGGGAGGCTACTTCACTTGATGTGAAACTTGTAGTGATATCTCAAGCGGATTAGGAGATCAAGGATCAGAAGGCTAAGGGTATCATCAAACTTTATCTAGCAGATGTCGTTCTTCTGAATGTTCTTGATGAGACTACTACAAATTCTTTATGGAAACACCTTGGGTCTGTGAATTAGGCCAGATCTCTGGTGAATAAGTTATTTCTGAGAAAGAATTTGTATTCTTTAAGAATGGAGGAAGGTGGATCCATAATTGATCATCTCAATGCATTCAATTTATTAATTGCATAGTTGGCATCATCTAGTGCCAAGATCAAGGAGGAGGATCATTGTATGACCCTACTTTTTTCCTTGCCAAATTTGTGGGACCATCTTGTGATGGCTCTCAAAAGTACTATAGTCACATTCTGTATGGATGATATGGTGTCTTCGCTGCTATCTGAGGAGATGTGAAGAAAGACTTCAGATTCATCTAAGGAAGCCCTTGTTGTTTGGGGGAGATCTAATGACAAAGGAAAGTAGAATGACAACAAGTCAAAGAAGGGCAGATCCAAATCCCATGGGAGTTATAAGAATCCTAGAAAGTCCAAGGCAAAATGTTGGAACTATGATAAAACTGGGCACTTCTGGAGGGACTGCAAAGAATCGAAGAAGAAGAAGAAAGGCTCAGATTTAGCTTCCAAAAAATCTCAAGAAGATGGAGATGCTTTTATTACAGCTTTGGAAGCCCATGCATCTGATGATGTGTGGTTGGTAGACTCGGGTGCTTCTTTTCACATGACCTCTCATCGAAACTGGTTCTCAAAATATGAAGAGTTCGATGGTGCAAAGGTATACTTGGGTGATGATTCTCACCTAAAGATAGTTGGATGCAGAAGGGTTACTATCAGATTTCCTGATGGATGAGTAAAGGGAATCAACAGAGTTATGCACATTCTAGGTTTGACATGAAACCTATTATCTGTAAGTATGCTGAATGATGTAGGTGTGCAGGTTGTTTTTTTGAAAGAAGGATGCAAGATGATGAGAGGATTAATAGTGCTTGTGATGGGTACTAGGAGAGGTACCTTATTTCAGCTAGATGCATGTACTCCTCTATGTAATAGTTCTTCATCCTCACCATTTGAATGAGTAGTGAAGAAGTCTA
Organism: Chamaecyparis obtusa; assembly: GCA_027943335.1. Classification (NCBI taxonomy): domain Eukaryota; kingdom Viridiplantae; phylum Streptophyta; class Pinopsida; order Cupressales; family Cupressaceae; genus Chamaecyparis; species Chamaecyparis obtusa. The sequence goes on from BSBK01004203.1 coordinate 274,632, forward strand.
TGGTTATTGGTTCTGATGGAAGTGCAAACACTTTGGAAGGTAAGCTTCCTGTAGAAAAGACAATGCTGTGGCATATGAGATTTGGCCACATTGGTGAAAAGGGTCTTAGAACCCTGAACAATAAAAACCTAGTTGAGGGGTTAAATGATTGCAATCTCAAGTTTGAATTCTATGAACACTATGTCTATGGTAAACAAAATCATGTTTAGTTTTACTCTAGTTCTCACAAATCTTCTGATGTTTTGGATCTTATTCATTCTAATGTATTTGGTCCTGTAAAAGTTCCTTCAATCTCCAAGTCTATATTTTTTGTATCTTTCATAGATGATTATAGTAGAAGGACTTGGATTTATTTCCTTAAAAGTAAGACACAAGTCTTTATTCGATTCAAAGAATTTAAAGCTCTTGTAGAGAATCAGACTAGTAAGAAGATTAAGTGTGTGAGAACTAACAATGGTGGTGAGTTTTGCTTAGCAGAGTTTGAACAATTCTATAAAGAATAAGGTATCAAAAGGCATAAGACAACTCCTTATACCCCATAGAAAAATGGATTTACAAAGAGAATGAACATGACACTGATGGAGAAGGCTAGGAGTATGCTTAGTGGAGCTAGTTTAGAACAAAGGTTTTGGGCCGAAGCTATGGCCACTGCTTGCTATCTAGTTAATAGATCTCCTACATCAACTCTTGTTGGTAAGACACCCATGGAGGTGTGGTCTAGTAAGAAGCCTTCAATTAGACATCTTTGTGTTTTTGGTTGTGAAGCTTATGCACATGTTCCAAAGGAGAAAAGATCTAAGTTGGAAAAAAAAAAGATATCAAATGTATTTTCATCAGATACAGTGTTGGTGTGAAAGGATACAAGCTTTGGGATCCTATGACTAGTAAGGTGTTGTATAGTAGAAATGTTATTTTCAGAGAGCTAACATCTTCTCCTATTGTGCTACAACTAGATGAAAAAGAAAAGGAAAAAGATGTTGTTCAGTTGCCTCCTACCCCTGAGAAGACTGAATAGAGAGACCATGTTGGGTCTAATGATGAGGAGAGCTCTAGCAGCTCTGATAGTTCAGAAGAAGAGGAAGAACAACCTCAACCTTAGCCCTTGAGGAGGTCCATGAGAGAAAGAAAGCAACTAGAAAGGTTTGGTTATTCTATGTTAGATTCCAGTTGTGCTTTTGCTTTGATTACTAACACTGATGGGCCTATATCTGTGAAAAAGGTTTTGGGCATGGAAGATGTAGGTTCTTGGATTGAGGCTATGGATGATGAGATGGATTCATTGGAGAAAAAAAAACTTGGGACCTTGTACCTTTGCCTAAAGGGAGAAAATCTATTGGCTGTAAATGGGTTTTCAAGAAGAAATTATGTGCAGATGGCAGTGTTGAAAGGTACAAAACTAGATTGGTTGCAAAGGGGTATTCACAGGTAGAGGGAATAGATTATGGTGAAATATTCTCTCCTGTTGCAAAGTTGACATCCATTAGATTTATGTTATCTCTTGTTGCATCATATGATTTAGAGATAGAACAGATGGATGTGAAGACAACTTTCCTTCATGGTGATTTGGAGGAAGAGATTTATATGTCACAGCCTGAGCACTACATTTTTAAAGGTAAAGAATCCTTAGTTTGTAGATTAAAGAAATCTCTATATGGTTTGAAGCAATCTCCTAGGATGTGGTACCTTAATTTTGATGCCTTTGTGTTGTCAATTAGATTTGTAAGATCGAAATCATATCATTGTGTTTATTTCAGAGTTGAAAATAATCGCCTTCTTATTGTTGCATTATATGTTGATGATATGTTGCTATTTGGGAAGGGTATGGGTATCATTTATGATTTTAAATCTCAGTTGTCAGAATAGTTTGAGATGAAATATCTTGGGGTAGCAAGGTACCTCTTGGGTATGGAAATCAATAGAGATAGGTCTAATAGAAAACTTTGGTTGAGTCAGAGTAAGTATGTGAAGTCTGTGTTGGATAGGTTCAACATGGCAGATTGTAGACCACTATGTGTTCCTATTTCTGTAGGAACAAAATTATCTATAGACGATTGTCCAAAATATCCTAGTGAGGTGGAGGACATGAGTAGAGTACCTTATGCTAGTGCAGTTGGTAGTCTTATGTATGCTATGGTCTATACTAGACTAGACATTGCCCAAGAAGTGGGAGTCCTGAGTCAGTTTATGGCTAACCCTGGACGGGTACATTGGGATGCAGTTAAGTGAGTATTTAGATATTTGAGGGGTACATCAGATTACTCCATATGTTACCACTGTAACTCTTCTAGGTCTCTGCATTCAGTTTGTATTTGTGGGTTTGTGGATTTAGATTGGGCAGGTGATATTGATAGCAAGAGATCCACCAGTGCTTATGTGTTCACTATGTTTGGTGGTGCTATCAGTTGGATGAGTAAGCAACAACCTATGGTTTCTTTGTCCACTAGAGAAGCTGAGTACATGGCTACTACTCATGCTTATAAGGAAGCCATTTGGCTTAGGAGATTGTGTTTTGATGTTGGTGTTGATGTAGAACAGATTACTATTTGGTGTGACACTTAGGGCGCTATTTTCCTTGCAAAGAATCCAACTTTTCATGCCAGAACGAAGCACATTAATGTGTAGTTTCACTTTTTGAGAGATATGGTGGAAGATAGAAAGGTAAATTTGGAGAAGGTAGATACTATGAAGAATGTTGCAGATGCATTAATGAAACCAGTGGCACTGAGAAGTTCAGATGGTGTTCGGAGTCTATGGGCCTTTTGGCCTATAGTGATTAGTTCATGTTATGTTCCTGTGGCTCTTACAAGGTGTTTGACAAGTGTGAGAATGTTAGGAATAAGGTGTCTCAACCTTGGATAATTCCTATTCTGATTATTTGTTGTGTAAAATGTATTTCTTGCAAATAATGTAATTAAGTGTGAGTGTACATGTCTAGTTGGCATGTTGATGTGTCACTCCACTTGATGTGTAGACATCTTGAATTGTGTGTAAGGAGATCATGGCTGAAATGGTTATGATGATTCCTATGACACATAAGAGCTATGTCTGGAAGATTCAATGACAGGTGAAGACATGTGGCAACTTATAAAGTTGATTATTGTACACTCTTCCCTAATCATGGGGTTCAGGGTTCCTATTTTCTCAGAGAATGGTAAAACCCTAATATGGTTATCTTTGTAAGTTGCCCTAAAAAGGGAAGCGCATGATATAAGCATTTTTTAGGGTTGTGAAGATAGGAGAAGTTGGTGTATTGTTGAAACATTTTTTATGTTTCCACAATTTGTCTTCAAGAGCTGAAAATATTCTGAAAGAACTTGCATTGCAAGTGTATTGTAAACTACAATAGTTTTGATAAATACATTGTGGAGGTTTTGGAGTGCTAGGGTTTTTACCGAAAGGTTTCCTCAGGGTAAATCTTTGTGTCATTCTCTATTTGTTGTATGCATGGTATATGGCTGCAATATCATTGTTAAAGTAGTTAACCAATCTGAAATTGTAAGGATTTAAAAGAATTTGCACAATACTTTACTTAAGAGATTAGTGTAGGAAGCTGTTTCCGCACCTGAGTTTCCTTACACAAATCTGGGTGCAAGCTTAGAGCCCTTTCCAAATTAGATTGGACACTTATGTGGTTTCACTCTCAAAAAGACTCTATCTCTCACCTGATAACTACGGTCTTCCCTCTTGGTGTCTGCATACTTCTTATGCCTATCTTGTACCTCCTTCAAACACTATCTAATCAATGTCACATGCTGCTCTAACTCCTGCACTAACTCAGGACCTAAGGAAACTCTATCCTCAATACGGTCCCAACTCAATGGTGTCCTACATGGTCTGCCATATAATGCTTGATAGGGAGGCATACCTAGAGAAGTGTGATGCCCATTATTGTAGGCAAACTCACCAAATGAAGGTACTCCTCCCACCTAGTTTGATGATCCATGACATACATGTGAAGCATATCCTCTAATACCTGATTTACCCTCTTTGTCTGACCATCGGTCTCTAGGTGATAAGTGGTGCTAAAATTGAGCTTACTGCCCAAAGTTGTATGTAATCCTCTCCAAAAAGATAATGAGAAGAGAGAATCTTGATCTAAAATAATCTTACAGGGTATGCCATGAAGTCTGACAATATCCCGCAAGAAAACCTATGCTACTGTTGGGATTGTAAAAGTGGTCTGAATGGATGAAAAGTGGACTACTTTGGTCAGGTTGTCAACTATCACCATGATGGCATCATGGTGTTGAGATGACATAGGGAGACCAATGATGAAGTCCATAGAAATAGCATCCCACTTCCACTCTGGTATCTCATGAGGTTGAAGAAAACCACCAAGGTGGCGATGCTCTACCTTAACCCTCTGACACCCAAGACATCATGCCACTATCTCAGCTATATTTTGTCTCATCCCTGGCCAATGATATAATCTTCTCAAATCTATGTGCATCTTCTTGACTATGGGATGGGCTACATAAGGTGCCCTATGAGCCTCTAGCATGCTGAATAATCACAAGTCACCAGAGGATGGAACATAGATGCATCCTCTATGGTGTAAAATCCCATCAGAATCTAGGGAATAACCTGAATATTTACCCTCAAGACTACTCTGAGATTGAATGACCTGACTAACCTCTGCATACCAAACATCCTCATACAAGTGATGTAATATCTAATCCCTCAATTCTGTACCTATTGTCATAGAGTAGACGCCATGGCATCTCCTACTTAGGGCATCAGCAACAACATTTTCCTTCCCCTTGATGTAGTGGACATCAAAATCATACTCACAAAGGAATTCCATCCACCTACGCTGTTGTGCATTCAGGTTCAGTTGAGAGAAGATATACTATAAGCTCTAATGATCTGAATGGAGCTCAAAATGATGACCCAAAAGAAAATGCCACCATCTCACTAAAGCATTGAAAAATGTAGCTAACTCAAGGTCATGAGTGGGATAATTGAGCTCATGAGTTGTAAGTTTCCTAGATTCGTATGCAATGGCTCGTCCGTTCTGCATAAGAACTACTCCCAAACCATCTAAGGAAGCATCTATGCATACAAAAAAATCCACTGAAGGATCAGGCACTACTAGAATAGGAGTGCTGGTAAGTGCCTTCTTGAGTTCCTAAAAGGCCCTCTTGCACTTCTCGGTCCACTCAAATTTCTTTCCCTTACACTAAAGAGAAGTGATGGGGTGTGCCACTCTAGAAAAACCCTCTAAAAAATGCCTGTAGTATCCTACCAATCCCATAAAACTTCTGACCTCAGTCACGGAAGTAGGTGCAAGAAAATCCATGATGGCTCTAATCTTAGATGGATCTACTGAGATTCCATCTCCTGAAATAACATGTCCAAGGTAATGAATCTCTGTCCTATAGAAAGCACATTTGGACAAACTACCATATAATTGATTGTCTCTAAGACACTACAAAACCTGCCTCAAGTGCTCTTCATGCTCCTCTTCATCCCATGAATAAATTAGGATATCATCAAGGAACACAACTAAAAACTTATCTAGGAAAGTGTGGAATACCCCATTCATAAGGCTCATGAAAACTGCCAGAGCATTGGTGAACCTGAAAGGTATAATTGTGAACTCATAATGCCCATATCTGGTATGAAATGCAATCTTAGGAATGTCACTATCAACAATCTATAACTAGTGGTAGCCTGACTTAAGATCAATCTTTGAAAACACTTTAGCACCCTTAAGCTAATCAAATAAATCATCAATCCTGGGGAGTGGATACTAATTCTTGATGGTAAGCTTATTAAGTTGTTGGTAATCCATACATAACCACAAGGATCCATCCTTCTTAACGAAGATAATCGGTGCACCCCAAGGTGACACACTAGGATGAATGTGACCCTTCCCCAAATTTCCTCTAACTAAATCTTGAGCTCATTAAGCTCATTAGTGGTCATCCTGTAAGGTGCTCTTGAAACTAGAGCAGCCCCTTGAACAAGATCTATATGGAAATCAATTTCTCTACGAGGAAACATGCCTGGAAGCTTAGTAGGAAACACATCTGCAAATTCTTGAAGTATAGGATAATCATCAAGGGATGGTTCCCTTACCTCCTCATCCTCTCTATCACTAATAGTAATAGAAAAAAGCTAACATCCCTTCTACATGCTCTGCTTAAGCTACATGGTAGAGATCATACGAAGAGAGATGCCTCTCTGAATCCTGCAAATCACAATAGGTGTACCATTATCATCAAGGCACTTGATCCTCTTCTATCAACAATCTAACTTAGCTCTATGGGCATAAAGCCAATCCATGTCAAGTACTATGTCATAGGAACCAAGAGGTGTGATATGAAGATCCATAGTAGTGATGAAATCACCAATCTACACCTGGCTATCCTTCACTAAAGAGTTAACTGACACTCTAGACCCTGATGCTAACTCCACTTCCCAAATAACTTCCTGTCTTGCTGCCACAAGCCCACAAAACTCCATAACAAATGGAGATATAAAAGAATCAGTAGCACTAGAATCAAATAATATAGGAACACTAATATCATTGATCATACTTGTAGCCTCTATCACTGTGGCCTAGTGCTCAGCCTGGTGGTTATCAACCGCTACAAATACTCTATGAGAATTTTGAAAGTCTCCAATGGTAGGCTCCGAAGCTACCACATGTTGACTGCCTGACATCTGACCCTGTGGATAGTCATGAGCTAAGTGCCCCATGGCACCACATGCATAGCAAGGACCTCATGTGAAAGTTTGTACTCCCTGTGGCCTAGAGAACTATTGACCACCAGTCCTACTAGAATCGTTGAAACCCCCCCAAGAGGACTACTAAGTCCATGTTGGGGGTGCATCTATATACTGTTGTTGCTGATCATTTCTTTGTCCTTGTGCCTGCCACTATTTGGGCTTAGAGCCCTACTATCCCTGTGGTGGCTTCTATTTCTGGTTTTGTTGAGTTTTCTGTTGTGATTTCTTGTTAAAAAATCCTGAGGAATGACTGTTATTACCCTTCCAGTGACTCTTTGGGTGCCCCTATGACTATGATGCGGAGTTATAGTTCTGAGACCTGTCACGAGCATCTCTAGACCTACTCTAAATCTCTTCTACAATCAAGGCCATCTCTACGGCCTCATGAAGGGTCCCTGGTGAGGTCATGCAAACCTATCCCTCTATCCAATCATTGAGTCCCTTAATGAAACGATTGATTCATAGCTTTTCATCCTTCATGTAGTCTACATAGGGTAGCAACTCAAGGAATCGGGTCTCCTACTATAGCACTATGAGTCCCCTCTGCTAGAGCTCGTGGAACTCATCAATACACCTCTGTCTATAGTGCTTTGATAGGTATCTATCTCTAAACCTTTCTAAGAAGGTCTCCCAAGTCATAGTGTCCATAGTGGTGTTGTTCTTATATTCTTCTTGTTTCCACCATGTGGAAGCACCTCCTCTCAAAAGGAGTACTACAAATCGGGCCTTGATGTTGCTATCATACTGACACAACCCAAAGCACCTATCTAAGCTCAAAAGCCATGCCTCAACCTTTGTACCCTCTATAGAACCATGATAAAAAGGTGGTTGTAACCATAGAAGATCTCTAATATGATCCCCAGTATCATGGGGTTCCCTCTAAACAAATCCAGGTGGTGGTTTTGGCATGTGAACTGAATTTGCCTCATGTGCCCCCTGCCCTTCCTCTTGATCTCGTGGAGGACTCCTAGTCCTCTCTCTAACCTGTGATCTCTGTCCCCCAGATAGCTGGTGCTCTGGCTAAGGATTAACTAGAGGCAACCTCTCTTGTATAACCCTGATGAGGTTCTGTAAGGCTTATCGGACCTCCTGATTAGGGTCTGGTGGTGGTGGTGGTGGTTGATTAACTACTGATATATCAGCCCTTTGTTCTACTTTCTTGTGAGCTAAGGGAGCTCCCCTAGCCCCTCATCCTCTAATACATCTTTGAGCTTGATGCATAAGGGGAGGCATCCTAGAAATTCAAAATGGTTAAAGGTTAGCTAAGAAATGAAATGGGTTTTAGGTTCCAATGTTGAAACCTAGGCTCTAATACCAAGTGTCATGCCCATCAAATTTCACTCGAAAAACACAGCAACTTTTTTTTTAAAGGTAATCTAAGTCTAAGTTTAAGTTGCGGGTTAACAGTTAACTAAGACAAAAGTTTGAAAAGAGTTTGAAACAATATTTCTTAACAAACGTTGGTGATTTAAGTTACTAGTTGAATTAGTTCTAACAAGTAATGTTATCTAGATAGTGAAGTTGCAATAAAAGTCAACCTAACATTTAAGTTTGTTCATGATAGTACCAACTATAATTTTAGCTATACTAATATCGAATAATTGAGCCTAATGCCAATGCAATACTACAATGAGTTGTTAAGATTCAATTATTAAAGCATTGTGACTATACATCATGAAATCTTATTAGCTAATTAATAATTAAACCAATTTCCTTGTTCAAAAGATTAGTGACAACATAATTTTTACAAATAATAATTATATTAATTATTAGTATTCAATAAATAATACAATTATTATTATATATCGTCAAATAGAATAAATAAATAAATTATTAAAAGATAATAACTATCTTATTTACCAAATTAAATTATAAAATAATGAAATAATAATTATATTAATTATTCTAATTAATATAATTATTATAATCAAATTAAGCAAATTAATTATCAAATAATAATTTAGTTATATAATATTCAATATTTATTTTCATAAAAATAAATTAATTATTAAATAATATTTATAATAGTTAATATTAAAAATATTAATTATAATAAATATTATTTAATATAAAATAACATTAAATTAATTAATAAATAATATTTATATTAATTAATATAAATATTAATTAATACTTATAAATAAAAATGAAATGAAATAAAATATTATTTAAATTTATTAAGGGGTTTTATCTCTCCCCCACTGTCACAACTCCCTTAGCAGCACAGGGACTGTTGTTGTTGGCAGTGGTACCCCCGCTGGCAGGGGTCGTCCTACCTTAGTAGGGCAGTACCCTATGTTGGAGGGTCGTCCTACTTCGGCAAGGTGGTACCCTATAGTCTGCTAGTTCACGACCCATTGGGAGAGGGGTGTGGGGCCCGCGGGCCCCTCCCCTATTAATTTTTTTTAAAAAAATTTTAATAAGACTTTTTTTTTTAAAGTATCTTAATAATATATGCATATATTTTAAAAGCCCACCAACGTGGGGATTATAAACAATTGGCATAAAAAGTAATTTTATTTATTTTTTGTTATAGGCTATACTGCCCCTTTTTTTATAGCCTTTATGAGGCTTCATTTGGGGTGGGGACCCAGGTGGGTCCCCCAAGCTGACATGTCTCAATAAGATAGGGTAGTTTATTTTTGTTCTGTACAAGTGAATGAGTAGTATAATAAAATATTGCTTGTGGTAGGAAAATGTATGGGAATTTTTTTCCCATACATTTTCCAAAGACTTATAGCTCTCAGTTTCAACTTTTTTTTCATGTTTTATTTCACTTGTTTGTTCATTTTGATTTCTTCTACTTTTTTTTTTCCTATTGTTTTCACAAGTATATTGTTAATGAGATATCAAGATGAAATGTTTGATAAAGTGATTAAATGAAACCTTGTCTTAAAATTGAATATCTATTTTCCTTTTAGTCCATTGCCTTCAACCAAAATACTATCATTGAAATAAAATAACTATATTGAAAGAGAGAAAATATATTGATTAAGTCTTTCTTACAACTACCTTTCTATTCCAATGAAATCTATGCATGATCTATATTGATGCTACATTAACTTTTTCCTTCTTATAATTTTCCCAACATGTATTCATAGATATTTTTCAAAGAGTAAGTAAACAATGCCTTTTCAAACACTATTCCAACAATCTAATTTTATCAATGTAAAATACATTGTCCATTCTTTATTCAATAAAATATAAATACATTGAAATCTTCTTTTGATCAACATTTTATATTAACAAAAAAAAATCAAACTATCAACAAGTTATTCATACATCTCCTCACAACTTAAATACAACACTTGATACAATCACAAGACTTGGAGTGATACTCCATTACAATATACATTGAACTCAAGGAATTCTCAAAACTCCCTTACAATAACAATAATCTTGAAACAAAAGTGATCCAACTCAAATATGAAAATATCATCAGCTCTTCAAGATTTCAAATCCAACCATGAAGTTTTCAATGGCTCCAAAATCTTGCAATAAAAATACATAGGCCAAGGAGTGTTCGCCTCCCAACCTAGGCTTCTATGAAGCCACCCCCAACCTAGGGGAACCATCACAAAGACAAGGAGACAATCAAGCAAACCCATAATAACAACCACATACAACATAAAACATAATGAGATCTCCCTTCCAAGGTTAACACAAAGAGTCTCAAAATGACTCAAAAATAGGGGTGAAGGTGGAACCATACTCAAGAGGAGAAAGCACATCTCATTATAAGAGCTAAGCCATCACTTGGCTTCCTCGTCATGCATCTTTCACCACAAACATAATTTCACAATCTCCTTATGACCCCCAATATTCAAAACAAACAAAAGAGATGGCTGCATGGAGCCCATACATCCATGTTTCATCCCTCTCCTATCCAAGGAGAGACTCTACACCCTTGAATGTCCCAACAATCCCTTCACCCCCAAGGCTACTCTTCCCTCCCAAGGGTGAGTATGGCCTTGAAAGCTCCCTAAACAAAACACTACAACACATACAAGAAAACTTCAAGAACTAACAAAAGAAACTACACATTTACAATGCAAAAAAATCTTCCACTACAATAAGCTCAAGATTCACATAACATCCACTATCACAAAAAAACAAGATCACAAAACATAAACACTACAAGCAAACAATAACTAGATTTTTTCATACAAAAATAAACATACATGAGAACTCTTTCTCTCAACATGAAAACAAAAACAAACAAAATCAAGAATACCACCAACCTTGATCCAAGCTTATGGAAGAAAGTTGATGAAGAGCTTTTCCACTTTCCAAAGTCCTCTCAAAAATAGCTAAATCTCCAAATCTAGAGAGTGGGTGTCAAACTCTTCGAAAAGAAGAGCCCCCTCTAAAAAGGCCTCCACACACTCTCCTAGGGATTGGATCTCACTCTAACTGGTTGACCTTCCCAAGCTTCTTACATAGTTTCCAAATATGGATTCCTAAAAAGGTTTCCCAAAAAGTGGACCAAAGGCTTGTATCATTATTGGATGAAACTCTAGCCAAGAACTTTCTTCAAAAGTTGATTTTCGTCCATTTTGAAAATCCAACTTTTGGAGGGGTCTTTTGGTCAACATGGGGTTATCCTATGGTTAAAAATGCCACTTACCCATAGGTGTATTGATTGGGCTTACTAAAAATGGCCCTAACACTTCCCTAGACACCATTTCAGCCCCCCCCAAAACCCATGTGAAACTCAAATTCAAAATTCATTGATATGAAAAAACCTCAAGCTCCCTAACCATGTGATTTTCATGGGGATCCTAAAGGGTACCTTCCTAGGTTGGTGTTCAACCAATCTCCAAGTGGACATGTCATGGCCACAAGTACACACACATGTGTCAAGTGACACAAACAAAAATGACACATCACAAGCCATGTGGCATATCCACTTGAGCATTCTCACATAAATCACATTTACAATTAACATATAAATCAACTACATTCATGCACCATACTTTTATGAATTAAATACAATGCAATGAGGTTTTTGGCTTCTCACTAGAAGCAAGCTTGGCTCAAACTAATTTTCACATTGGTCTCTATGATTGTTCCTCGAATTTACCATGGCCTATTTCCTTGCACACTCAAGTCCAATATCAGTAGTCCAAGGAAATATACATGTAAATTTCATAACTTCCATAATCAAATAATTCTCAAGAAATTAATCATAATTAAGTCAAAATTTCACATGGCATAATCATTCATTTATAACTTACAGAAATCTCATCATGAATATACTATCCATCACTAAATTAAACTTGAAACATAATCATTGCACACATATAATTTAATTTTCAAATTAAATATCCTCATGACATCATAATTCATCCATTAAATAGAATTAAAAACACACATGTAGGTTCCAACTAATGTCTCAGTAATCATCATCCAAACATAACATAATGTGCATCAAACTACTAAAGTGATAAAACCATAACATAAAGTATCAGTAAAATCCATAGAGCATCAAAATATAATCATCAAATATGTCTATCCCAAATGCAAAACTGAATGGCTATGATAGGCTCGGGGTGAGGCCTCACATATATACCAGGGTAAATAAAATATGACAAGATGACCAATAGACACAATGCAATAATATATGTAAATGGCTAACAATTTTCTAAAATGACTTAAAGAGAAGTTAGCTCATAGACTAATAAGGCCATGGCACTCAAGTTGTTAAGAAATAAATAAAGGACCATAGCCATGGGAAAAATAAGTCTTGGTACTAATCTATCTCAAGAATGCTAAATAATAGAGTTTCCTCTAAGTTTAAGCCCATTTTTCTCACAACACCATTTGCAAAACCTTCAACAAGTGTTGTGCCTTATTATTCAAACTAGCTAAAATACATAATCCAAGAGTGGAAGAAAAATACCCAAATGATAAGACTAGATTCTAGTGTGGAGTGACTTCGATAATAAAAACAATAGTCAACCATAGAACACATGATAAAAATTACTCTACAAAGGAATCTTATCAACTAAAATAACCAAGAACTAAATACCTTGCTTCCAAGATCTTGGGAGATACCCAATGTGAGGGTAGTTTTTCTAGCACCAGGGACACCCGCAAGAAGGGAACAATCAGTAATATTCTTATAATGAATCATGTCCACCACTAGTCTAGCTACTTCTCTCTCTTGCTCCTTCCTAAAAAAACCCATAGGGCCAAAGGCAAGGGAATGTCATCCTCCTAAATCCACAAAAGAGAACAAAACTAACTAAGAACGCTAAGTTTAAATAATTAAGTATTATAAATCCTAAATATTGGAAATGCTCAAATAATTATACATTGTAGTTATTTTCTTTTCTACTCCTCATATCACCAAGAATTGCACATAATATTTGAAATGATGAAAGAATATAAACTAATAAAAACTATAAAACCCATATTTTTGAGCAATCCTATACAATATTGATATAATCCTTATCTTTTGGATGTGCTTCATAGAATATGTGTACCTATAATTAATAAAATAAAAACACATCGCATCTGAAGCCCTCTTTCTAGGTGACACTCAACAATATTCATAAAAATTGACTCTTTCAAAATCAATCTTCTTCATAAAAATTGGAAGAACAAAGAATGCAAGTTCTTTAATGCCCACGATGCAGGAAACCATGAACAATATTTCATAAAAATCTGAAAAAGTATAAAGTTGTAAATAGTTCTAGATTAAAATAGAAGTAGAGAAAGAATAAGGTTACAAACTTTTAGACCTAGGCATTTTATGTGTGTATGCATTGCAATCTGCAGCTTCTTCAAATTGGATTGTACTTCTTCAATATTCATTTCTTTCAATTGTAAGAAACCTCAAAACCCTTAAACTCTATTAAGCCATTATAAATTAACTATCAAATTCAATAATGGAAGTACTTTTTAGCATTTGCAAATTTTAAAGATTTCTTTTTCTTTTATTTTCGGTGTGGTGTTTTAAATAGCATGGATTTTTTTCCCTCTGGTTCTATTTTTTAGAATTTTGATTGGTACAAGGCTCGAACAAATGATTTTATTTTATTAAGTAAATGTATGAGTTTCACCTTAAAAAACACTCTTCTATAGATTTAGTGCTGAGTAGAATGGTAATTGGTATGGTTTTTTTGTTGTCTACTCTTGAAAGACAAGTTGACATAAGGCATAGCATGGGATAACAACAAAAACTTCCTACATTTTTGTGGTGCAATAGGAAATTTATTTCGTGACTATTCTTGTAGCTATTGGAACTCTTTTCTATGATTGTTTCTATAGTCAAGGAAGAATAGAGTAACTTCTTTTTTTTTTGCTAAGAAATACATTTTTTTAATCTATTTTAATCCATTTTATTTGTTGATTCATGTAATATGATTATGTTTTTATTTCATATGTTGTAATATTAGATATATAATAGAAAAATATTTTATTGAATTAAATAAATAATAAATTTTTATTAAAGCTTCTTTTTTTTTTTTTTTGGGGGGGGGGGGGGGGGGGGGAGGGAGTAGAACTCGGGTCTTCTGAAAGATGAAGGTGATCCTCAAGATATAGATCTAGAATATGTTGATTCTAGTCTAGATCACATGGCAGAGGATGATGACGACATAGATATAGAAGACACTGAGGCTGATGAAGATGATGATAATGATCATGATCATGTTGATGATGATTTTGGTGGTGGTGGTGGTGATGATGATGATGATGAGGTGGTTTGTTCTAGTAGCTAATGACATTCATGATCATATAGACTACATTATGGATCATTGTTGATATATTTTTATGATGCTTCTTTTCATGGTTACTATCATATGCATCATTCTCATAGCTTGAAGTACCATATTATTGAGTTGAAACATTTTGACATATATCATTTTAACTTATATCATTTGGACATGTATCATCTTGACTTTAATCATTTTTCAGTTACATAATTTATCATTTTTACTTATACCATTTATACATGTATAATTTTGACTTATGTCGACTACTGGACATGTATCATTTTGAAATCTTTTTGATCTACTAGCATATTGGACTTTCACTTGTTTTAGTTATATATGATGATCTTATCATTATTCACTTGACAATTTATATATATTGAAAGTGGTCAATGATTTTTGGATGAATATTTATTATGTCTAATGATTTTAATTTGTTTCTAAGGATGGATCTTTCCAAATTCAATCAAATTATAGATGTTTTTATGTGCACCTTCTTGGTGTGAATATGGGTTTCATAATTGGAATAAAACATGTTAAATTAATAAGAAATAGAAGTAAGATAAGAAGCATTTTTAGAAGTAAAAATGGAAGCAACAATGGAATCCAAACCAAAAGAAAAATTGGAAGAAAAACTGGGTGTTATCTAACAAGAAAAAATAGAAAAAATTCAAGTAGCAAACAAAGGAGTAATAATGGAAGTAATTTTAAAAGCAACAAAAGATGCAATAATAGAAGCCATATCAAAAGAAAAAAAAGATATCAAAATGGAATAAAAATAGGAAGCAACACAAGCATAAAAGATGGAAAAAAAATATATTTCAAAAGCAAAGTTGGGAGCACAAAATAGAAGCAAAAACGAGAGTGAAACCAAAAGTAAAATTTAAAGAAAAATCAGTAGCAAACTTGAAAGAAACACAAGAAGAAAAATTAGAAGAAACATTGAAAGTAACAAGTGGAGTCATAATAGCCATCAAACTGCATGTAACACAAGAAAAACTAGAAGAAAAACCAGAAGCAACAAATGGTGATAATGGAAGCAAAATTGGGAGCAACACAAGAAGCAAAAATAGATGAAAAACTAGAAGCAAACAACAAAGCATGCATTGAAGAAAAACCAAAAGAAATAGAGGGAATTATATTGGAAGAAAACCTAGAAGAAACATAAAAATAAAAATGTGAAGCAAACCTGGAAGCAAAATCAGAAGTAATAAATGACGTTATAATGGAAGAAAAGATGGAAACAAACCAAGAAGAAAACAAGTGTTAGGTAACTGAGGGGGGGTGAATTAGTTAAGTCTAGTTATCCTACAATCCCACATACTCCCTGATGTATAAAACAATTCTTTTAAATCAATTAATCAACTCAATAAAACTTTAATTGTTCATTTTTGTTCATTAACTGAATACTAGTAAATTATCTAGTGTATATACCGATCAAACCAATAATTGTAATGTGTAAAGAAAAATAACAAATCATCACATCCATACACATAACACTTTGATTTTTAACATGGAAACTTTGTTAGGGGAAAAACCACCTGGGACCAGTACCCAAAAATAATTTCACTCTTCTGAAGTGAGCTCGGTTAAGAGCCAACCCTGTTAAAGGTTTCAATAACACATTGTAAGGTGTGACCTGGTTAGAGGATTTATCACTAACAATACTTTGCGACCAAACATTCAATATGGGGTCAACATTAAAACAATCAAAATTCATTGAATGTCATAATGAAATATTAATACTTTTAAGTCCCACTTAGTTAAGAGATTTATCTGTAGCAATGGTTAGAGTGCAATAGTAAATGATCTGATTCAAATACAACTTTCTTTTGCAGATTTTCATATCTATGCTAAGCTCAAAATACCTCTAGCCAATATACTCAATTCAATTTCTTTGTATCCTCCAATTCTATTTTGGTTGGTTAATTCCTTTCTCCGACGCTTGGTATTGTCTGTAGATTTGCTCCGTTTTGTCTTCAACCTGCCTGACCAGATTCACATGAATGAAATCTTCTCACGCACATTCCATAATTAGTTATGAATCTCTTATCTACTTTTATAGACATAATAAACCATTTTCTTTTCATCCATAGATTTTTCCTATTAATCCTCACCGTTGATTTTTTCACTTCAACCTTCCTCAGAACATGTTTCTTTAACACGTTTCATTCTCCATCATCCGATCATCCTTGAATTTTGTCATTCATTTGATCATCATAATAAACTTTATCTTTAACCTTATAATCTTCCACAATTGTCCAGCTCATCATCTTTAATTGGTAGACATATGTTCTATTTATTTCTTTCACTCACTCAATATCATGATGTATCAGTGACTTCTAACTCGGTTAAAAATGTACTCAGTATACACTATAGTTTCTCAGTGTATACTAAGTTCTTCATTTACCGACCATATAAACTTGTTCATTCTTGATCTTTAATTCATAACAGAATTATGTAATACAATAAAATCACTAACATAATGTCATAAACTAATCAATAAGCTACCCAATGAGTACCATATTCATATATTTCTCATAAATCTCATCTTCATGTTAATACATCATTCCTTCACCATTATTTCCTTCTTTGGATGTTTGTAACTATCATGATAAGTACAGTCAAAACTAGTTGACATCAATGACAATATAATAGCTTATTTAATGTGTCAGATATACCTTTATAGCTCATTGATCATTAGTCTCTCCCTTTCAAGTATCCAATCTATTGTCAAACTCTTCTTTAAGATATTCAATCAGTTGTAGTCTATCAACTAGAAGTGAAATAGGAAGAAAAATGGGAAGAAAAACCAAAAATGACAAAGGATGTTATAATAGAAGTAGGATGGAAAAAAAATAGGAATCCAAATCTGAAACAAAACCAAAAGCAAAAAAGGGTTCTATAATAGAAGCAAAACTGGAAGCAAAATGGGAATCCAAATTGGAAACAAAATAAGAAGCAACAAAGGATGTTATATTAAAGAAAAACTATCCAATAAATATAAGAAGAAAAATATGAAACACAGTTGGAAGAAAAACTAGAAGAAACAAAAGAAGCCAAATCTGGTGTCATTTCTAGCTCAATAGCTATTGCCAACCGGGCACAATTACTCACTTCTTTTCTTGGCACAAAAAATGGAATGTTTAGGGTTGTAGTGAAATGATCGGCACCAAACTTGGCTCAAACTATGGCATAAAGTGTAGTGATAAATACGACATTGAGTGATCGATGCACTTGGATGCCAACTTTTTGTCGACACAGGGGCTCATTTCAAAACTAAATTGCACTAAAATATGATGCTAATTTAGGCATTGGTTGCCTGTTCTATTGTATTGAATTAATCATTCACATTACTTCATTGCATCAATATAAGGTTGATAACTTGTTCAAATTCTTTTGTCAATTTTCCTAACTCTTCTTTTCTAAAATTTTATTGCCACTTAAGGGCCTACCTTGGCCTACAATTATCCTACACATACCCTTAACAAAGATAGATTTGAAGAAGGGAAATCACCAAATCTAAATTAGAGAAGGAGATTAATAAAATAAATCCTTCTTAACCAAGGAGGGCATGTACAACTAGTTAGTAATGTATTTTTGGCTAACCAATGCATGAAGCATATTCATGTGGCTCATGAATGAGGTCTTAAAGGATTTTTTCAATAAAATAATATTCTCTACTTGGATGATATTTTTGTTTTTAGTAAGACATTGGAGGAGTATTTAATGCATATCCATAGTCTCTAGAAAGCTAAGAGAATAGAAATTATTGATTAACCATAAGAGGCTTATTTTTTTGGAGTTAGTATACTTGAGTTTTTTTTTTCTTAGTACATGGTATTCAAATGGATCTAGAGAAGGTGAGGGCTATCATTTAATGGCCTAGATGCCAAGGAGTGTTACTAAGGTGAGATCTTTTCATGGTTTGGATAGATTTTACATAAATTTTATTAGGAATTTAAGTAGTATTTGTGTATCCCTTATAGAAACAATTAGAGGGGATATAAAGCAGCTTAAGTGAACTTCATCAGCATCAAATAGTTTTGACTTGTCAAAGAAGAATGTCATGGAGCAACCTATTTGAGGTAAAGTTACAAAGTGGACTGAACAGTTCAACTATGTATAATATTTTAGATTTGACAAATTATCATGAAGGAGCCATCTCAATAAGTACTAAAAAGGTAGGGTTTCAATTTTTAGTAAGTTTTCAATTTTGCATGGAGGAATTTGAAAATTGATCCAAAGGAGAACATGGGAAAATATAAAGACTGGTGAAAGAATCATCTCACTATCATGTATTCTTTAGGAGATACTAATGATTCAATGTTCAAACATCCTATAAAAAATATTCAAATTGAATTTTTGGACCTTTCAATGATGAAATGGAACCTTTATGAAGGTATACAACAATAATGATTTAGGGAACACATTGTGTAGATTATTGTAAAAAAAATTGTTTGAAAAACTAGGATTTAATAGGGTTCGTGGATAAAAAGGTATGGCCTCGAGAAGTTGCATTTCTTTGAGAGGGGAAACAAATTCAAAATATTGTGGTGTGCCCTCAAACACATTTTGGACATATTTTAGGCATATTCAAAGGTAGGAAAAAGGAATGAAAAGTGGTTGGCTAGAAAATAGGGATTATACTGTCTAAAACATTCTAGGGAGGTTATGCATTCTAGATAAAGAGGGTGAATTTGGGGTTAATAGACGAAAGTACTTGTAGTGTAGATAATGGCTCTAACTTGTAGATAGTTCTAATGAGAAATCACATGTGGTTTTAGCTTGTTATTTCTAAATATTATAGTTTCATTTTATTGGAATAATAGAAAGCAAGTGTTCCTTCTTGCATTTTGTGTTTATCTTTGTTGTTGTTGCATGTTTGGGTTTGTAAGGGGGTTACTTCTCGTCACATTAAATAGATAAGACTAGATATTATAAATTAGTTTTGATTTGTTCCATAGTCAAAGCTTGGAACCAATCTAGATCACTTATGTCAAACTACAATAAATATTCATCAAACACTGTAAGATCTTTTGAAACTAAACCTATAAGATTGTTCATCTAATATAATTTGGTATCATCTTTTATTTCTTCCAAAATATTAATATTTTGTGAATTTTTTCTTTATATGCAAGGAATTGATAACAAGATCAAGGAAGTCAGGTTCAAATTGACAATAAAATCATAATTATCAAATTTCTCCTCTCCAATGAAATAAACAAATTACTAAAAAAATCTTAATGAAAGATCACATCTTTAATATAAATATTTTATAGGCTCTTAGTTAAAAATAAAATCAAATCTTAGTTAAAATCAATGATGTTAAATATTGACTCATCAAAAATGTTGAATAATATTTTTAAATATTATTATTTTAAAAAAATTATTAATTTTCTTATTGACTTTTATCAACACTCTTTAAATTATTACTTTATTTTTAATAATATTTTTTACTATTATATTATTTTATTCATAATATAAAAAATTTCGTGATAATTAGAAAAAACCTTTACACATGCCAACCTTAAATATTAGTATATACAACTATTACTAAACTATCACAAAACTTGAATATATTAATATATTTGTACATCAACGACACAATCTACTCATAACTCATTAACAACATATTGTACCAAGTAAAAGGATTCACACTAAAACCCGACAAAATCAGTTCACCTATCAAAATGTATCTAGCTTTAACATAAAGCCACAAACCCTAATTTTAAGGGCTCAAAACTTTTGTTAAACAAACATCATGTACAGAAGTGCTCATACTCTTCGTCAGCCCTAAAATGGAAAAGAAATCAAGTTCCATAATATTACAAGAGCAGTTCACAAAAAAAATCAGATACCAAATATGTTAAATCTTTACATACAAAAAAACAAGAGAAAAAAGTTCCAAGGGTCTGTACCAATTCCCATGATGGATAAGTGTGTGGCTCTTCACCCACTAATCTTCTTATTGCTTTCCGAAGTGTAATACATAACATTATTCTCTTCAGAATTTCCATGATAGCTCTGTACTTCACTATCTCTAACAATGGCGACAAGATGGAAGATCCAATAAATTGAACAGTAACAAAGGCTGTAGTATTGAATGAGGGAACATCGGAACAAAAAGCATTATTACAAGGAAGATACCAATGAAAGCAAATGGGATAGTCTGAAAAAGACAACCATTTTAATGGCTTGAAAGCTGACCACATCATACCCCACAAAAATTTTCCATTAGTAAAGCATCCCTTCATAATAGATAAGTCTAAGATCATCATCATTAAAGCAGAAATAAGGTGGCAGATTGGTCTAATCGTTTGCATCAACATAAAGTTGCATACCCACCACCTATTCCAAAGAATATAGTGTGCACTGCTTTATGCATACTTTATTCATTTATAGTTGTCCTTGGGTATAGGACAAGATGGTACAAGTAATTGAGAAGAGTATACTTTTGGCTTATATATATCACAAATTGGGTAAGATGGGTAATATCAGAATGCAGGGTTGAATTGAAGAAATCGGATTGTAAAGCGTAGAAAAGAAGTATGAGAAACATTACAGCTTCTCATAATTACAGCCATGCTTCAGTATGGCGTTGGCCAGTCCCATATTTAATGGGAGGAATGGTGTGCATGATTGTGCTCATAGTCATTGCTTTGATAATTCTAGCTTACTCTTCATGGAAAAATCCAGATACTGCCCAAGATGATGATGATAATGGTGATAGCAGAAGTGATGCAGATTCTACTCAGAAGAATGAAAGGATGAAGAAAGTGTTATATTCTTCAGAGGATGATAAAGAGGATAGAGTGATTGTTATTATGGCTGGTGAAGAAAACCCAACTTTCATTGCTAAGCCCACTTCTGTGCCTGTTGGAACATGAAAAGAAGTTAGCAGATGATGGAGATAGTATGTTTGTTTGTATTATTGTTCTGGTTTCTCTGATCATTTTATGTGTATAGTAGATCATAATGTAAAGATTCAAGCAGTCAAGATTAATACTATGTACAGGAATTTTTTTGTAAATATGGGGTTATTAATTTTTGTAGGTTACAGAAATCTGATAATCATCTTATAAACTGTTGTGTGTCTAATAAGTTTTTTAATATGATCCGTGATGCTAAATCTTCTGATACCACGTGAACTAGGAAGAACTTGTTCCTCCTAATCAATATGTACGGAACTGAAAAGATTTATTGGTTTAGTCTATATATTATTGTTTATATGATGCTTTCAGCATAAAATATTGCATGATATTCCATTACAATTACAAGGCACTGTTTTCAACTTTATCATTGAGTTGTCTCTACTTTTAGAATGAATGGATTGAGTATTAAAAATTAAGAGGAAAGTGTTAGAGCACCAATGAGAAAGACAAAATCTTGAGAGTATAAAATCCTTAGTGGAAGTGGGTGGTGGCATTATTTGTTGTGCAAGAAATCACATTGACCATACAGTGCAGGTCCCATCATTCTTTATTTCAGAGCTTGAGTGTATACAGTGAAAAAAAGTCATTTACATTAGTTTATATTGTAATTTATGCAACTAATTAATAATATAAAGGGCTAAATGCATTTGATAATAAAAGAGAGGACTAGGATGTGTGTAGTTTGTTGTTATTGGATAGTTGATAGTCCATATTTTTATATGGATTGTGATTAACAGTTTATTTTTTTGAAATTCGATAAACATTATATATTTTTTTTTACAGATCTGTTTAGAATTCGTTTAGAGTGTTCTCTCTACCATTAGATAGGTTCTATTGTGGTTTTTGTGGCATGGTTATTTGTTGTGCATTTATATTTTTTGGCATGCGTACAATGTATTTGAAGGTGGGTGATGTTGAGAAGCACTAGGGAGAGATTAAGTTTGTGTGTAAGAAGAAAGTACGAAATTTTCTTGATGATTTGTTAATCTTTATTGTCAAAGAAAAAATAAAAATATATTCAATCTAGAAATAGATATCCACGTGAAAAATTAAAAAAATTGATAGTGTAGTATTTGTTATGTAGATTTTGAGGTGACGCTTACTTTCTCTATGAGGTAGTGCAAGATCTCACAATGAACTAATGACATGAGGCTTATCCTTAGAAATAAGATCATTGTTGATTGATTCAAAGTATTTGACGAATAAGAAAATGGATAATAGTCAAATTATTTAAAAGAGTTAGGTCAAAAAAGACATTTAGACTGAGAGGGCAGGGTGATAAAGGTTTGTCTATCTAGAAAACAAATTAGTGCTTATCTTCAAGTCCAAAGACCAAGATAAAATAGGCTAATATGCCGATTAATTTTAGATTTTGATTCAGTGTGTAGATTAAAAAAAGATTAAGTATTGAAATTTTACATTTATGTAAAAATCCCAATGAACTAATAGGATAAATGTATTCAAATTCTAAATCCAATCTAAATGTAGAAAGCAAGTCATGAATTTGGCAATTTTGTTTCAAGAATATTGAAATAAAAATTTATGTATTATTTTCACCTAATTGTTAATCATTCAACAACAGTATCTTATACAAATTCTCATGTGATGGTTTGCAAATAAAATAATGAAGAAAATTTTTAATTTTTACAAACAAGTAATATCATAAAAATAAAATTAGAAAACTATTTTTTGATCTATATTAGAATAAAAAGAGCTTCCAAATATAAAAACTAACAGCTATAGAAAATGAAATTAAACTCTTACAAACCATAACAAATGGGATATTTTCAATGCCAAATTTTGGAACCAAAATGCAAATGACCACAATTTGAAAGAGATGACTTGGAAAATCTTATGAATATGATAGTACTATTATATAGTAGTTATCATAAAAAGCACTTCAGCACCAAATATCTAGAAATACAAACTTCTCCAATCAAATCCAACACAAGGGTATGTTGAGGATCATGGTAGCCTAAACTTGGTTGTTAAGTGGCGGTGCAAATTAAGAAAAATAGAATAAGACTGAATGTAGTTTCTAATCTACAAGTTATTTTCTGAAAAAATAAAATAAAAATACAAAAACTCTTATGTATAACCACCATAACTTGGTCAAAACTTTATGAAATTCATTTTCTCTTAATAAACTCTTTTTGTTTCATGAATTTTGGGTAAAAATTTTGTAGCCACATGGGTGAAGTCTAGAAAGCTAAAGTGATACTGAAAACACATTTTTTTTGTGTTGACTTTCAAGGTTTGGCTCCCTCAAGCCAAATCCCATAGAAATCCCTATAAAAAAATAGAAAAAATTATGTCAAAAAAATAGAGTAATAGATATATGTTTTTTAATCTAAAAAATAAATATCTATTTTCTCAATTTTTATTTTTAAATATATTTTTCAAAAACAAATATTCATTTGAAATGGATATCCATTTTATTTTCCAAAATGGGTATCCATGTTGAAGAGCCTAAAAAATACATTTTAGTAAAATGGGCATAACTTTTATGTATTTTATCAAAATTTTCTCTACACAATGCAATAGGTAATGTTTCAATATCATACATTAAAAAGAATTATAATTAATTTAAGTTCATCCTTCATATTTAAAATATTAAATGATCACACCTTTTGCATATGAAGTCCCTTTTTCATGATTTATTTTGTAATAATTATCTCAAAATACTTGAAATATTAATAATTTAATAAAAAATGAATTATTCATTTCGCTAAGGAGAGTAATAAATTTTGATTCTCTCTCTCTCTCTCTCTCTCTCTCTCTCTCTCTCTCTCTCTCTCTCTCTCTCTCTCTCTCTCTCTCTCTCTCTCTCTCATAAACCCGGATCACTTCATCTCACTCTTTCTCCATCCCTCTATTTTATTTCATCTTTATTTGAATATCTCTCTACCTATCACTCAATCACTCTTTCCTTCTATCTCTCTCAAGATCTACACTTATATTTCTACCTCCTCATCACTTTTTCCTCTATCTCACTGCGTCTCCCCTAAAATATAGACTTATTTTTATATTTCACCCTCCCTCCTTCCCTTTCTCTTTTTCCATCATTATAACTCTCCCTCCATCCTTCTCTTCCTAATCTCAATATCATCTCTCTCTCTCCACATTTCCTTTGCATATCTCTCTATTAGAAAGTAAAGTCCACCAACACAACTAAGAGCGGGGGGGGGGGGCGTGAATCATTTGTGAGCTTAATTAACTTAAATTCAACTCTATCAAATCTTAAACTTGTAATCAATAACAAAAATAACCACAATATAATAAAAATACACAATAAGACTAGATTTGTTGACTAGGGAAACCCTTGATCAGAGGGAAAACCTCAATGGGAATGATGCCCACAAGATGATGTACTAATATAGAAGTTCCTTGTGAAAGTATAGACCCTGTTAGAAGTATTTTTACAATACAACCATTACATATGATTCCATGTGAGGAGACTTTGGATCCATGCTAAAATATCCCAACCTAGTGAGGAGTTGTTGAGAAATACAATGAAGATAGTTGAACCCACTGTCCAAATTGCTTCAAGACTATCTTCACTAAACAATATTCAAGATAAAACATCCAAGGGTGAACTGACTAAAATGGAAACTCTCTTTGCCTTTACGATTGCTTTGAAGTCCTCAACATACCAACAAAATCATCTTCTTGTCTAATCATAAAGATTTCACATTCAAAGCTCACACAATATCTCTTGACGACATGATATATCTTTTTACAAATAAACTTCCTTTCCTTTATACCAATTCCTAATGATTATTGAGTTGGCCAAAAGGATTTCTCAATTTACAATTAATAATATAGGACATCAATAATAATTTACAATACATGTTACATTACACCTAAATAATTCCATAAGAATATTAATCTGTATTTGGCTCCCAAAGAAATAACACACTTCACATTGTCCACAAGTCTTCACAGAATGTAAAGTAGATTTGATCGTGTTTATCAAAGAATCCTAAACATGTCTTCAACAACATACCAACCTCGTTGAGATAGCTTTAACCTCACAAAAACAATAAATCTTGAATAGTTGTCACCAATTCCTAGAAACTCTTACTACGAACACTCTTTAGTAAACTTCACATAGCTCAAACATATCTTCATAATATTTTTTGTGCATGTAACCACATCATCAAAACGTGTTCCTAAATTCTAATAGATCTTCACAAAACTCAATTCATCAATATAAAACCTTGTCAAATGAATTTGTGTCTATAACTCTATTAACTCTATCTAGAAAGCATATATGTTGACATCAATGACAAACCCAATCATGATTGTAACATATAAGAACTCAATCATCTATAAACAACATCCAATCTGCCCTACTAATAAGAATCATTAATATTCATACTAACAATCTCCCCCTTTGGCATTGATGGCGACATAGATTAAAAAACCATCTAGTATCATCTTGACATTAAGGTTCAGTAAGTTCCCCCATTGATATTTATCAATATATTTCTTCCTCATCTTCTTGTACTCACTCTCATACTCATGTCTCTCTCATTCAATCTATTCTTAAGGTTTGGTGCTCAATATTTTTTATGTATATCTCTCCCCCATTGACATCAATGAAAAAGGTGTCAATATGTCAACTCTCAGCGTTCAATCATCTCCAATACAATCTACAAAAGTACCTAAGTATCAAAAAAAACTATATAAAACTCATGTCCAAGAGTCCTTAATGACTCATCTCAAACAAAGATACTCCCCCATAGGAGAAGCATCAAGCATCAAGTCCAAATAAGTATAATTCTTTTATCATGTTGGATTGATGCATTCCTACATCCATTACTCTGAAGAGGGTTGGGGAATGACCTCAAGTATACCTCCCAAATACTCAAAAGTATCCTTAGCCAAAGCTTTTGGGAATATATCTTCTATCTATTCCTTTATGCTAATATACTCCAATCTGACTTCTTTTTCTACTTGGCCTTCTCTCTCACAACATGATACTTTATTGCAATATGTTTGGTCTTTCAATGAAATACTAGATTCTTTGTCATGTTGATTGTATTTTTTATTATCACAATATTTTTGATCCCTAAGTTTTGTTGTCTATTATTGTCTAGAACTTAGTCATTTTCTAGGAAAATGTTGGTCGGTCATCACTGCAACCAAGCCATCTTGTAAAGGCCAAGTTATGTTTAGACTTATATTTCATATAATTACCGAGCAGTAGTTACTACTGAGAAAGTTAAAGTTCATCGAGTACTTCGGTAGTCTCCAAGTAGTTTATGCCAAGTTATATAGAAGATTCAGTGTCGAGCACCAGTATATGAAGAACAATAAATGTCGAGCAAGCTAGTTTTGACATATGTGATTTTTATGGCACAAACACTTAGCTAAACCATTTTTGCCAACATATATGCAAGATTTAATTTTTGTTGAGGGAATCAAGGAGTTGATTACACCTTGTATTTCTAATCATTAATCCCTATGTAATCCATGTAACCTATCAGAAAAAGGGAATACTTAAGCGTCATAAGTAGAGAATCTAGATTGTTGATCTTGATCTAGGAGATTGATAAGATGTTTATATAAGATGAGATCTTAACCCTAAAATGATGTATGGATGGATGTAATGAAGGAGATCTCATGTACATAGAATAGAGGAGTATTTTGATATAGGCAGAGATCAGTCAAAGTGATCAAGAAAAGAAGTGAAGGATAAAACATAGCTATATTTGATTGACGAGATCAAACAAGTATTGGAAGGAGAAGATTTGTTATCAGTATTTTCAGTGCAAACCGAAGGATCAGGAACTGATACATTTTAATAGGTGAATTAGGGTAAATCTATTAACAGAGTGGTCCTCATAGGCCTATGTAAATCTCTTAACCGAGTGTTTACTTAGTTGTAAATTTTAAATCCTTTAATCAAGGTAGATTGTATAAGTCTGTAAGATCTTAATAGGGAAGACCCCTCACAAGGTAGATCATCAAAAATTATCAAAATTTGTAGCCCTAAGATGAAAACTTTAATACTGTAGTAGTGAATATTTGTGGGTGTCATCCCCACCTCAGTTTTACCTTTCAAGGGCTTCTGGGTAACCAAAATCATTGTGTTATATGTTTCATTTGAGGGTTATGATTAGATTGTTAGATCTATTTCAGTATTGAAATTCATTTTTATGGTATACAAGTTGAATTTATGTCAAAGTAGAATTAGTAGTGGATATTTGATTCACCCCCCCCCCCCCTCTCTCAATATCTCACTTTCCCATATTAGATTTCAAACAATTGGTATACGAGCATTGGTCTCTTAAAATAAGTCTAATCACTTGTGAGTTAAGGTCTTGGAGATGGAGGTTTATAGATTAGGATAGATCATAGAGAATCAAAATATTGACATTCATCTTGCACTTCACCAACTTGAAGCAACCAGAGGAGAATTGAAGAAATTCTTATGCAGAAGGTAAGAATTGGCAATTCAACATAATGATACACAATATCAAGAAGAAGACACTAAAAGTCTATTTGACAATGGAAATTCTATTGAAAGTGATGTAGCTATAGTAGATCTATTAGAAAGAAACAACATACTAAATGAAGATATCAAAACTTTGAAGAGAGAATAGGAAATTCAATTAGGAAAACTATGTGAAGTAATTGAACAGAAAAAGAAAGCTGAAGAAGAAAAGATAATGGTAGAAGAAGAAAAAAGACAAATGTCTATAAGACTTGATGAAAGGACATGTAACACTCAAAGGCTGACAAACAATCAATTAGACATGGTAAATCAACCTGTACTTTCCATTCAAGAGTTGAGTAGGAAAGATGTGGAAATTAAAAATCTAAGATTAGAAAATAGTCAACTAAAGAATGAATTGAGATCTGAAAAGGAACTCAATGAAAGGATGAACAAACCAAATGAATCTATGAAATACTTTGAAGAACTATTAAGTTCACCAAGAAGATCTAGTGATACTTCTCCACTTGGACATGATGAGCACCCATCATCCACTAAAGAAGGTGAATCATCAAAGAGTGGAGAACAAAGGAATGCAAAGTCAAAGAATAACAAACCTACATGCCATCATTGTGGAAAGCTAGGACACACAGAAAAAATTTGTAGAAGCAAGAATGATAAGTCCTACCCCAAACCAAAATTTAATGGAATTTTTTTAAATGTAAGAAGTATGGACACTAGGAACATGAATGCAGGTCAAATGTTAGTAAGGCACCTACTACACCTAGATTTCAAGGACATTGTTTTAACTGTCAGAAATATGGTCATAGAGCACAAGAATGTAGATCCAAAGCTAAGTAGACATCCAATAATTAGAATAAAGCACCTAGGAAAGGTAACACATTCAATTGGGACTATAATACATGGTATAGTTGTCATTATTGTGGAGAATATGGTCATATTGGAGAAAACTATGTGAAGACACATTTTAGAGGTAAATCCAAGAGTTGGATGAGTGGAAGCTTGGTTTGTTACAAATGCCACAAAATTGGTCACATAAAAAGAGATTGCAGAGAATATGCACCAAGCAATGAACAATTCAGGAATGAAGAAACTATTGAATAGATAAGGAACCAGATGAATAAGACATGGAAAAAGAAAGAGGAAGCAAGTAGTAGTGGAGCCAGTGAACTTGAGGTCACCCAATCTAATGGATCAAGTGATCACACTACTTCAAACTAAGAAAAGAAGGTATGTGGGGAACTAAACTTTCTAATGTCATATTTTACATCATCTCTTGACATTTGAGATGATTAAGGTCCATCTTTGCATGAATTAAGATACATTAGGACATATTTGAGAAAAGAGTAAAATTGCACATTTGATGTCGAGCATCAGTATTTAAATATATAGTGACCGAGTTAGTTAGTCTATGTCAAGCTCTTGTAATAGTTGAGATGTCATATGTACCGAGAAAAACTAAATGGTAGTATTGACCGAGTCATAGTTTCAACTGAGTATGAGAACATGATAACTGAGTTATCGTGTGAAGCCCGAGACAGCTATATTCACCTAAAAAGTCTATAGATTATTTAATGAAGCCCTAATCTGACCATTTGAAGTCTATAAAGAAAATTATTACCATTCACTTTCATTTTACCCAGTGATTTAAGAATTTGCAGAGCGAATTTTTAAGGTGATTAACAACAGCTATTTGTGTTAAGTGAATCTTTTGAAGATTTCTATAGTGTGCCATCAGAAAACATCATGGAGGACTGTTAGAACAAGGTACTATTGAGATATCTAAATTTATTCTTAGAAATCTAGATTTGACCAATGGCATCTACTTCATCTGTAGCAATTAGGAAGAAAGGAAAAGAAGTGTTGAATGTTCAACTTGTGAAGAATGATGCATGTAAGCCTCTTAAATTTCAAGTCGTTCCAAAAAGTGTGGTGAAGGGAGATCTCACGAGTGCCCTGTCATCGATTCCACCTAAGGTCTTGATGATACATGATGTATGTGCATGCTACATGTTCAAAATTGGAGAATTCAGAGACTATGAGCTGAGGGAAGCATACAAAAAGTTGTGTATTAATGAAGTGTTGAAGGTGGAACATCAACACTGGTATAGGAGCACCTATGAAGACACCTAGGTCCACCATTAAGCCAGTCAAATACAAAGGACCAAATTCATCCCTAAATATGAATTGGGGTGTATTAGAGCCAATAATGGCAATTGACAATAAAAATTGTAATAAAATTTGTTTAAGTCCTATTGGTCCAAGTAGAGGACTAGGACATCAAAAATATTGTAAGTTGGATCAATAAGTACCCAAAGGATCTAATTAGGATTTATAAGTGTCTAAGGGATTCAAATAGACCTTAGAAGTAGAATCAAATAAGTATTAAGCAATTAAAATAACAAAAACACAAGTTAATAATTCAAATGTTTGAATATTAAGGGCTAGTTGTGTTTTGGTGGGAAAATATGTTTAGGAGTTTTAAAGAAATTTTAATCACTTCCAACCACTTGGGATTGGTTTTGGAAGTTATAAAATTTGTTATAAACACCCAAGAATGATTGGGAAAAGGCATGGTACGAATTGGTGAAAGAGAATGTGCAGATTTTCTCAGAAATGCAATAAAATTTCAGAATTTCA
This sequence comes from Chamaecyparis obtusa, assembly GCA_027943335.1. Classification (NCBI taxonomy): domain Eukaryota; kingdom Viridiplantae; phylum Streptophyta; class Pinopsida; order Cupressales; family Cupressaceae; genus Chamaecyparis; species Chamaecyparis obtusa. The sequence goes on from BSBK01004203.1 coordinate 305,123, forward strand.
TAACTTCCTTTGCATATTTTGATATCTTATTGTATTTACTTCATTGTTTTGTTGTTGCAATGTATTGAAGGATGTATTTGAAGTTGTTTTGATTCATCTTAAGTGATTTTTTCATTGAAGTTTCAGTTACATAGCATAAGTGTTGTAGATAGCCATTTTCACATTATTTTTCTCAAGCAAAATGTTGTAACCATCCCCTTTCTATTCTATCTATGACTTGGGGATAGATTTATGATTTTTATCATATGTAATTATACATAATAATGCAGGAATAAGATAGAGAATGCAGTTGATCATCCATTTGGGCAAGTTGGAGTGCTTGGGTGCATGAAAATGCATGGAATTTGATGCCATAAGTGTAGCAGCGAGAGATCAGGCTTAAGGAGGGCATGTTTTTGTTTTTAAAAAAAAAATCACATGTTAAATAAGTGGTGAATCCTGAAGGAGGGGTTTTGGAAGTGATTTTTGGGTCATTTTCTAGAAGTCCTAGTTTTTGGAGCCATTTGGTGAGGGATTTTGAGTTTGACCATATGGGAAGTTTTTGGGTGAAAAAAAATACCATAATCCTTTTTTTTGGGGTATAAATAGGGATTGATGAAAGTTATAGTTTTTGGGGATAAGTATTTTTGGTGGTTCCTTTGTAAAGTGGCCCAATTAGGCCTAGTGGCAATACTAGAGTCAGCAATTTTATGCATAGTTGGTCCAAAAGAGTAATACTCCATTTTAACATATGTTGTTTAACTTCCAAATGGGTATCTGAATCCACAAGTGTTTTGAAAATTCTGTTCTAAAAGTCCAAAAATGAGGAAACACAGGGCTACTAGGTAGGATTGCTTGGGGTTAGTAACTCATTTTGAGATATCTGATCAAGTGGCTTAAAGGGAACTTTTAACCAATCAAGACAAGTTTTTTTTGGTTTTTTGGGACCCTAGGAAGTCTTGTGGTTGGCCTTGTGTCATTTGGAAGTCATTTGACCTCTTGGAGCAAGTGGATTCCCTTGGGTACACGGTGAGACCTTGAGATTGTTTTACAAGGTGTAGAGTCTTGTTGTCCAATTTGTCGAGTTCTTCAAGCCTCTGCATCAATTGGTATTAGAGAAAGTAAGAACCTTGGGAGGAATTTTAGGTGTGTATGTCTGAGGAAGAGTTTGAAGATTTTGAAGAAGAAGCTGAAAACATGCCTCCAAAGATGACAAACACGGAGCTTGCTAAGATTGTGATGGAGCAAGAAGAAAAGAACAAGAGATTGGAAGAAGTCATTGAAATTTTGACCAATCTTGTTGAGAAGAGGGGTTCAAACTCTTTTGATGATGAAGGTGAAGCAGAACAGGAACCTCTTGAAGAAAGGTTGAATCCTGAGGATGCTAACTAGTAAAGATCCTGAAGGCAGTTAAAGGAGGAGAATCCAAAGTCAGAGTAGAGATCCCAATGTATGATGGGAAGATGGATGAGGAAGTTCTCCTTGATTGGTTCAGTGCTGTTGAGAACCACTTTGACTATGACGACATTGAAGACAAGCATAAAGTGAAGATTGCAAAAGCAAGACTTAAGGGTCATGCATTGTTATGGTGGGATTGCCTACAAGTAGAAAGGTGCAAGAAAAACCTACCAAAGTTAACATCATGGCCTAGAATGATGGAAAAAATGAGGGAGAATTTTCTACCTAAGGATTACAAGGTTCAACTCTTTAAGAAGATTATGCTAGCCCATTTTCATGTCAATGCAAAAATCTTTGGAAAATGGCCTGCACTGGTAAAAAAATTGCATGGCTGAATCCCCTTTTTCCTAGCCTCTGCATCCTTTTCCCTTATTGTTGGTCCAAACCCTTGCAAAAAATTCAAATTACTAGTCATTACTGTGAAATGCCCTAATTTACCCTTGGCCCTATTCTAATTTTATGTTACCTTTTCGAGTCACTTAAAATATCAATAACCCATGTGCTTAAATGTTCTATCCCCTTGCTCGCTATGTGGTTAGGCTTTACATTGGGGTTCCCTTTTAATATTTCCCTAAGTTCCTAAGTCTCTTGGTGTTTTATTTTCCTAAGTCTCCAGCTGCAAAATTTCTTTCCTTTGTTTCACCTTGCAAAAATTATGTGGTTGTCATTAATTTGCAAGACTACAGGCTGTCAAAAGGCTCTAACATGTGATTACATGACTTCACGACACTTGTCCTGATGGGCCCTATTGTTTTTCCCTACTGGCGGTTAAAGAGTCTTCAAGATCTACAGTTGTTTCCCTTTTGCTGATGGGAGATGTGCGGGATTTAACACCACACCTTAACGATAGCCATTTGATCTCCTAAGGGATTAGACTGTGGGTCCAAGGTGAAACATATGCATGGTTGGCAGTTTTTGGTTGGTCCACGAGGTAATGATTTGGCAGTTTTCAGTGGGTCTTGGGTTGCTGGCATGTTAGAGGGTCTTGACATCTGTAGAGGATCGACGGTGGGCATATCTTCGCAAATAATATGTCAGATGCATGAGATCTTAAGATAACCATTGATTCTTTTTTGTGACGTAACCTTTTCTTTTAGCGGATCCACTACTACGTATACTTAGTTGGTGAACTATGATTCGTCCATGTTGTGTGAGCTGGACGTGTTGTCAGGTTGGCCCGGTATCTCAATTAGAAGATTCAAAATCAACAGCAGGTTCTTGATCTCATGGAATCTTCCAGGCCTTTGAGATCATGTGTCGTCCATTCAATTTTCCAGGTGGTATTATGTTCTCAGTGGGGCCATTTTCCACGTGGTGTGAAGTTGTTCAAATCTTATTGGTCGACGTGAGGAATCAGCACAGTGGGGTCATTGTCAAAAGGATCAGTGACAGGGACAAAATCTATGGTTGGCGTAAGTTCTCATCGATTATGTTAGAGGCATGAGATCTTATGCCCACCATTCATTTTCAAAGGCTTAGGTAGGTGGGTCTTGTGTTAGTGGTGACCGAGTAGTGAAAGTGAATGATGTAGTGACAAATGGCACAAAGTGGGCCCAGGTGGGGTCTGAGGTCTTAGCAGTCTGGACAAAAGTGTTTAGCAGCCCGACAAATTTTTGAAGGCCTCACTCATTTGCATAATAAAGTGGTGATATTCTAAATCGACTGGTGATCCAGTGAACAAGCATTCGCGTAATAGCTAACTGAATTGGCGAAAAGGTGAAACATTCAACGAATAGGTGCTAACCTTTTATCGCCATTTCGCTAAATATGGGACCGAGGTTAAATGTTTTCCTTTAGTTGCTAGGTCACGGAGTTAAGGATGGGTTAAGGTTTTCTTTCCATGAACAGAAAAAAGAACTATCATGTAGTCGCTAAGAATTAACCCGAGGGTGGCAGTCAAGTTAAGACTTAAGGATCGTGAAAAGGAGAGATCGAATGGTCATGATATAAAGTTGATCTCAGTTTGAATGATGACCTCCAATTTTTTGTAGGCACCATGACTGTGACCATTGTAATTCAAATTCAAATTTTTTGAGGGTTTTCCATGACAAAAAGGACTGAAATTTATTAATCAAGTGGCTGAGGTTGGTGGAAATGACTTTCAGATGGTTGTAGTGTGGTCCTGATTGCCATGATCGATTGCTACAGGATGTTTTGTTGTACTATGAGGGATGGTTTTGTGCTGCAGGTGGCCAGACAAATTGGTTTTTATGGCTAATTCTTGGTTCTCTATTTCGATCTCACAGATTTTCATGATTGCAGATCTTTCTTGATCTATTTCTTTAAGATGCTTGGTTTCCTGCCCCTGCAGTAATTTTTGTTGTAATTAGGGTTGGTGTAGTTGTTGAAACCCTAACCCTAGCTATCTAAAGCTTGTTGCATCCTAAATTCTTTTGGGATTCCAAGGCAGTTAGTGGTATAAATGGTAAAAGTTTTGTTTTTTATAAGGGATCCTTCTTCTATAATTTTGAGGAGAACTGGTTCCATGAAGGGTCCTTTTCCTATAGATTTTCTCTACTTCTCTACATATAGGGTGTTCTTTTCTCCTTTGTTGGCTCAGAGAATATGATATGTATTGTAATTAATTTGTCTTATATATGAGATTCAATATGTTTCTACTGTTATCAAATTATCTCCATCTTGAGTTTTAGATTTATTGATTATGTCATCAAGGGTGTTGTAATCTTTCTATATGCATTTCCTATGTGTCTGCAATAGAGTTGTTTTCACATAAACAACTAGGTCTAGGATTGGTTTTCAGGCGTGTATGAACTGGGGTATCAAGGGTATCTCATGTTTGTCTTCCAGTGGATGCTGGTCAATGTATTTCTTGTTTATAGTCTCTTCTAAGGGGAGGGATAAAATCCTTTGGATGGGTAATAACGTACTTGAATACATAGGTGGGTTGTTAAAGTGAGGTTTGGTCATGGTGTGTGATTGATGTTAGGCATCAACACATTGAGTTTTTTGTCTTCTTGTTTCATAGTTGTCTATTGCAATAGGGTATTTGACTCTGTGGCCCATTGGATAAGGCACTGGTCTATGAGAGACTTAGGGTATCTCAAGAGCCCTTCCAACCTAACATCAAATCAAATACCTTTCCCTTTCATGTTGGTAGTAGTAGTAGGAAGTCCTTTCTAGTCTTCAAACTCATTCTATGCAAGTAGGGCTATTGCATGTGAATTGGCTTCATTGGGGTACAAGTTACCTGAGGGGGTTTGATGACTATTCCACAATAATCTATCTGCAGGCCTATTGTTGATCATGAGGTGTCTTGAGTGTACAGATAAGGCAATACCTGCCTGAGTGATGTGGAGCTCAAAGAAGAAGGAGGATGTTCTCTATCCTCATCAATTGGACTATTTTCTTGTCAAAATTGAGTGCCTACCCTGAGAATCAAGCCCATCCATTGATTCAAGTTTGGTCCTGCAAGGAAAAGCTCCAACAGATTCAAGGGTTGAAGCAGAAAGACATGTATGTCCAAAGGTATATAGAGGAATTCCACATGCTTGACATCAGAGCCTCTCATGATGAAGATGTAGAAGAGAAGGTGGCTAGATATCTTGGAGGGCTGAGGTACAACATCTAGGATGAGATGAGCATGGCCACACCAAGGACTCTTGAAGATTGCTACAAGTTGGCAATAAAAGTAGAAGACAAGCTCAAAAGAAGGCAAGAGAGGCAAGGCAGTTCAAGAGGACAACAAAACAAGGGTAAAGGAGTGAATCCAAGCCAAGGATAGAATGAGAAGGTTAAAGAGAAAGTCTCAGATTAGAAAGGAGAACAAAGAAATGGTAGACAAAAGAGCTTTCTTGTAAAGTGCTACAAGTGTGGTGAAGAAGGTCACCCATTCTACAAGTGTCCTCAAAGAGAAGCTAAGAAGAATGATAAGAGGGTCCATTTGCCTCAAGGAGAAGAGGACAACAAACATCAAGAGGAAGAAGAAGCAAACCATGATTATGTATATCCTAAAGAAGGTGAGTGTCTCTTGATGGGAAGGTCACCTATTCAACATACACCCAAGGTATCTATTTTTAGAACAAATTGTAAATGCTATGGAAAAATATGCAAGGTTATCATAGATTCTAGTTCATTTGACAATCTAGTGTCCTATGAGATGGTAAATAAGTTAAACTTACCTAAATTTCCTATTGGTAGACCATATAGGGCCTCTTGGGTTAGTAATGATCATAATATTATGATTAAGGAGCAAGCATTTGTAGATTTTTCAATTGGGGGTTATGCTGATAGGGTTCTATGTGATATAGTTCCCATGACATGTCATCACATCATCTTAGGAAGGCCATGGTAGGCTTCAAGGTAGACCATTCATTATGGTTTAAAAAATGAGTATGTGGTGCACGAGGAGGGAAGAAAATTCACCCTTAAACCTCTTCCAAGCAAGGTAGAAGAAGTTGGTAGCATCATTATCTTTGGTGCAAAAACATATGTTGATTTGCAGGTTCCAAAGCATGAAAAGATGGTGACTAAAGAGCAGGATTCTAAGACCACTTTATTGGTCTTGAAAGACAAGTTTGTGGACAGTCATGAGGCATTGATTGTAAAATAGAAAATAGGGCATGGAGATGGTGTCCTCATTGGCACAATGTGGTGTCCTTTGGAGCAAGCAATGAAGAAAATTGTAGAGGTGTCATTAAAAGACACAAGGAGGGGTCAATCTGATCCAAGGAGGCAGTTGCAAGGACAGTTTGTAGACACACAAAATCACTATTTGCAGCAACATGATGATAGATTTGATCTTAGTTCTATTCCTTCTTTTGTTTCTCAATCTTTGTTTGTAGGTGTGAAGGGTAAGAGGATAGAATTGGAGGTTGAACAAATGACTCACAAAGAGAAGAAGAGAGAGCCACCTACAAGGAAGATGGGAGCCACAAAGACATAGTCACTTAGTTCTTGGGACAAGAACCTTTTCCAAGGTACGGTGTATAGTGCAGGAGCACCTATGAAGACACCTAGGTCCACCATTAAGCCAGTCAAATACAAAGGACCAAAGTCATCCCTAAATGTGAATTGGGGTGTATTAGAGCCAATAATGGCAATTGACAATAAAAATTGTAATAAAATTTGTTTAAGTCCTATTGGTCCAAGTAGAGGACTAGGACATCAAAAATATTGTAAGTTGGATCAATAAGTACCCAAAGGATCTAATTAGGATTTATAAGTGTCTAAGGGATTCAAATAGACCTTAGAAGTAGAATCAAATAAGTATTAAGCAATTAAAATAACAAAAACACAAGTTAATAATTCAAATGTTTGAATATTAAGGGCTAGTTGTGTTTTGGTGGGAAAATATGTTTAGGAGTTTTAAAGAAATTTTAATCACTTCCAACCACTTGGGATTGGTTTTGGAAGTTATAAAATTTGTTATAAACACCTAGGAATGATTGGGAAAAGGCATGGTACGAATTGGTGAAGGAGAATGTGCAGATTTTCTCAGAAATGCAATAAAATTCCAGAATTTCATAACTTCCTTTGCATATTTTGATATCTTATTGTATTTCCTTCATTGTTTTGTTGTTGCGATGTATTGATGGATGTATTTGAAGTTTTTTTGATTCATCCTAAGTGATTTTTTTATTGACGTTTTAGTTACATAGCATAAGTGTTGTAGATAGCCATTTTCACATTGTTTTTCTCAAGCAAAATGGCGTAACCATCCCCTTTCTGTTCTCTTTGTGACTTGGGGATGGATTTATGATTTGTATCATATGTAATTATGAATAATAATGCAGGATTAAGATAGAGAATGTAGTTGATCATCCATTTGGACAAGTTGGAGTGCTTGGGTGCATGAAAATGCATGGAATTTGATGCCATAAGTGTAGCAGCGAGAGATCGGGCTTAAGGAGGGCATGTTTTTGTTTGAAAAAAAAAAATTACATGTCAAATAAGTGGTGAATCCTGAAGGAGGGGTTTTGGAAGTGAGTTTTGGGTCATTTTCTAGAAGGGCATAGTTTTTGGAGCCATTTGGTGAGGGATTTTGAGTTTCACCATATGGGAAGTTGCTAGGTGAGAACCAATACCATAATAATTTTTTGGGGGCTATAAATAGGGATTTTTGAAAGTTATAGTGTCTGGGGATAAGTATTTTTGGTAGTTCCTTTGTAAAGTGGCCCAATTAGGCCTAGTGGCAATACTGGAGTCAGCAATTTTATGCACAGTTGGTCCAAAAGATTAATAATCCATTTTAACATATGTTGTGTAACTTCCAAATGGGCATCTGAATCCACAATTTAATTTTCAATTGTATTCAAAAGTCTGGTCTAAAAATCCAAAAATCAATAAACACAGGGCTATTAGGTTGGATTGCTTGGGGTTAGTAACTCATTTTGAGATATCTGATCAAGTGGCTTAAAGGGAACTTGTAACCAATCAAAACAAGTTGTTTTGGGTTTTTTGGGACCCTAGGAAGTATTTTTGTTGGCCTTGTGTCATTTGGAAGTCATTTGACCTCTTGGAGCAAGTGGATTCCCTTGGGTACGGTGAGACCTTGGGATTGTTTTACAAGGTGTAGAGTCTTGTTGTCCAATTTGTGGAGTTCTTCAAGCCTTTGCATCAAACACATTGCCAAGAAAGTGTTAGTACATGCCCTAGAATTCCCTTGAAATTTCAAAGTTGAATGGATTAAGATTGTCTTGGGTCGATTTCATGATATGAAGATATGGTTGGAGAGTGGGCTGGTCAAGATCACCAAGGATATGATTCACCAAGTCACTAGTTATTCCTCTCTTATCGGGAATAAAACAATGAGATGCTAGAGTTATGAGATAATTCAATCAAACACACAGGGAGTATGGAACAAATGAGGAATGACAATTTCCACAATCACAAATCAGGAAATAGATTTTGTAGTGAGAGTGATTGCTCACAAAGTATATCATTCAAGCAGGTTAGATAGCATACCCTACATTGCAGTCGATCAAGCATGGAAGATCGTAAAGAAATATCATACTTATGATCTTTTTGAGCTATAGTTGACCCAACTTGTCAAGAAAATAGCTTTAATTAGGAAGGCCAAGAATTCTATGTGTAAGTTTAGTTCTCTAATTATTTGTTTATTCTTCTATGTTCAGAATAGTTTTTCTACAATTGGAGATGTTGTATGGAGTAAGAACTGACTAGTCACCTAGAAAATCAATGAATTTATTCATCAGTTAGGTGAAAATTTTGATAGTGTTATGGATAACTACTTTGTGGAATTCAAGAAGAAAATGAGAAAGAGAAGTAGAATGCTTGTATCCCTAGTAGAGAATCACAACAATGACATATGCTTTCTAGTGGATATCAACTATACTTATGTACAGACATTTATGCCTAGGGTAGCATGGCTAAGGCCATTAACTTATGAGGTGGATGTAGATGAGACATCAAAACAAATTACTTCTTTACTATCTGATAAGATTGATAGGAAGGTAAAACCTTTTGGGACTTATGAAGAGGCTAAGTCTAAAATTACTATGGCGTTAAAGTCTGCAACACTTAAGAGAAAGAGAAAGAAAATAGTTAAGAACCTAGAGAAGATGCTAGGAGAAAGTGAAGAGGTAAATGCACCTCTTTAAATAACACAAGGTTTGGGAGAAGATAAATTTAGTGAGTCAGAAGGAAGTGATGAGGAGGAAATTGAAACTCAAAGGAAGGGAAAGGAGGTATCAGTTTTCAAGACTAGCAAAAGGAAATTGTAGAAGCTCACTCCTCCTGCAACACTTAGACCAAGGACCGGGGTAGCTTCAACTGCCACATTTGTCGAGCCTCATAGAAAGAAACCAATAAATAAAATAGAAGGGGAAGGGTCAGGTAAAAGAAAAAAAGTTCAAACCAAAACTATGTCAAGTCATCCTAGGAAGAAACTGAGAAGGAAGTTAGTCCTAGAGAAGGATGATGATGATGATGATGAAGAGATAGACATATATGAAAATACAAGGGTGAAGGTGGCATCACATAGATGTGCAATGACTATGCATGAAATATGCCAAAATATCAAAATCACAACTGGATTAGCAGGTTTCAAGCTAATAAAATTTGAAAAACTAAGTAATGATGACAGAGAAAAAGTTAAAGATTCTATGTTAGAGATGCTACGCACGTTCAAGATGACACCTCTATAGATTGGGAATCTCATCCTTAAATAAATTTATAACAAAATTGATCAGAAATGGAAATATGCCATAATGATAGAAAAGAAGATAAGGGAAATTACATTAGCTGAGATCATGTCTGATCTATCACCACAACACATAACGACATATATGGAGTAGTACAGAAATAGGTTTGTACCTAAGCTTAGGTCCTATTCCATTTTGAAATACAAGGTTGAAGAAGTTGTGGAGCAAAGAAAAAGGTTTTGGAAAATAATTTTTGGGTTATTAATTGATTAGAGTCCCTAATCAGGTGAAGGAACATCCAGCCAAGTAGAACTGGATAATAAGGAAGACATTGATGACCCTCAGAATCTTGAAGAAGAAGAAGGATGGAAGGTAAAAGTGATTGGATCAGAAGATGTGATCACCATTGAAGATATCCCTAAGGATACACCAGTTAATGTTAGAAATAGGGAATACTGAGAGATGGGGGTGAATCAGTATTCTACAAACTTTAACTTTTCCCAATTATGGATATAACAGATTATCTTAACACATGCATAACATAAGAAGCTAAACAAAATGCATAGCAATAAAACTAAAGAACTCATAACACATTATTTGTTCTCGAGGAAACCCTAGCCAAGGGAAAACCCCAGTGGGGATGGTACCCACAAAGATCCACTAATCAAAAGTATCATGTTAAGGATGTTGACCCTGTTAGGAGTCTATTACATGCATATAGTGTCTTAGTCCTGATTAAGGGACTATAGGCCTTGTTAGAAGCCTCAACCCTATTAGGAGTTGGTAGTACAAAATGTGATTACCAGATGAGCCCACTGGCCAAATAAGTAATATAAAATATTTACTGATTACAAAATTAGATCAAGGTACATAACCTTATACTACTTGCATCAATATCTCTTCACTGCTCTTCACTTTTTCTATTACATTCACATATATATTATACCGCATTTTTCTCTTCTTCTACAATTACAATCTATACATATCTTTATACAAGTTATTAAGAATAATAACTTTCCAGTCAGCTATCAAATATGTTTATCCAAGGGTTAACATCTAGGATGTTGTCCCTTTATATTGTTAAGTCATTATTTTGATAAACAAAATAATCCCTTAACTCTTTATCAATTCTGTCTTCATATTCTGTCCTGTCGGCTTAACACAGTCTTTAGTAAAACTATCATAACTTCTTTTGTACATGCCGTACTAACTTAAACTTGGAGGTGAGTCTTCAATAGTCACCATAGAGTCTATGTTCAAGTGCAAAAGCAATAAAATTAATCCAATCAACATCACAAACCAAAACTGTCATCAGGTTCACTGGTAAAAACACACTGTCTCATACTTAAACAATTTTGCATTGTGCTCTGACATACTAGCTCTTTGAGCTGTGCAATCTTCATGTAGATCATATGTTTCCATAATGACAACATCTATGTAACCAACTCAGCCAAATTGCCAACAATCTCCCGCTTTGTCATTGGTGGCAACATATGAGAAAATTGGCTAAGTCTTACAACTTCAAAATCTCAAAATTGTGGCCATAATAGAAAACATATATATATTGTGCTTATAAATTTATTAATCCTCTCTATATACTATACTCCCCCTAAGAGTATGTATCCTTAACAATTTTCTGCTATATATCTCTCCCCCTTTGACAACAATGACAAAAAAAAGCATAAGGAGGGTAACAAAACTATGTTCACAAAAATTTATACCTTAAATCAATATTGCAAAGTCGATAGGCTTGCAACACAATTTGCAAAATTGATCTTCATAGCCTCTAACTCTTTCTCCCATGATTTCTTAATTGAATCTACCACACTAAGTAGTGTGCACAATCCATAAGATGCAATCTCACATGCTTGGAGATTCTCATAACTAAACTTTTGAAAAGATGTCTTTGCTAAAAGACATTCTTCCAATTGTCCTTCAATAGTGCTCAGGTTTATAGAAATTTTTTCTCTCAAAAGAGTGAATCTCTTCAGCTTCCTATCCTTTTCATCTTGCAAAATTCTCATTTCATCATAGATCTTTCAAATTTTCTACTCAATATCAAATATCTTGACATTTGGGCTCGAAAGAAGGTTCAATTCATTCTTAATTTTTTCTTCCTTCACCTTCATCTTCTGATCTTCCTCTCCTACCAAGTTATCTAATTTTGTACACTAAATGTACAAGGATTTTCCTCTTTCCAAGTTCTTCCTCAAGTCCTTTATATAGATATCAGGGTTATTGATATCATTCCTGATATTCTGACTAATGTCCAAGACTGTTTTGGCCTCATAAGCTGCTTCAACTTTCATCTTTGCTATATCAGACAGATTTGTAAACTCATTATCAAAAGTGTTCATTACTTCCTTTTCTCTTTCCAAAGGCTCATCTTTTGCAATCTGTGTTGTAATAATACCTTGTAATTTCTCAGTAAGCTCCTTCAGGCATCCTTCAAGACTCTTTACTTTCTTATTCTTTCCAATGATCTTGTTCAAAGATGTGATCAATTCCATCTGATCATCATCATCTACTTCCTTTCCCAAATTCTCAATCATAGAGCCAATCTGAGTTCTCTTGCTAGTCTCAAGTGTAAGACTGATATCTTCTTGAGTGGGAATAGGTACTTGTTTTTCTATCACTTTAGGTTCTATAATTGTGGTCTCTATTTTCTCTTCTCCTTTGATAGTTTCCTTCTCTTCAAAAGCTAAATTGTCAACAATGTTTTCAAGATTCTTGAATAAGTTATCATCACTATCCAAGGTGATCTTAGTTCCTTCTACATTAATGACTTCATCCTTAATATTTATGGCTAGTGTAGAGGGAATGTCCTCTTGTTCTACTTCTTCTACTACTTGATCTTTAAATTCTGTTGCAACTGATGATTCTCCAGCATTCTCTGACATTACCTTAATGATTGCTTGCTCTATTTCTACATTAACTTCTTCATATCCACCTCCCATAATCTAAATAGTTATCTTCTTAGTTCTCAAATGGGTGCTTAAAGCTTTCATAATCTAATTGAAGTGTACTTCATCTCTTACAACACAAAGTTTTCTTACAATCTTTTCTCTAATAGCTATGTCCCCTTCTGATGCTCTCTTCTTCCTATTTATAAGTTTATTGTACAAGTCATCAGGTATCTTACCCTAAATTGTATCAAATTTCTTATTAGATAAAATCATATCCTTTACCACTGCATTTTCTAGATTTAATCTCTCTGCATAATCATAGAGATCATAATACTTGTTCATCTTTGTAAAGTCTCCATCTTGAATGATTTGTTCATTAACCTTCTCAACTCTAGGTTTCCAAGTTTTCTTCTTAACAAGAGTACTTTCATCATCTTTGATTTCTACAATTTTCCTTTGAACTGGTGGAACCAATTTCTTTTGCCTCTTACTCAATCCATTAGCACTCTCTTTTACTCTTTTTCTAGGTGTGGAGGAGGTGGATCTAGTGGATATCCTTGCTTCTTGATCCTTCTATGTTTCTTCCACTTTCACCTTAACTAATGTTTCCCCTTGTTGTGCTGCAATTGATGATAGAGGTGGAACAGACAAAATTTCTTTTTGTCCAATATCTCTAATTGTTGTTGTTGTTTTCTTGGCTACCAAGAATTCATGTTCAGTCATCCCTGTATTTTTTAGAATTTTCTTGATAGTACTCTCAACTCTTTTCTTCGACTATTTCTCTTCAAGGATGGACTTTGCGGAGTTGAAGTTCTCCTCAAAGGTTCCAAATCTGTTACAGTGAGTATCCAACTTGCACTTAAGTAATCTACTCACATATTCTTCTATCTCAACCTTAGATATCTCATAGCGAAGAGGTTCTATGAACTCTATTCTAGGTTCTACTGCTTCAATGTAAGTAAAGTCAGTATCAACCATGAAACATATCTCATTTTTATACTTCTCCACAAGAGACTATGGGATCCTTGATCTGCTAGACATCAAATTCTAAAAAGACTTAATTACCAATACTACAATTTCATTTAATTTATCAATAACATGCCTCCTATACACTTGGTTAATCCTTTCCATTGTAGTTTGGCCATCATTCCAGTCATTTCCAATGGTGAATGGAAATCTTCTCAATAGATGAAAAAATATATAGTGATTAAAGATGAAAATCTAAACTGTGAATACTTAGTCTTCTTTATCTTTTCCAAATTTTCAAACAACTGTATCCTCAAAATCTCACACATATCAACTTGTACTTTATCCACACACATCAAATAAGCTACATGTATCATTCCAACTACCATTTCATCCTCTCTTGAGTTAGCACAAAACTTAGTTGTTAGGATCTTACATAAGTATCTGACATCATCTTTCTGTATTTTGCTAATGACAATTCCTCTTCCATTGTAGGATGAATTTGTGTTTTCTATGACTATTTTTCTCATATTTTTCTCATTTAAAGGAATGGGTCTAGTCTTAGATAGTCTATTTACTTCATGAATTAAGTCAGTTGTGATATCTATCACTTTGTCATCTAACCAAAACTTTCCATTGTGAATTTTACTTAGGATTATCTTGGTACATTCTTCATTATCAAAATCATATTGCAAAGAATACTTAATAATCTCATTATCTTTCAAATGCTCAAACCCTACTTTCAATGACATGTCCTGATTATAGATTTTATGATATTCCTTTGTGAAGTCACTATCACTGATAGTCTCTAGTTTACATCCCAGATAACTTCTAACATTCTCTAGATGTAAAACTCCATCTGGTACGGATGATAAACCTAACCTAGGATCATCTTCCAAGGGTTCTACTAGTTCCCTTTTCATCTTAGGTCTACTTTTATCTCTAACATTTTGAATGAAAGAAACTTCATGATTTCCTCTAATTCCTTAACTGATTTAAAGATCTGCCAAGTAAAATACCTCGATTTCGTGATTTAGGGCTTGCGTAGATTCAGCACAAAATTCTTCACCAAATCCTTGCAAAACACTTCCAATCACTACTCTTTGATCTCCTTAACACTTTTATTCACTTTGATGATCAAATAAAATTGATCGTGACCTTTTATTAATTCAATCTTACTTAGATCTGACATTGCATTCAATTCTTTTTCCACTTCTTTCCAAAAAGATGATTGTTTTAACCTGCAAAACTTAAAACTTCGTGCGATCTCGCAAAACATAATATTTTTCTTTGTGCTCTTAACCATAGCATTAGAACATCATATAATACCTTGCATTAACTGTGCAAGACTCAATTCATCATATATCAAATTCTACACTAATCTAAGTTCCTATTCTACTGTAACTTTTTTATGAATTAAGTACTTTGAGATGGGTCAGGTAAAGATTCATTCTTACCATTTAATACTTCACCTTTCTGACTACCTTCAGTGCTAAATATGTCTCCTTAATCTGTGCTTTTAACAAACTTTACTTCATCTAAATTACTACAACATCCTTTTTGACTATTGATTGCATCTTCATTGCTTCTTACATAACTTCTAGAGTTAGGATTGGTATGAAAAACTCTATTGTTCATTCTGCAAAACTTTTCTGTGTGTCCAATCTTGTTACATATCTGACAAACTATTCCATTGTTCCCATATCTTAGTCTAGGCTGATTGATCTTTGATCTACAATTTGCAGCAATGTGTCCAACCTTGTTACATCTATAATAGACTACTCCATTTCTTCTATTCATATCTTTAGTAGGTTTCTTATCTACATGGTTAGTATTTCTAAACATTCTACTACTATTGTTCTTAAAAAAAAAAATAGGTTTTCTGCATTCAATAGGTCTATGTCCAAAACCATGACAATTATAACAATAACCATTAAGAGGTTTAAATTGCTTACCTGTGCAATCTCTCTTCATATGACCAACAATATTACAAGAAAAACATCTACCTTTGAATTCTCTTTGCATACCTTTAGGTCATTCCTCTTGCTTAGGTGATTCTTCTTCCTTAGGTGTATCTTCAGATTTGTTAATCTCATCAAACTTCATCTCCTTTATACTTTTAGATATTTTCAGATCTAGTTCCTTGCTTTCTTCATTTTCTTTAAAAGTGTTGAATCCAAGACCAGTCTTATCATAGAATGGTTTTTGATAAGAGATTTTTTCATCAATCTTCTCACTACTTGAATATAGTCTTTCAAGTTGCTCCTTAGATTGAGTCAGTTCTCCTTTCAATATTGCATTGTATTTCTCAAGTTCAACATACTACAAATTGACTTTCTCAAGTTCAGATGTTACTTTACCAAGTTTAGATTTGAACCCTTCATTTTCAAGCTTAAGAATTTCATTCTCTGATTTTAGATTTGCTTCATTCTTGCCACTTCCATCTTTCAGACTTAGCTTTAAATTTGCTATCTTTTCTTCATGTTTAAGGATCTCATTTTCTTTTTCTAAGTTGTCATCACAATCTTCAATGTGAATTTTAGATTCCTTTTCAGATATCAGATCTTCCAATTTGTTTTTTAGTTTCTCAATGAGGTTCTTTGCATCATCATATTTTCCTTTCAAAGTATCTCTTTCTTTAGTAATCATATCAATTTATTCAAGAGCTTCTTCAAGATTCTTCTGTAGCTGATCCATATCCATAGAGATCTTACACAAGCTATTAGGCTTTCCTTGAATGATTCTTTTCCGAGTAACTAAGCTCTGATACCAATTGTTAGAAATAGGGAATACTGAGAGGGGGGGGTGAATCAGTATTCTAAAAACTTTAACTTTTTCCCAATTATGGATATAACAAATTATCTTAACACATGCATAAAATAAGAAGCTAAACAACATGCATAGCAATAAAACTAAAGAACTCATAACACATTATTTGTTCTCGAGGAAACCCTGGCCAAGGGAAAACCTCGGTGCGGATGATACCCACAAAGATCCACTAATCAAAAGTATCATGTTAAGGATGTTGACCCTGTTAGGATTCTATTACATGCATATAGTGTCTTAGTCTTGATTAAGGGACTATAGGCCTTGTTAGAAGCCTCAACTCTGTTAGGAGTTGGTAGTACAAAATGTGATTACCAAATGATCCCACTACCAAAACAATCAATATAAAATATTTACTGATTACAAAATTAGGTCAAGGTACATAACCTTATACTTCTTGCATCAATATATCTTTTCTACTCTTCACTTTCGCTATTACATTCACATATATATTATACCGTATTTTTCTCTTCTTCTACAATTACAATCTTTACATATCTTTATACAAGTTATTAAGAATAATAAATTTCTAGTCGGCTATCAAATATGTTTATCCAAGGGTTAACATCTAGGATGTCATCCCTTTATATTTTTAATTCATTATTTTGATAAACAAAATAATCCCTTAACTCTTTATCAATTCTATCTTCATATTATGTCTTGTCGGCTTAACACTGTCTTTAGTAAAACTATCATAACTTCTTTCATACATTCCATACTAAATTTCACTCTGAAGTGAGTCTTCAATAGTCACCATAGAGTCTATGTTCAAGTGTACAAGCACTAAAATTACTCTAATCAACATCACAAACCAAAACTATCATCAGGTTCACTAGTAAAAACACATTGTCTCATACTTACACAATTTCGCATTGCACTCTGACATACTAGCTCTCTGACCTGTACGATCTTCATGTAGATCATATGTTTCCATAATGACAACATCTATGTAACCAACTCATCCAAATTTCCAATAGTTAACACTAATGCATTGACCAAGGAATAGATAAAGAGTAAATTTCTTATCGAGGAAACTTCTAGTCACTCTCTACTGAGTACCAATCCCATTCTTATATAGGTATATGATTATACATAGATTGAAGGTACTTCAACTATATACAATTCACCTTCAATCTCACACATGGTCATAGTTGAGTAGCAAGTGTTACATAGTACAAGTACTAAAAAATAGGACAAGTTGGCAATAATAATTGAGAATGCACCTGTCGAGGAGGATAAGAAAGAACAAAGAGAGGAGAGCCTAAAATATCAAGCAGATAAGTCTACATTAGTAATTAAAGGTCCTCATATGGAGGAAAAGAAGAATACTAAGGAGGAAACAACCAAGGAGAATCCAGAGCCCAAGGAACAAGAGGCTATTAAAGCTTTAATATTGATGCCAAGTGAAATACACCTAAGAATAAATCACATAAGAAAAAGGAGAAATCTCTAGGTACATAGGTTACACTTGATGAAGTTATAGTGATTCCAAAGTGGGACACTAATAACTTGACATATGAGCAGATGAAAATTTTGCAAGATCTTTCAAAGAAGAAAAGCAAGCAAGAAGAGCTAAGGCGAGACCATCAACAGAAATAGGTACTGCATGAAATCAAAGGTATATTCATAGAAGCCTTTGAAATGGATGATGTGAATGAATCATTACCTATCTTGGAAAAATTGGTTCAAATTGTTAAGAAGGTGAATAGTGATGATAGTGAATCAAATGAGAAACTCATGCAGAGGTCTGAAAGAAAGTTTGAGACAAAGATACTTGAAAAGGTCTCAACCAAGATCATAGCAAAACAGGAAGAAATTTCTATCTTAGTGACTAATTTAGAAGAGGTTGTGTAGAATTTTCATTCTCTATACAAGAAGCTATGTAATGTGGAAATTTTCACTAAGGATAATCAAGAATTGGTTGATAAAGTGCAACTAGAGTTGAAGTCTACCAGTCATTCACTGAGCATGGATGCAAGCTCCAGCTCCATTCACTTCACAAGGTTACTTCATGCACAAGAGAGATTAGTTGAGTTGATGGATAATGATGGTGAATAAGGGACAAGATAATTTCTATATAGACTATGTTAACACCTCATCTGGAGGTTATGCAAAAATAATTGGTGTCAGCAAAAGAGTTAATACAAATAGATCCTCATCTCTCTATTGCTGAGAGTTTAGTTGAGATAGCTTCTTAGCTAAAAATAAAGTTATATTTTTTGGAGTCTATCAGGTCAAGATGGGCCAATGCCTTAGGAATGATTTTCAAGCTCCATAAAACATTTTTGGATAAGTATTTTCTTACCCCTACACCCCAGCAACTTCAAGTGACAAAAACAAGGGGGGGATGACATACCATGATAGGAATAACACAAGGAGGAAATGAAATGACTTGAAGGGGAATGAAATGAGTAAAACAAGGAGAAAATACAATGAGGAATGTATAGAAAGGTATGACATACTATTTTTTAATGTATATATTTAGTGTATGTGAATGAGTCATATGTATATATATGTAGAATCTTTTGAAGATTGAGTCAAAGTCTTAGGGGGAGTATTCAAACTCAAAATTCTAAGTACACTTTTATATTGTAAAATTCATGACAAAGTGTTTTTTCCACTAATGTCAAAGGGGGAGATTATTGATCCTTGAGTTTTGTTGTCTATTAATGACTAGCACATAGTCATTTTATAGGCAAATGTTGGTTGGTCATCACTGCAACTGATCCATCTTGTAAAGGTCAAGTTATGTTTAGAGTTGTATTTTTTATAATTATCAAGCATTAGTTATTTCCAAGAAAGTTAGAGGTCACCAAGTACTTTAGTAGTCATCAAGTATTTTATGTTGAGTTATATAGAAGAGTTAGTGTCAAGAACCAGTATATGAAGAACAGTAAATGTCGAGCAAGCCAGTTTTGACATGTGTGTTTGTTATTGCACAAACACTTAGGTAAACCATTTTGGTAGACATATATGCAAGATTTAATGTTTGTTGATAGAATCAAGGATTTGATTATGCCTTGTATTTATAATCATTAATCGCTATGTAAGCCATCTAAATTATCAGAAAAAGGAATTGCTTAAGTGGCATAAGTAGAGAATCTAGATCATTGATCTTCATCTAGGAGGTTGATTACATGTTTATATAAGATGATATCTTAACCCTAAAATGATGTATGGATGGATGTAATGAAGGAGATCTCATGTATGTAAAATAGAGAAGTATTTTGATAAAGGCAAAGATCAGTCAGAGTGATCGAGAAAAGCAGTGAAGGACATAATAGAGATATATTTGATTGAGGAGATCAAACAAGTATTGGAAGGAAAAGATCTGTCAGCATTTTTAGTGAAAACCAAAGGATTAGGTACTGATACATTTTAACAAGTGAATTAGGGTAAATCTCTTAACAGAATGGTCCTCACAGGCCTATGTAAATATCTTAACTGAGTGCTTACGTAGTTGTAATTTTTAAATCCTTTAATCAAGCTAGATTGTATAAGTATATAATATTTTAACATGGAAAACCCCTTATAGGGTAGATCATCATAAATGATCAAACTTTGTAGCCCTAATAGGAAAACTTCAATACTGTAGTAGTGAAGATTTGTGGGTGTCATCCCCAGCCCATTTTTACATTTCAAAGGTTTCTGGGTAACCAAAATCTTTGTGTTATATGTTTCAATTGATGGTTGTAATTAGATTGTTAGATCTATTTTAGTATTACAATTCATGTTTATGGTATAGAAGTTGAATTTATGTCAAAGTGGAATTCATAGTGGATATTTGATTTAGCCCCCCCCACCGCTCTCAGTATCTCACTTTCCCCTATTATATTTTCAACAAATATATGATAATAGGTTCAATAAATTCAATGTCAATATCAATCAACATTTTCTTCATCCAAGTGATTTGATTACAATTATTTTATGCTACAACATACTCTTCTTTTTTTGTACTCTATGATATACAATTCAATTTCTTGTTCAACCAAGAAAACAATCTTCCTCCCAAGTAGAAATCTCCACCGCTTGTTCTCTTTTTTTCATCAACATTTCCTCCCCAATCTACATCAGTGTTTGCACATAATGTGAAATCATGTGATCTATTATACCATAGCCTATAATATTATGTATCCTTTGAATATCTAAAAATTCTTGTCTTTAGGTCTAGGGACCAATTCTCAAGTCTTGTTCTTTTCAAACTACTCAAGTTCTTCTTTCATTGCCATTTTCTAATGTTCATCTTTACATGCTTCATCAGTAGTCTTTGGTTCAACTTGTGATATTAAACATATTTCTTCATGTACCTTGTTCCTTGTCATGACTCCTCTTTTTGCACTTCCAATTATTTTATTTGTAGGGTGATTCCTTGCAACATATTTAGGTTTTCCTTGTTCATCTCTGACTTCTTTTCTAGGTGTTGATTCAGGTCTCAGTTCTACTCTAACTTCTTTAATCTGCAAATCATTGTCAGTTTCATAAAATAATTACTTCTCATTATCCTAATTAATGTTAGTCCTTTTTTCTTTTATCTTCATCATAATCATAATCAAGAGTCCTCTCCTGAATTCTAAACTTTTCATCAACCTTCACATTAGTACTCTCAACAATAGTCCTCAATCTTTGATTAAAACATCGATATGTTTTAATTTTAATGAATAACCAAGAAAAATTCTTTCATCACTTCTAGCATCAAATTTTCCAATATCATCATCTCTTTTGATATAAAATTTACTTCCAAAGATTCTAAAGTATTTCACAGTAGGTGTATGCCCAAACCAAAGTTAATAAGATGTCTTACCAGTACTTTGTCTAATATGAACTATGTTCATTGTGTAAACTTCGGTGTTCACTGCTTCTCTCCAAAATCTACGTGATACATTACCTTCAAGCATCATAGCTCTAGTTTCCAATGACAGTCATGGTGTGATGTGATTTTTTTATGCTATTACACTCTTTCTATTTAGATAAGGTTGGCAGACATGGATAGGGATGTTGGAGTATTTTTATTTTTGGTTTTCCTATGTCTAGCGGTCTAATGAGCTGATGATAGTTGTTTTATGATCAATATCTTGTTGCAATATTTTTTTAATAAAAAGATTTCCATGATCAGTTAGTAGGGGCTGAGAAGATGAGATTTTTGATAGTGAACTATTTGGTATAGTTTCAGTCTTAGTCAAGTTTAGCAGATGTCATGATTCTCATGTAACATTTACAGAGAAATAAGAAGTTTAGTATTGAAGTCTTAAGTCTGTTGAGTTTTATTTTGAATGAGAAAGTTAATGTTAGAAGACAATGATTATGAAGTCAATGAAATATAATTTAGATTTGGTGCTCTCCTCTGTGTTGATGTTATGAGTTGTGAATTCAATAATTCAAATTTATTATTCAATTCACTGGATATATATTTTATGTGTATGCTTTAATTCTAAGATTTGATCAAGGATTAATTAAAATTGATGCAGGAGCATCTCAGGTCCTTGGCAATCCTATGTCACCAAAAACATTTTCATGTTTTCCTGTGTTGCTTGGTTCCTGCTTTAATTGAGTTGGCTCAGTAGTTGCTTGGTTTCCTTTGTTAACCGAGGTTGGTCGGTTATCTCTCTAGTGCTCGGTTAATTCCCTAGCGCTTGGTGATGCTTTTCTGGTTCTCGGTTATCCTTTCTTATCAAATTGTTTGTTTTAGTTTCCTATTGAGGCCAGCTTGTGCAATTAATTACGGTCATAGATTTAATCCTGGTATATATCATTGGGAAGTGTATGGACCTAGATCTACTCGTTCCTTCCATTGATGTGGATCTGAAGGCCGACTTGTTTAGTAGCCTCTTGTATATATTGTAATCTTTGGTTGTATTTTACGGGGTAAGTTTTTGATAGAAGATAGAAGTTAGAAGATTGAAGCTAGTTGTTGGAATTAGGAGGGATAGGTACTGAGAGGGGAGGGGTGAATCAGTGCCTTCAAAATTTTTTACTTGTAAACCTTTCTGATATATAACTGGAAATAGTAATAACCGACCAAAACAACTTGAATCTAACTGCATGTATCAATCATTCATTTAACTTATGAAAGTAAAAAACATGACATCAATATGACAATCACATGACACAAGTATTTTGGTAATGCAGAAACCCTTGTTAGAAAGTAAAAATTGCGGTGGAGATGACACCCATAAATTCTTCACTACTGCAGATAGAAAAGGTTTGCCTGTTAGGGCTACAAGTTTTGATCACTTCTGGTGATCTCACCCTATTAGGAGTGACATGTTAGATCAGCTAGATCTACCTAGTTATAGGATTTTAACAACACTAATGAAGTGTGCACTCGGTAAAGAGATTTACATAAGACTGTTAAGTCTACTTTGTTAAGAGATTTTATCCAAAACTCTATTACATTGTCAGAAAGCAATAGGCAATTATCTGCTATTTCATAACTCACTTGTCTGATACAGATCTATAAGCTCTGATAAAATATCACCTTACTTGTGATGGATCTCTGCTCTAAACTACTCTGTAGCCTCTAATGATTCTACTCAATTTGAATTCCTCTTTACTTGGTTCTGCTTTGTTAACTGATAGACTTGAATTTAGGCAATTGCTTCAAGTGCTTTGTGATTCATATATTAGCTCTCTTCAAAAATGATGTGAACACACAAATATATAGTGTTCTATTTTTTTCGCTTTAACACAATTAGGTTACACAACATAGTCATAACCCTAAGATCTACGGTGTACAATAATAACCTAGATCAACTATTACAAAAGATATACATTGCATTTAATGAATATCATCACATTAAATGTTCCTCGATCTTGGTAAAACATTTTATGAACAATTGTAACCATTTTCATAGAAGTATGTGCCATTTCAGATTACTATGCCATTTTCTATGATCCTCGATAAACACTATGTAAACTGCTTGATGTATACTATGATGCTCAGTGTTTACTATCTGTTGCTCGGTATATATGCTTTACTGACTAGCCTGCTCTGCTTCATGTTACCAATTATCTCAATGTAAGTGACCGACCGATATCTATACAAACCTTTGATACTAATACAACCTTAAATGCTCAATAGAGATAACAATCTCCCCCTTTGGCATTGGTATAAAAACTTTGAATGTATATAGACAAAATTTTCTATATAACTTATATCTCTGCCATATATATATACACATAAAAAAATTTCTAAGTACTAAGTACTCCCCCTCGGTGCATGCTCCTGGTAATATATAGTATACGTAGCATCTATATACATATTTGGCATAACAAGTTATACATTGTTTTCCCCCTTTTTGATAGTAATGCCAGATACAAAAATTAAGTAGTATACTCACATCTTGTCAAAAATATCATGGTGGGTTTTCTTCACTGACTCCAAGAGGTTGTCCCATTCCTCTTTCAAGTTGGTGAGAGTGATGTGCTCAAGACCGACTTGTGCATGCATGTCAAAGATGTTATCTAACACCAAAATTTTTGGTGTTGCAATGAGTTGTTCGACTTTGACAATGTGTGCCTCAAAAATTTTTAGGTATGGTACGAGTTCTATATGTAACTCAGTAACCTGATCTGTTATGTGCTCTTCTTGTTTCTTCAAATCTTCTATTAACCACCGGAGTTCCTGAACTCGGTGAATGTGCTTTAAGAAAGCATGAGGCTCAGTTATAGCTACATTTGTACTCAACTCTATTTTTGCTTCCAATCCTTTGATCTTCTCACTGACTTCAATAGTGAAGGTATCTGTAGTACAAAGCTTCAATAAATATTGACAAATTAACTGGGTGATGGTTTTTATCTTGGTGATTACCTCAGATAATTTGACCTTCTCCAATGCCACTTCTAGGCTTATTTTCTATGCCAGTTTGTATTGTATCCTAGATTCTTCCCTTTCTTCAATCCATTTATCTGCATCAATATCTAGGTCATTGATCTTCTTGGCAAGTGTAGCAAGTTGATCTATGATAGGAGTATCCTCATCAATATTCACCTGAGGTACTACCTATTGGAGGATATCCCACACATCTATTAAGATTTCTTTTCATTTGTGTTCTTGCTTCAACTTCTCTTGCGTTGCCTTTCTTGAACATAATTCCCCATATTTACTCAATTCTTCAGGGCTTAGGGTCCTCGAGTCACACTCAAGGATAATGATCACTTCATCTAGGGTGACTGGCCCCTTTCCTTTATTCTTCTTCTTCTTCTCTGGTGCTAGAGGTGATTTCTTCTCAATAAGAGCAATAGTTTTATCTCCAGATTTTAGAGTATCCTTCCCGGTTAACAAATGTTCTTCCTTCTTCTGCTCGTCAGTAGTTGTAGTCTCAGTTGATATAGTAGGAGTCTCAGATGTGGTGTCAAGTGGGATTACCTCTATTTCCTTTGTTTCTTCTATTTCTTTTTCCTCAGTGGAAGGTTCCTTTTTTTGTGTAGGCTCATCTATTTTTGCAGGTTTCTCTATGTCTTGATCCCCTGTGATGTCTTTGTTTTTCTCAGGGTCTGAGCCGTCGAGTTGTACTTGGGAAAGAATTTTAGCTACTTCTGCAAGTACAAGAAGTTTACCTGGTAGTGATGTGAATAAACATTCAATGTCTAGTGCTTCATCTTTATTAGGTGCAATATTCACAACTTCATCATCTTTATCATCAAGATCACCATTTGTGATGTCCTCAATGAGTACATCGTCATCATTTTTCTTCTCCAGTTGAACTTCAACTTTATCTAGTGCATCCTATGAAATAATTATTTCTTCCTTGTCCTCAGTGATATTGATTACCTCGGTAACTGATATATCAGTATTCTTTGATTTCTTTTTTGTTCCCTCATCAATGCAAATACCTTTACCTTTGGAATTGTGTCTCTTCTTAGACAAGTTCAAGAATGCTTCTTGCTCAGCTTTTTCTTCGGCCTTCAAAATAGATGTCCACATAGAATCAGTTGTGGTATCCATATCTACTACATTTTCATCCATGATCATCAAGGCTCTATTCTTGATCATAAAGTTTTCTTGGTATTTGGTCAAGTACTCACTAACTTCTCCAAAGCTTAAATGTGAGGCTGCCCAAACTAGAGAGCATTCTCTCTTTCTTTTCTTGGTGTCTAGTGCAATAGCCCATTTTTTAGTAATTTTGTCATCCAATTTCTTCGGTAATGCATAGGAAAATTCCATTGGAACTTTCTTTAATTTTATCATCATTTGGATGACAACCTCTTCTATCTTGGTTTGATCTTCTTTTGACATCTTGTCAAATCTGTCTAGTAAGGGATCAATGAAGTCTCCATGTTCAATTATGTCTTCAATAATTTCATCTATTGTTTTTTCCTTGTTACTGACCACTTTGAATTGATTGACATCATCTTCAGTCTCAGTTTCCTCAAGATCTTCTTTATTTCTTATGAATTTTCTCCTTTTCTTTGATGCCTCAGCTACAGCCTTGTTCTTTCTCTTAATATATTTCTTTGTTAGTGTAGCTACTCTCCTTTTTTTTACTTTCTCTAC
This sequence comes from Chamaecyparis obtusa, assembly GCA_027943335.1. Taxonomy (NCBI): domain Eukaryota; kingdom Viridiplantae; phylum Streptophyta; class Pinopsida; order Cupressales; family Cupressaceae; genus Chamaecyparis; species Chamaecyparis obtusa. The sequence continues at coordinate 330,874 of BSBK01004203.1, forward strand.
TTCTTCCTTATCAGTTGGTGGTGTTTCAGTTCATGATCATGTCTTCATACCTTCATGTACAGGTGACTACTTCTTTATAGGAATTTTAGGTGGAGGAACTGGTGTGGGATCTTCGTCTTTGTCAGACTCGGTCTCCTCACTATCATATGGTTTATCAGCCAACTATAACTGACCTTTAGTTTCCTATTCAACTGGTGTCTCTTCAGATGTCTAAGACAGATCTCCATATTTAGTAGTGAGATTTTTCTTCATCTTCTTTACCTTTCTATCAATTTTACCGATCTCTATATTTGTTGAAATTTTGGATTTGGCCTCTTCATATACTCCGAGCCTAGTATAATCTATGTTGACTACAAAACATATATCATGCTCAAATCTTTGAACTAATTCCCTCAAAATTCTACTTCTTTTATGCATTTTAGATTGAAACTCTTTGAAGTATGCATCAAACTCTATATTTAGCGTATCTCCTAACTTATTCATCATTTCATTGATCTATTTTGTTATCGGTATATCCAGTTTCCAATTTACTTTACTAGTGCTAGGTACATACTTTTGTAGATAGAAAAATATGCAAGCAAGTAGTGATCCAAACTTACATGTGTTAGAATTTTTTTTCCTTATGGTCTTCATATTCTCCTGAATTTGATGAAACAGTACCTTAGCAGGATCAACCTAGTGACCTTTTACCATAATTTTGTGCACCATGTCTACTGCATTATAGGGTACACTGTTGAATCTTCTCGATTGAAATAATTTGTACCCTATCACATGTGCTACAAATTTGATTGTTGGGTCTTTGATTGTCAAAATCTTCAGTGCCCAACCGTCCCATTATGCTCCAGTATTCTTCTCAACATCCAGTTGTGACGAACTATGGAAAGCCTTAGCCTTGTTAGTTGTAGGGAGCCCAGTAACCCTACTGATCATTTTCTTGTTGACCTCAATTGGTTTATCTAGCCAGAATTTGTCATCATGATACCTACTCAAAATTATTCTGATCCAATCTTTTTTAAATGATTGTGGAAAGTGTATAAAACATGATAACCCTAATTCCTCAATCTTCTTGTGATCTATTTTCAATTTACCATCGGGGCCATAGAGTTGTTGATATGCTGCTATAGTTTCAAAATCTCCAACTTCTTTAATTTTGTAATGAATATATGATCTTACATCTTCTATCAATAAAACCCTTTCTGGTATGCTTGAAAAAGAACCCATTGTATCTATTTATGTTGAGACCTTGGGATGTGGCTTAAACTTAGGTTCATCAAAATTTTCCCTAACGATTAGATTAACTTCCTCCTCAATACTTTGTGATTTGTTTGTAGATGATGTAGATGCCATAAATCGATTCTAGGGTTTCGGCAAGCAGCAGGATAAAAAGTGTTTGATAGCAAATGAACTTACTCGGTATAATGAAGAGTGATGTTGGTTTAATCTAAATTAGCCTTGAATCCTTCTAAAAATCTTTTAGCTCAAAATCTGCTCTTTGAATTCTCTACTCTTTGAAATTGCAATGTAAAAATGAACTCTATTCCCATGTATTTATAGACTTTTCAATATTCCCATTCGAACTTTCATGCAATAAATGCTTGGCCTAACTTTTGGTATGAAACATCTGTCAGCTCAGTGATAACTAAAATTTTTCATCTGTTTGGTTAACATAGAATTTCTTTGTCAGTTTATACATGTGCTCGGTTAACCTTAGATAGTGATTATAGACGGGTAACCAACTCTCGGTCTCTCTTTTACCGACTATATAACATTGTTAGCTCTTAACATATAAACCATAGTGCATCTTTATTCATCCTGATTTGGTATAAGTACATCATGCATAAGGAACTATATGTAAAATGTGATCATTTGAAATGTCAATCCCATACATACCTATTTCACCTTAAGTGGAGGTACCGATGTCACCCAATCCAATGGATGAGGTCTCACCGACAGCATTACTTGACTCAACATTCTCATTAGATGCCTTCTTCCACATAGTGTTCCTTAACTTTGTGATATCTACTATAGTATATCCACTCTCAAACATATGGTTTTCATCTGGTGCTTGGTCTCTACAATTCTTCCTTAAATGACTAACCCTATGACAGGGCATACAAGCCATTCTAGTGCTTTTCCAACTTCTTGATTGTCTAATCTGACTCTTTTTGTAACAATTTGCTACAATGTGTCCATGTCTACCACAAGTAGTGCAGTTAGCCCATGTATTATAATCCCAAACTTAAGAGTTACCTTGTCTCTTCGGTTGATAGGGTTTTCACTATGTTTGCTACTTAGGAGTCCATACTTGCTTCATCTTAGCCTTAGACTCTCGTGTAGTGTGTCCATGTTTATTATAAGTATAGAATATTTTCTCCTTAGTGGTATTATTAGCAAGATCATTTTTCTTATCTCTACACTCATAAAAAGGATGTCCAAACTTACCACAGTAGTAACAATATCCATTGAACTTAGGAGTGATAGGAGGTTTACCTTGTGCTTTTCTTCTACACACATTAGATGTATGTCCCAGTTTGCCACAGTGATAACATGCCAACACTTTAGGTTTCTAATTTTGACTGATGTTGACTTATTCAACTTGTTGTGATGATTCTCCTTCACTAGTGTAGCCTATTCCAGCTCTACCCCCAAATCTTCTTTGATTAGACAAGAAATCATCAATCTTCTTAGAACTATCCTTAGCAAGTTTCTTCATTTCATTTTATTGATGTTGATTTTTCACTTCATTTCTTAACATCTCATTCTCTTCTCTGAGTCTTGCAACATCTTCTAGTCTTCTTGACAATTCTCCATTTACTCGATTTATCTCTCGATTTATAGTCATCATTTGATTAGTTACTTGGAAATGACAATCAATGAGTCTCTGTATCTCGATTTATCTCTTTAGCTTGAGGTTGTTTACTCATATGTCTTTGGTCATCAATAGCCAGATTCCTTTCGTGCTTGGCTTGTTTTCCTTTGTTCATTGTTTCTACCATTCTCACCATCTGAGATTCTTGACCAATTTGTAGTGCTTTCACTTGATCAGTTAAATGTTGATTTTTTTAAGATAAATTAGTGATTATGCTTTCAAATTCATCAGAGATGCTTCCAGAGCTAGATCCAATAGGCTCAAACATTTCATCAATAGGTTCTTCATGGTAATTGATCTCATTTTGTAGAATAGCTAGGTTCTTCCTTTAAACCATAAATTTCTTTAGTCCTTCCTTGGCTTGCTTATACTGTTCAATAAACATCTGCATTTGTATCTTCTGATTTTCAATAGTCTTGTTAAGCTTGTATCTCTCCATGACTTAGATCTTTACCCTTCAGTGGTAAACTATTCAATAAGAGAACTATGCTCTGATACCAATTGTTGGAATTAGGAGAGATAGGTACTAAGAGGGGAGGGGTGAATCAGTGCCTTCAAAAAATTTTACTTGTAAACCTTTCTGATATATAACTGTAAACAGTAATAACCAACGAAAACAAATTGAATCTAATTGCATGTATCAATCATTCATTTAACTTATGAAAGTAAACAACATGACATCAATATGACAATCACATGACACAAATATTTTGGTAATGCAAAAACCCTTGTTAGAAGGTAAAAACTATGGTGGCGATGACACCCACAAACTCTTCACTACTACAAATAGAAAAGGTTTTCCTGTTAGGGCTACAAGTTTTGATCACTTCTAGTGATCTCACCCTATTAGGAGTGACATTTTAGATCAACTAGATCTACCTAGTTATAGGATTTTAACAACACTAATGAAGTGTGCACTTGATAAGGAGATTTACATAAGATTTTTAAGTCTACTCTGTTAAGAGACTTTATCCAAAACTCTATTACATTTGTCAGAAAGCAATAGGTAATTATCTGCTATTTGACAACTCACTTGTCTGATATAGATCTATAAGCTTTGATAAAATATCACCTTACTTGTGATGGATCTCTACTCTGAACTTCTCAGTAGCCTTTGTTGATTCTACATAATTTGAATTCATCTTTACTTGGTTCTACTTTGTTAATGGATAGACTTGAAGTTAGGCAATTTCTTCAAGTGCTCCATGATTCATATATAATCTCTCTTCAAAAATGATGCGAACTCACAAATATATAGTGTTCTATTTTTGCCACTTTAACACAATTAGGTTACACAACATAGTCATAACCCTAAGATCTATGGTGTAGAATAATAACCTAGATCAACTATTACAAAAGATATACATTGCATTTAATGAATATCATCACATTAAATGTTCCTTGATCTTGGTAAAATGTTTTATGAACCGTTGTAACCATTTGCATAGAAGTATGTGCCATTTCATATTACTATGCCATTTTCTGTGATCCTCGGTAAACACTATGTAAAATGCTTAGTGTATACTGCAATGCTTAGTGTTTATTGTCTATCAGTGTCGGTGTCTACTGGTGCTCGATAAACTATTTGTTGCTCGATATATATGCTTTACCAACTAGTCTATTCTGCTTCATGTTACCGATTAGCTCAATGTAAGTGACCGACTGATATCTATACAAACCTTTGATACTAATGACAACCTTAAATGCTCAATAGAAATAACAATAGTTTCAGATCCTTTCATGTTGGAGGACTTATGTACTTGAATTGTAATATCTAGCCTAAATTGGGAAGGCCTTACATCTCAGCATGTATGAATCAATTTGAATGAATATAAGAAGCTTATTTGCATTCTCTCTCTCACTTGTGTGTTTTTTGCTTCCATGTGTGATCTATGCAAGGTGGATCTAGTTAGGGTGTGCCTTTGGCCCCTCTCTTCATCCTTCCTTGTGTCAAGTGGTATAGATCTAAGGTGAGATTGGATCTAGGTTTGGGAATCTAGGTTTGAGGGTTCCTTCTTGTCAAACCCTAGTTGATTTGTTGTGGGGTAGAAGATTGTGAAATAGCCAACAATTATAGAGGGTTTCCAGATAGTTCATGGGAGGTGAGATGTGGATCCAGGATTGGCAGACATGTTGACACAACTTTCTGCTATATTAGAAGGTGTTGAGACAACCTAGCAAAGAGGAAGACATCTTGAAGATGTTAGTGATGATGAAATTTAGGAAGAACAAGGTTATGTAGAACCTATACCAGTGATGGATCAAGGTGAAGAAAAATTGATGAAAGCTTTGAAAAATTTGAAGTCTAGACCACACTTCAATCCTCTTGAGTATAGTTGAAAATTGGATTCAGATGAATTGGTGGACAGGATCACCGAGATGGAAAAGTACTTTGAATATGAAAATGTCCTTGAGGAAAAGAAGGTGAAAATTGCAAGCACAAAGTTGAAAAGGCATGCATCATTGTCATGGGAGCATCTGTAGTTGGATAGAAAGAGGAAAGGAAAAGACAAAATTAAGGTATGAAATAAGATGGTGAATAAGTTGAAAGGAATTTTTTTACCTTTTGATTATTAGATTAACCTAGTTAGGCAAATGCAAAGTTTGAGGCAGAAAGATATCTCGGTAAAAGAGTATACTGAGGAATTCTATAGATTAGAGATCAGATTTGGACATGATGAAGATGATGTGGAAAGAATTTCTAGGTACCTAAATGGATTGATAGTTTCCATCCAAGAAGAAATCAGTTTGGTTAAATTGGAGAACATTGAAGAAGCTTATCAATTTGCATTGAAAGATGAGGATAAATTGAACAAAAGATATGAGTAAAGACAAAGAGATAGAGGTGGTAGATTCCCTAGAATATGAGGTAGATCCTATGGTGAAAACAATATATCTAAACTAGAAAAGACAAATCTAGATAAAGGCAAGATCGAGTGGAAAGGTGAAAGTTCATCTAGAGGAAGAGGCAATAACTATTGAAGTGGTTATAACAAAGGTGGTTTCTAAGGAATTGTTACAATTTTGGAGAAGAAGGACATAGATCATTCAAGAGTGTACACATGCAAGTAAAAAGGTTGGTAGTAGTAGAAATTCTTTTGTGCAAGAAGATTCATCGAATGAACTTGAGAAGGAAAAGAACTTGATGGTAAGGAGAGAACTTTGGAGTGAAAGTAATAAGAAAGATCTGGTAAGGAAAACTTTTTTCAATACTAGATGTAGAGTTTTTGATGAATTATGGAAGGTAATCATTGATAGTGGAAGCTCGAAGAACTTGGCATCTGAAGAAATTATTGGATATTTTCCAGCAAGCCAGTGTTGACTGTATGTTTGTCATTGATGAAAATATATGGGAAGTAGCATGCGTGGAAGGCTTATGTAGTAATATTTTAGTATATGTAGCATGGACATGTTATCAACATGATATCATGGGTGCAGAGGTTAACTATTAGTACAGGTAGTTATATAGTAGCTTGTATCAACAGTGTTCCTGACAGAGTAACAGGCAATATTCTATATATGACTATTCGTATAGTTATCATGGATCCTTGCACATTTGTATATGTGATGAAGACATGCTAGTGATGTTACATTCATGGATGTGGAGTCTGATGATCAGTAGAAGTGAAGTTATATAGTCACTATTCACCAGTAGCAGTTTCCTGTGTTTATTTAGAAGAGACGGTAGAAATTATATTGGTTCTAATGTTGCACCTATCATTTCAGTATGTGCCCTTGGATTAGATCTTGGAGAAGAGTTAGGAAGGTTTAGTTAAGAGTGCATGAGATAATTCAACTTGAGGAGAAAGATCTAGTTGTTTTGGTAGTGGTAGAGCCGACAGTGTGTAGCGTGCATCTACAATTATCTTATTGGACAGGTCCTAGAATGTGTTACGTGCTTAGTAGAGCCAGCTGAATTATTATTGGAGTTTTTTATGACTTCTCTAATATTATTTCAAGGTGGTTCTAATAGGTCGACTTGATTATATTATTTAGAGGAAAGATATTTATAGGCATTCATTTGTGATTTCTTGTGTGTGGTTCAAAGTTCTTGAAGAGAAGAGCAGAGTGTGCGAAGTGTTGAGCCATCAAAAGAAGGTCTATGTGACCAAGTAAAGTATTTGTTCTATATTTTGGAACTGATCCAGCCAACAATTCAAAGTGCAGTTCACCAAGATCTAGATATAGTGTGTATCTATTAAATAGAAGGTTGTAGCCTTCGCCCCTTTGAGCAATGTGCTCTTGGATAGTACATCCTCGCCCCTAACACGGTTAATTGTAAAATGCTCCTAACAGGGTCTGACCCTTGACTAGGTCTACTATACTAAATATATTGTAAAGCAACTCCTAATAGGGTTAAGGATCTTCTAACAAGAATCATTATACACTAGTATAGAATATTAGTGGGTGTCAATTCCCACTAGGGTTTTTACCTATTTGGGTTTCCCTGTAACCAAAATATTGGTGTTGTGTTCAAGTGTTCTTTCATTATTTTTATGCTTTATGTTTAAGTATACTTAATTGGATAAATAATTGAACCTAGTAGATAATTGATTCACCCACCCCCCCCTCTCTCAGTTATCTCTTGGGACTATTCCTAACAATTGGTATCAGAGCCAAGTGCCTCTGAGAGAAATTTTAACAGCTTGAGGTTGATCAAATAGCATTCTTTAGAAAATAAAGCCCTAAGTTTGATGGAGAGAATTATCTTGATTGGAAGAACAAGATGGTGACTCATTTGCAATGCATTTCTTTTGAAGTTTTTGATGTAACTATCAAAGAAGTTAAGATTCCTACTTTAGAAGACCTTGAAAAGGATGATGCTACTAAAAAGAAAAATAAGTTGTTTCATCAAAATGCAATAGCCAAAGAAGCCCTTATCAGCGCCCTCTCTGATAGTGAGTTTTAAAAAATAAAGAAAGTAGATACATCCCACAAAATATGGAAGTACCTAGAAGACATATTTGAAGGAGACAAAAAAGAAAAGGATGCATGTAGAAAAACATGGAAGAAAAGATACAATGCATTAGAGATGCTACTTGAAGAAAATATCAGAGCTTACAATCAAAGGATCAATGAAGCAGTTGCTGGAATCAGGAACAATGATGGAGAGATCTCAGAGGAAGATATTATGGACAAATTGATGACTACTCTCACTCTAGAATATGAAAACAAAATCAACATCCTTGATGAGACCATGCAGCTTACATCAAATTTCAAGAGAGAGACCTTGATCAAAAAAATCTCAGCTTTTGAGATTTCAAGATTGAAGACAGAACCTAAAAGTGAGACAACCTTCAAAGCAACAGTCCATGGTAAGAAATCTGCAAACACTTCTAGTAATTATGATGATGAAGATGAAGAGAAAACACTAGATGATTTCATTTCTATGATTTCCAAAAGAGAAAAGAAAGGAAAAGGAAAATATGAAAGTCAATTTCCATTTAAATGCTTTTCATGTAATAAGATTGGTCACTTTGCATCTAAGTGTCCTACACGAGCTAGAAAGTTCAAAAATGACTACAAGCCTAAATACTCTAAGGAATGTTACTATGCTAGAGATGGAGTTTTAGATGATGATTCAGCTGAAGAAGAAATTGGATTTATTGCTATTATAGAGAAAATGAACAATGAGATAGATCATGAAGATGAGAAAGAGGAACAAGAGCTAGCATTGATTTCACAAGCTGATATAAGGATAGGCTGGATTATAGATAGTGGTTGTTCACATCAAATGATAGGTGATAAAGACATATTTGTTCATCTAGACAAATACAATGGTGGCATGGTTAGATTTAGAGATAACACTCCTAAACTCATTGTTGGTAGAGGAACCATCACCTTGGATGGAAAGAATAGTATTGGTGATGTTCTTTATGTCGATGGTTTGAAACATAACCTACAAAGTGTTGGGAAATTACTTGACAAAGGTTACAGATTGGAATTCAATGAAAACAAGTGCATCATTAACAACAAACAAGGAGAAATAATTGCATCAGGATCAAAGACTAAAGGTAATTTTTTTCAACTTAATCTAGAAGCAAGTTGTTTTTTTGCTAAAGTAGATGAGAACTGGTTGTGGCATAAAAGACTATGTCATATCAATTTTGATAACATAGTTAAGATAAGCAATGTAAAGGTAGTAAGAGATCTACCCAGTATAGCAAAGCTAGTTGATACTATATGCAGGTAATGTGTGATGGGAAAGCATGTAAGAAACTCATTCAGGACAAAGCACAATTCAGCAGAGAACAAGTTGGATTTGATTCATATAGACCTATGTGGTCCAACAAAAACAAGATCATACTATGGTGAAAGGTATTTCATTTTGTTTGTTGATGACTATACTAGAATGATGTGGGTTGCATTCTTGAAAGACAAGTCAGAAGCATTTGAGAAGTTCAAAATATTCAAAGCTAAGATTGAGAATGAATCTGGACTAAAGATAAAATGTCTGAAATCTGATAGAGGAGGAGAATTCACCCGTGACAGATTCTATGAGTACTACAAAAAACATGACATCAAAAGGCAGTTGAGTGCACCTAGAACCCCTCATCAGAATGGAATTGCAAAGAGAAGAAATAGGATCATCCTTGATATAGCATGCACCATCATGATTGAAGGAAAAGTTGCACACACCTATTGGAGAGATACAGTCAATACAATAGTCTATACCATCAATATAATTCAATTAAGGCCTGGTGTGGACAAAACACCATATGAGCTATGGTTTGGTAATGTTCCCATTGTAAAATACTTCAGAATCTTTGGAAGCAAGTGCTACATCAAGAGAGATGAAGTAGTAGGCAAGTTTGATGCAAGAAGCAATGAAGGTATTTTCCTTGGTTACTCTACTAAAAGTAAAGCTTATAGATGTTTCAATTTAAGATTGAAAAAGATCATTGAAAGTGCTCATGTTAAGATTGATGAAAATTTTATGGTTCAAGAAAGATATCATGATTACTCACCGATGATTGAAGAAGAACCTAGACCCTCAACTAGTGAGACAATTTTTGAAGAAATGTTTGACAGTATTGATGTGTTATTCAATGACCCTGAGACAAGTGAAGAAGAAACTCCTAAAGAAGATAAGATAGTATCACCCAAAGCTCCAAAGTTTACATCTAGATATCATTCTAAGGATGACATCATTGGAGATCAGAGTAGAAAAGTCACAACAAGATCAAAATCAAAGAGCTCTATAAGCAATGAGGTGGTATGTTTACTATCTCTGATTGAACCCTTAAGCGTTGAAGATGCATGCAATGATTCATATTTGCATGATGCTATGAAAGAAGAACTAGATTAGATTATCAAGAATGATACTTGGGAACTAGTCCCAAGACCTAGTGATAAAAATGTGATTGGAACAAAGTGGATAATCAAAAATAAGATGAATGAAGATGGTATAGTAGTGATGAATAAAGAAAGATTGGTATGTAAGGGATATGCGCAAATAGAAGGTATTGATTATTCAGACAATTTTGCACCAGTAAGTAGGTTAGAAGCTATTAAAGTGTTTTTAGAATTTTCAACATTCAAAAGCTTCAAATTTTATCAGATGGATGTTAAGTCAGCATTCTTGAATGGTGAATTAAAAGAAGTGTATATTGAGAAGCTAGAAGGATTTACCCTATCAAACAAACCTGATATGGTATGCAGATTAAAGAAAGCCCTCTATGGACTTAAGCAAGCCCCTATAGCTTGGTATGAGAGACTTGATGGATATTTAACAAATATTGGATTCAAGAAAGGAGTAGAAGATTGTAACCTATTCATAAGAGATACATCTAAAGGACTACTACTTGTAGCTATATTTTTTTATGACATTATCTTTGAAGGTAATGAAAAAATTAGTGCTGAATTTACTAAGGAGATACATAGAGAATTTGATATGAGCATGATTAGACCTATCAAGTACTTTTTGGGATTGAATGTGTAGCAGATAGAGAAAGGTATTTTCCTTAATCAGTCCAAGTATGTGAAAGAGATATTGAAGAAATTCAAGATGGATGATTGCAAGCCAGTAGGGAAACCTATGATAACTAGATGCAAGCTTAGAAAATAAGATGACTCACTATCAGTAGACATAACATTGTACAAGTCTATGATTGGAAAACTCATTTATCTTACTCAAACTAGACTTGATATTTCCAATATAGTTGGCATAGTTGGAAGATTTTTAGCAGAGCCTAAAAAAAGTCACCTCATGGTAGTAAAAAGGATATTCAGATAATTGTAAGGCACTATAGACTATGGTCTATAGTATCCTAATTCAGAAAATGTTGAGCTTCATGTGTATACTGATGCAGATTGGGCAGGATGGGTTGATGACAAAAAGAGTACATGGAGCAGTGTTTCTTGGTAATAGACTTTTCACTTGGACAAGCAAGAAAAAAAATTGCATTTCTCAGTCAATAGAAAAAGTAGAGTATGTTGCAGCAGCCCTAAATTGTTCTACAATTATTTGGATCAAGCAGATGATAAAGGATTTTGGTATTCAGATTGATTATCCTATTGTTATTCAGTGTGATAACACTAGCACTATCAACATGTCAAAGAACCCTATGATGCATGCAAAGACAAAACACATTGAGATCAAGTATCACTTCCTAAGAGATAAAGTAGCAAAAAAAGAAGTTAAGTTGGACTATGTGAGTACTAAAGATCAGCTAGAAGACATATTCACAAATCCCTTGTCAAAGGATACTTTTGAGTATCTCAGGGAGAAGTTGGGAGTAATTCCCTTCCCTGATTCTGTCTAGAAGAAAGAAGAAAGAGCATTAGTCCTCAGGGACTGATACATGGTTGACTACTCTACCTTAGGAGTAGTACCAATGCTTAAACTATTTGGCACCCTTTGCAATTGATGTCAAAGGGGGAGTAATATATAATCATGAAAAATAGAAGAAAAAGGAGTAATATACTAAGGGGGAGTAGTATCAGTTATGGAAGCGGTTCAGTTGAGGAAATAGAGAATGTTGAAGAATATTGCAGCAAATTGAGGATTCATCCTTGGGGGAGTTTTGAAGAGGAAATGGAGAATGTTATAAAATAAATGTTCATTTGGATTGGTGGAGTTTTTCATTCCATATGTTGCAATCAATGTCAAAGGGGGAGATTGTTGGAGATTTGCCAACAAGCCAGTGTTGACTGTATGTTTGTCATTGATGACAACATATGGTATGTAGCATGCGTAGAAGACTTATGTAGTAAGATTTTAGTATTTATAGAATGGACATGTTATCAACATGATATCATGGGCACAGAGGTTAATTTTTAGTACAGACAATTATATAGTAGCTTGTATCAGTAGTGTTCCTGATAGAGTAACAAGCAATGTTCTATGTATGATTGTATGTACAGTTATCATGGAGCCTTGTGCATTTGGATATGTGATGAAGACATGTTAGTGATGTTACATTCATGGATATAGATTCTGATGATTAGTAGAAGTGAATTTATGTAGTCACTATTCACCAGTAGTAGTTTCTTGTGTTTATTTAGAAGAACGAACAGAGAATATATTGGTTCCGACATTGTGCCTATCATTTGGGTATGCACCCTTGGATTAGAGCTTGGAGAAGAGTTAGGAAGGTTTGGTTAAGAGTGCATGAGATAATTTAGATTGAGGAGAAAAATCCAGTTGTTTTGGTAGAGTTGACATTTTGTAGTGTGCATCTACAATTATCTTATTGGATAGGTCCTAGAATGTGTTGCATGCTTAGTAGAGCCAACTGAATTATTATTGGATTTTTTAATAACTTATCTAATATGATTTCAAGGTGGTTCTAATAGGCTGACTTGATTATATCATTTAGAAGAAAGATATTTATAGGAAGTCATTTATGATTGCTTGTGTGCGGTTCATAGTTTGTGAAGAGCAGAGAAGAGTGTGTGAAGTGTTGAGCCATTAGAAGAAGGTCTATGTGACCAAGTAAAGTATTTATGCTATACATTGGAACTGATCTAGAAAGTAGGTCAAAGTGCAGTTCACCAAGATCCAAATATAGTGTGTATATGTTAAATAGAAGGTTGTAGCCTTCACCCCTTTGACCAATGTGCTCTCGGACAGTGCGTCCTCACCCCTAATAGGATTAATTGTAAAAGACTCCTAATAGGGTCTGACCCTTGACCAGGTCTACTATTGATGCAAGAGCATCCTGGGTGTAAGAGCAATTGTGCATCACCCAAAAATATTTCTAAATTCTTTTCAATAAGGGCTATCTTATGTAGAGCTACTATTTCTAGAAAGTTGCTATTTTTAGAAAAAAAAATTTCATGCTCAGAATGGTTTGTTTTCTTCCTTAGAGGTTCATTTTGGTTATATCAACCTACCAATAAAGTTTCATTGCTAGATCAAGTCTAGTTTTGTAGATATTGAAGATTTTTGGTATTGGCAGTAGGGAACAAAAACTTTGAACTCAATTTTGAAGGCTTTAGAGGCCTTGGATGGGATCAAAATTTTAGCTAAAAGAAGCTTGCTTAATTTGGGTGTTGTAGAGCACTTCGTGCCCTTTCTGAAATGGGGTTATAATAGTCAATTGGATCAACAGGTGATGACTTATGGTCTCCGGAAGTTGGGTCACCCGAAATGGTAGAAAATTATTTTCCTTCAAAATTTCTATTTGGGTTTCAAAAGTTATTTTGAGCCGACTTTGATGTAACAAATTGTAAAATAAAATAATTCTAAGTTTGGTCGGCCTTATTGGCTAAAATTATGGAACTTTCCCAGGCGGTGGAAAGTTCCCTGTATAAGGAAGGTTGTAGTGTTGTCTTAGGCAGTTTGGGACAATTCTGGGTAGTAGATTTGGATATTGATTTGAGGCTTTGTCCTACAAAATATTGTAAGGGAATGCCCATGTGGCTTTGCATATTGTAATTCTAAAAGTTTGTAATTCCTTATTTGTGGAGATAATAAGAAGACCATTTTCTATTCTTGCAAATTATTATTGTTTTTTTGTTTTTGTTATGTGTTTGCAGTATTAAGAGGAGCACCCTTCATCAATTGTACTAAATATATTGTAAAGCAACTCCTAACAGGGTTAAGGATCTTCTAACAAGGATCATTATACACTAGTCAAAATATTAGTGGGTGTCAATTCCCATCGGGGTTTTTACCTATTTGGGTTTTCCCATAACCAAAATATTGGTGTTGTGTTCAAGTGTTCTTTCATTGTGTTTATGCTTTATGTTTAAGTATACTTAAGTGGATAAATAATTGAACCTAGTAGATGACTGATTCACCCCCCCCTCTCAATTATCTCTTGGGACTATTCCTAATAGAAATGGTTACAAACTTATAGTTGAAAAGGTTAGAACAACCAAAGCCCTATCAAATTTTGTGGATCAAGGATGTGCATACACTTTTGGTAAGTGAACAATGTAATGTGAATTTGAAAACTGGAAAGTACTATGATAAGGTGTTATGTGATATCATAGACATGCTATATATGATGGGAGATTGCATAAATATACTATTTGGGCTAATGGGAGAAGAAAAATCTTGTTACCTTTGATTGAAGAACCTATTAGTAATATTTGTACATATGTGAAAGATTTCTTGATGGAAGGAAGAAAGTTTGTTGAGGATTTAAAGAAGAATGATGTATGTTTTGTTGTGATTCATAACAAATTGAGTAAGAAAACAGAGGATAGCATCCCTAAAGAGATTGATAAGTTACTCACCGAGTATAGTGAAATCATTTGTAATAATGTACCTGATGGTTTGCCATCGAAGAGAAGCATTGATCATTGCATGGATCTAATCTCTAGAGCTAGTTTACCGAATAAGGCACCACATCGGTTGACACGTACCAAGAATCAAGAATTGAACTGACAGATTCAAGAATTATTGGAGAAAGGTTTGATCTAAGAAAGTTTGAGTCCTTGTATAGTACCTCTTGTATTGGCACCTAAGAAGAATGGAGAATGTTGAATGTGTATTGATTACAGAGCAATCAACAAGATAACAGTGAAATATAGGTTTCCTATACCGAGAATGGATGACATAATGGATAGTTTGACTAGAGCAAAGTATTTTACCAAAATTGATTTAAAAAGTGGGTATCATCAGATCAGAATTAGAGAAGGTGATGAGTGCAAGTCTTCTTTTAAGAAAAAAGAAGTTTTGTATGAGTGGTTGGTTATGCCTTTTGGTTTAACTAATGCATTGAGTACTTTTATGAGATTGATGAATGAAGTTTTGAAAAAATTATTAGGTAAATTTTTTATTGTATACCTAGATGATATTTTGATATTCAATAAGAACAGAGAAGAACATTTGTTGCATCTTAAACAAGTATTGCAAAGGTTGAAAGAAGAAAAGTTGCTGATAAATCTGAAAAACTGTTCTTTCATGCAAGAGGAGATTGTATATTTGGGATTTGTGATTTCAGCTGATGGTTTGAAGATGGATCCTAAAAAGGTTGAAGCTATTTTGAATTGGCCTACACCTAAGAATGCTAGTGAGGTAAGATCATTTCATGTTTTGGCAAGTTTTTACCGAAAGTTTATTAGGAATTTCAGTTCAATTTGTAATGCTATGACTGAGACTATGAGAGGAGATAAAAGAGAGTTCAAGTGGACACATGGAGCTGATAAAAGTTTTCAGACTCTAAAGTAGAAGGTTTCTGAATTCTTGCGTTAGCATTGCCTGATTTCAATAAAGTATTTCAAGAAGAATGTGATGCAAGTGGTAGTGCAATAGGAGCTGTGTTGAGTCAAGAAGGTAAACATGTTACTTTCTTTAGTGAAAAGTTGAATGATGCAAAAAGGAAATATTTTATGTATGATCAAGAATTCTATGCTATTGTTCAAGCCCTAAAGAAATGGAGACATTATTTTATACCAAGTGAATTTGTGTCGTATAATGATCATAAAGCTTTACAGTATTTGGGTAGTCAGAATAAGTTGAATTTGAGACATATGAAATGGGTTGAATATTTGCAAAGAGTAGAAGAAGAGCTTTGATGACCGAGATGAAAATTGAAGTTCTTGGTTTTGATGACTTGAGATATTCATATGAATTAGATCCTAATTTTTCTAAGCTATGGAGAAAGTGTAGAGAACCTCTTCAAGATCAACCGAGTACTAAATAGGAAGAATATTTCATTCAAGGAGGTATGTTGTTTAAATGTATTTAGCTATGTATACCGAGAGGATCAATGAGAACTAATTTGATAAAGGAGAAACATAGTAGTGGTTTGGCTGGACACTTTAGTGTTGACAAGACATTAAATTTTCTTAAGGAGAAATACTTTTTGGCCACAGTTGTATAAGGATGTTCATAAATTTGTGAAAAGTTATGGAATTTGTCAAGTTGCAAAAGGAGTAAGTCAAAATATTGGATTGTATACACCAATTTATGTTCCTAAGAAACCTTGGATTGATATCAGTATGGATTTTTTTCTTGGCTTACTGAAGACAGTGAGAGGTAATGATTCTATATTTGTTGTTGTGGATAGATTTTCTAAAATAGCACCTTTTATACCCTGTAGAAAGACATCAAATGCAGTACATATAGAAAATCTTTTCTTTAAGGAAATTTTCAGATTGCATGGATTACCAAGGAGTATCATCTCCAATAAAGATAGTAAATTTGTTGGATACTTGTGGAAGACTATTTGGAGAAAGTTTGGCACCAAGTTGAAATATAGTTCTACATTTCACCCACAAACTAATGGATAGACAGAAGTTGTAAATAGAAGCTTGGTTAATCTTTTGATATGTTTAGTTGGAGACACACTGAGTAATTGGGATTTTGTGTTGGCACAAGAAGAGTTTGCATATAGTAATTTAGTGAATAGGAGTATTGGAAAAAAATCTTTTTAGATTGTAAATGGCATACAACCAAGAGGTATATCATATTTGAGAGATATTGTTGATGAAGGAAAGAGAAGTGCTGAAGGAGTCAAGTTTTATGAGTACATGAAGACATTGCATGAAGATGTGAAACATAAGTTGGATAAAAGTAATCAGAAATACAAAGACAGAGCTGATAAATCAAGAAGACATAATACTTTTGTAGTCGGTGATGAAGTCATGGTTCATTTGAAGAAAGGCAGATTTTCTTGTTGCAACATATGGGAAGCTAAAAATGAAGAAGTTTGGTCCTTGCACAATTTTGAGGAAACTTGAAAATGGAAATGCTTATGAGATTGAGTTACCTGATGACATGGATATATCACCTATATTCAACATTTCTTATTTATATGAGTACCATGAGTCGAATGAAGAAATGACAGTACTGAATGATTATCCTAAAAAATAGATAGAAGAAGTTGAGAAGATTTTAGAAAAAAGAGTTGGCAAAAGTACAAGATGAAAATAGTATATGGAATATTTGGTAAAGCAGAAGAATAGACCGATTGAAGATGGTTCTTGGATTTTCACAATTTGAGTTGTATTTAGCTTAGATTGTACTTGCTTCATGATTCGGAGAATCATTTCAAATAAGCCTAGGTGTCTTATGCAGGAGCATCTCAGATCCTTGGAAATCCTATGTCACCAAAAACATGTGTTTTCCTGTGTTTCTCAATTCCTTCTTTGACCGAGTTAGCTCAGTAGTTGCTCAGTTTCCATTGTTAATCAGGGTTGGTCGATTATCTCTCTAGCACTCGGTTAATTCACTGGTGCTCAACGATGCTTGTCTGGTGCTCAATTATCCTTTCTTACCTATTTTTTTGTTTTAGTTTCCTGTTGAGGCTGACTTGTGCAATTAATTATGGTCACAAATTTATTGATGGTATCTATCATTAGGAAGCGTGTGGACCTAGATCTGGTCAATCCTTTTGTTGATGGTGGATCTAAAGGCTGACTTGTTTGCTAGCCTCTTGTATATATTTTAATCTTTGGTTGTAGTTTAGGGGGTAAGTTTTTGATAGAAGATAGAAGTTAGAAGATTAAAGATAGTTTCAAATCCTCACATGTTGGAGGACTTATGTACTTGAATTATAATATCTAGCCTAAATTAGGAAGGACTTATAGCTCAGCATGTATGACTCAATTTAAATGAATATAAGAAGTTGATCTACATTCTCTCTCTCACTTGTGTGTTTTTTGCTTCCGTGGGTGATCTTTGCCAGGTGGATCTATTTAGGGTGTGCCTTTGGCCCCTCTCCTCATCCTCCCTTGTGTAAAAAATATTGAATATTAACTCATAAGTTCATAAGGTTAGTACAAGGATCCTTATAAGAAGTCTAAATTAGGATTACATGAATAGATATTATTGTAATGCAATAATAATATTGGTCTTGAATCAATAACATTTCATGTCATTCATATGAAGAGTTTTGGATTGAAAATATTGCCTAATGATAAGGCACTGATCTAAATCTACTATAATTGTTATTTTGTTGGTTCGTGTAGTCTGGTTAAACCATTTTGATAAAAAATATTTTCATTTACCAATTTTATCTATGGTATGTGTATCTCATGCTCCATAAACATTGATAATCAATGAGCAGTTAGCCATTTCTTAGTATTTTCTTGTTATTGTTGGGCTATTTGTGAGATAATTTTCTTATCAAATTCAGTGATGTATGTAATGAGGGTAGTATTTTACTAAATTTAGGTGTACCTACCTTGGTTTTGTAGAGCCAAAAATATAGGTGGAGTTTTATCCGTACTATTTGGTCCATTTATTCATGGGGGTTTGATAATTGGAGTTGGAAACTCTTTAGAATTAGCAGTGAGTGTACAGATAGATTTTGAATCATAAAACCATTTTGGGAACCAACAAGACTCACATGAGTACATTGTAGTTCCATACTATTGGAAATGGTGCATGAACTACTTTGGGAAGCTGCAAACACAACCAATTTATCATTTTACATACCTTCAATTATCCTAGAGTGTAGTGTAGGCATTGGATTTTCTATATCCTACCATTAGAGATATGCCAAAGATTCCACTTGAGAGGATAGATGATGATATTCTACTCAAATTGGATATTTATGGTGTTTATGTGATCAATAGCTTCACCACATGGTGGGATTAGGTGGTCTTGCCCCAATTTTCCTACTAAATAAACCTAAGGGTGTCCTAGGACCCATTGGTATAGATCAGAGGAAAATGAGGCAAGACAAGGACCTCAACAAGAGCCTTAGAACACACCACCAATAATTCCTTGGAGGATCCCTTTATGAAAGTAGGTTGAGATAGTGGTATAGGGTGGCCTTTCCATTATTAGTCCCAGTTGTTTCTATGTGGCCACCTAGGCTAAGATCACCAATTTCAGTGTCTCTACAACCTTCATAGGCTTGGGAACCACTGACACATAGGGAGATCCCTAAGGTATCTAGAAATGAGGCACCACCTCTAGACCTAGACTAATATACCAATAATTCAGGTGTACTTGAGCTATTTGTAGATTGATTTTCTTTGATATAGTAGATATAGATGAGATTATTATGGTATAGATATTGACACTTTATGTGTTCTTTATGTATGTAGAGGGTGTTTATCTATTTATCAATTTCATCTTCCATTCCTTGTAGGAGATTATCCTAGATGTGCATGTTCATGGTTTCAGGCTAGACCCTTATAGGCCACTTAGGATAGATAAGTAATACATGAGATTATTTGAACTTTTGGCCTACCTCAAGATAGCCTATGAGGATAAATGAGTAGATCTTTCACAATAATATGTATTACTAGTCACTAGGAGAAGGTACAAGGACCAATGCAATGTAGAGCTACATACAGTTGTGAGGGAGAGAGAAAAACCAATGATGCAAGATAAGAGTGTCAAGCCAGAACATGATGCCTTATAAACCAATTTGATGACCTCTTGTGTTAGTTTGATGCAACTTTGAGTGGTACCACAAGATACCTTGAGTGTGTCTTCTAGTGAAGAAGGTTACAGAGGCCAAGTCATGGGAAATAGAGCTATAGGTCACCCTATCCAAGGTGAGAGGGGAGATGATAGGGCTACACACATAAAGATCTTCAACCACTCACTCTAAATTTTTGTTATTCTAATAGCCATAGTCACATATAGATATGCTAGCACCACAAAGGTTAGGGACCCATGCTCCAAGAAAATCATCATTAAATGTACACATTTTTTAGAGAGAGATAGAAATAGATATATGTATTTATGTATCTAATGTATAGCATATTTTTGAGATGTATAGATATATATGTAGACATCTAAAAATTTCCTTTATCACTCTTATGAATTAATTTTAAATTTAATTAATATATCCCTTGACATTATAGTTAATTTTAATTCATTAATTATATTTTCCTTATCCATGTACCTATTTAATTAAATTAAATATTTTCATCTCCTAAGGTGTTTAAATTTAATTTAAATGCACCTCTTTAATGTATTATATTTTATTTAATATATTTTCCCCATAAATCCCCTTTTGAATAAATCTCTATTTATTTAATTCCTCCATTATATCATATTTCTTCTAAACCATGATTAAATTAATCTAAACTAATTTAAATCTCAATCCCTACCTAAAACCTAGCCTACACCCATCTCCTCACCCACTAAACCTACACATTTGAATTAATCCTTCATTAACCCATTAATCCATGTGATTCCTAACTTCATTAAGCCTATTAAGTTTCTCATGCATGTGTGAGAAACTCTTTCCAAGGTGGCCAACCACCTTCCATAAATGGCCACCTACACTCTTACATGTTTCCCTCTTCCCTCTTTGGGATTTTCTTGCACATGTGTGAAAAACCTTGAGCCTCTCCCACTCTTTCATTTTTTCTCCTCTCATAAATGACTCATCACTTTTAAATATTTGTTACACGTGTTAGAAACTAATGCCTTTTGTATGGTCATCCCTTTTCTCATGTGTCTCCTATGTATCTCTTATGTGGATGCCACATAGGTGTCACCTCACTTAATCCTCTCATCTCCATCTAAAAATCTATAGATAGGATCCCTCACTCCTTGCATTTTGTTTATTATTAGTGCATTATTATTATGTTATTTTCATTCTAATATTTTAAGAGCATTTTATAGCATACATGTTAGCTTTATATTTTTATTAGAATCTTAAATATCATAGCATGTTAGTCTTTGAATATATGTTAACTTAGCATTGCATTTCATCTTAGTATCATGGAAATCCTATTTTCATAAGTTCATCCTCTATATCATTGTTGCAAGCTAGTTCCTCATACTATTCTTCTAGCCTCTTTTGATCTCCATTAGCTTTCATTTATCTTCAAATTCATCTTTAAGAATTGCATTCCTTGGGGATCTACATATTGTGTTTTGGAGAGAAATACCCACATTTCTCCATAATGAACAAATCAAGTGGAGTATGGGTGCTTCTATTTTAGTTCAATCAGAGGTTGTGTGTTTTTAGTTTATTCATGTTTAGTCTTGTTTTAATGTTGATTTATCCTAATGTTTGACATGTTTGAGCCTAACTACACAGGGCAGAAAAACAAATACACATTTTGGCACACCTAGTGGGACCTATGTCCCTAAAATTTTGAAATTTTTTGAATTTTTTGTGCACTTAAAATCCCATATCTTACATCAACATCTCTATTCAAGGCAGCGGTGTCTCCACCTATATTTTATTGTCAATATAAACCAATGTCTATGTAGATCAAGGTCTACACCTATAGACGCGTGTCTCCCCTTGTGACTTACTGACACTTTGTTTTATAGCATAAACACTTTTTATTTCTTTCCTATGGTTTTTAGAGTAACTTGCATTTGTTTTATTGTCAGACATTACTTTTTAAAAAAATAAATATTGGAAAAAATTTTAAATTTCTAACTACAGGTTTGACTTGTTAGAAATAGGGAATACTGAGAGGGGGGGGGGGGGGTGAATCAGTATTCTACAAACTTTTAGTTTTTCCCAATTATGGATATAACAAATTAACTTGATACATAAATAACATAGTAAACTAAAGAATATGCATAACAGTAAAGAAAATGAGCTCATAACACATTATTTGTTCTCAAGGAAACCCTGGCCAAGGGAAAACCCCGGTGGGGATGGTACTCGCAAAGATTCACTAATAAAAAGTATCTTGTAAGGATGTTGACCCTATTAGGATCCTATTACATGCATATAGTGTCTCATTCCTAATTAAGGGACTTTAGGCCTTGTTAGAAGCCTCAACCCTGCTAAGAGTTGGTAGTGCAAAATATGATTACTAGATGAGCCCACTGCCCAAACAAGTAATGTACAATGATTACTGATTACAAAATATCACAAGGTACATAACCTTATACTACTTTCTTTTCTTTCAAAACTTCACATCAATATCTCTTCTCTTATATGTTCTCTATACCATCTATATCATTACAATTGCTTCTTCTTCACATTTACATATGCCTTATATTTATACAAGTTATTAAGACTAATAACTCTTACAATTGGATTGACAAAAGAATTATACAAAATACATATTAACCCAAGGTTTAACATCTAGGATGTCATCCCTTTATATTTTTATGACATTATTTTGATAAAAAAAATAATCCCTTAACTCTTTACCAATTTTGTCTTCATATAATGTCCTATCGGCTTGACACTATCTCTGGTAAAACTATCATAACTTATTCCGTACATGTCGTACTAAATTTTTCTCTTAGATGAGTCTTCTATAGTCATCATAGTATCTATGTTCAAGTGTGCAAGCATTGAACTTACTCCAATCTTCATTGCTAATCAAAACTGTCTCCAGGTACACTGGAAAAAACAATGTCTCATACTTAGACAATTTGCTTTGCACTCTGTCATACTTGCTCCTGTCATATGCAATCTTCATGTAAATCATATGTTTCCCTAATGAAAACATCTAAGTATCCAACACAGCCAAATTTCCAACAATCTCCCCCTTTATCATTGGTGGCAAGATATGAGAAAATTGGCTAAGTCATAACACTTCAAAAACTCAAAATTGTGGCCATAACAAAAGTATATATTCATAGCCCTTATAAATCCATATATCTTAACTATATCCTGTACTCCCCCTAAGAATATACATCCTTATCATATATAAAAAATTTCTTCTAAATATATCTCCCCCTTTGACAACAATGACAAAAAGAAAGGGTGCCAAAACTGTGTTCAAACAAAAATGTGTATACCTTGATTCGATATTGCAAAGCCGATAGGCTTGCAACACAATCTACAAAATTTATCTTGATGCTCTCTATCTCCTTCTCCCATGCCTTCTTAATATTGTTTGCAATAGTGAGTAGTGCACACAATCCATAAGATGCTATTTCACAGGCTTGAAGGTTTGCAAAATTAAACTTCTGAAAAGATGTCTTTAATGAAAGACATTCTTCCAATTGTCCTTCAACAATGCTTAACTTAATGGAAATATGCTCTCTTAGAAAAGAGAATCTTTTCAGTTTCTTGTCCTTGTCATCATATAGAATCCTTATTTCATCGTTAATATTGTTGATTCTCTTCTCAGTGTCCAATATCTTCACATTGGGGTTGGCTAGAAGATTTACATCTATCTGAAACTCTTCTTCTTTGGCCTTAATCTTCTAAATTTCTTCTGATACAAGATTCTCAGATTTTTTACACTGAATGTATAAAGTTTTGTGTCTATCCAAGTTCCTTCTCAAGTCTTTTATATAGATATCCATGTTGTTAATGTCATTCCTGATATTCTGACTTATGTCTAGAAGTAATTTTGCTTCATAGGTTTCTTGTGCCTTCACTTTAGCTATGTCAAATAAGTTAGTAAACTCATCATAAAATACATTCATAACTTTCTTAGCTCTTTCAAGTGGGTCTGCCTCTACTATCTATGTAGTCACAATGCTTTGCAACTTCTTTGTTATTTCCTTTAGTGATCCTTCAAGGATTTTCACCTTCTTATTCTTCCCAATTATTTTGTTCATAGATGTGATCAACTCCATCTGATCATCATCATCAACTTCTATTCCAAAACTTTCAAATATAGATCCAATCTATGATTTCTTTGTAGTCTCGGGTTTAAGATTGATTTCTTCTTGACTAGGGGCTTCTACTTGTTTCTCTATTTCCTTTTCCTCTTCAATCCTTGAATCTCTCTTCTCTTATTCTCTAGCACTTTCCTGCTCTTCAAAAGTTGAATTGTCAAAAATGTTTTCAAGATTCTTGAAAGGGTTATCATCACTATCTAAAGTGGATTTAGTTCCTTCCCCATGCATTGACTCATCTTCAATGTTTATAGTTGGTGGAGAGGGAATTCTCTGAAGTTCAACTTCCTTATCTTGCTTCATTTGTCTTGCTGCACTAGAGTGTCTTTCAACACTAGATGTCATTACTTTGACTATTTCTTGCTCTATTTCTCTGTTGATCTCTTCATAATTTCCTCCCACAATCTGAATGGTTCTTTTCTTTGTTCTTAGATGGGTGTATAGTTCTTTCATGATCTCCTTGAAATGTTCTTCATCTTTAACATCACATAATTTTCTTACAAGATTTTCTCTAATTTTATTGTCTTCTTATGTTTCTCTTTTCTTCTTGTTCACTAATTTCTCATATAAATCATGAGGTATCTTGCCTTGAATTGTGTCAAACTTCTTATTAGATAGTATCATGTGTTTCACAACTGCATTTTCAAGATTTAGTCTATCTGAATAGTCGTAAAGGTCATAATACTTGTTCATCTTAGAAAAGTCTCCATCTTGTATGATTTGTTCATTCACTTTTTCAATCTTAGGTTTCCATGTTTTATTTTTCACCAGGGTTTCTTCATCATCTGTTATTTCTGCTATCTTCCTTTGTACTGGTGGTACTAATGTTTTCTATCTTTTGCCTGGTCCAGTAGCAATTTCTTTTATTCTTTTACCAGGTGTAGATGAGGATGATCTTGTGGATTTTCTAAATTCTTGATCTTTCTCAACTTCCTCCACTTTTACCTTAATCTGAATGTCTATTGGTTGTTCTGCAACTGATGATAGGGGTGAAACAGAAAAAATTTCCTTTTTTCCTATGTATTTGATGGCTGTTGTTGTCTGCTTAGCAATTATAAATTCTTGTTCTATCATCCCTATGTCCTTCAAAATCTTCTTTATTGTACTATCCACTCTCTTCTTTGACTATTTTTTGTCTAAGATAGACTTTATGGAGTTGAAGTTCTCCTCAAAAGTCCCAAATCTATTACTATGAATATCCAACTTTCTCTTTAGCAATCTTCTCACATACTCTTCTATTTCAATTTTAGAAATTTCATAGCCAAGAGGGTCTATGAATTCTACTCTAGGTTCTACTGCTTCAATGAATGTAAAGTCAGTATCAGCCATGAAACATATCTCATTCTTATATTTCTCAACTAAAGACTTTGGAATCCTTGATCTATTTTTCATTAAATTCTGAAATGTTTTAATTACCAATACTGCACTCTCATTGACCTTGTCAATAAGATGTCTCCTGAATACTATGTTTATCCTTTCCATTGTGGTCATTTCATCATTCCAATCATCACCAATTGTAAATGGAAATCTTCTTAATAAATGAAAAAACATATAAGTGATCAATGATGAGAACCTAAACTGGGATTTTTTAGTCTTCTTTATCTTCTCCAAGTTCTCAAATAAATGAATTCTCAAAATTTCACACATGTCAACTTGAACTTTGTCAACACACATTAAGTAGGCTACATGTATCATACCTTCTGCCATGTCATCTTCTCTTGAGTTAGCACAAAACTTAGCTATAAGGATCTTGCACAAATACCTAACATCATCCTATTGTATATTGCTAATCACTATACCTTTGCCATTGTAAGATGATTTAGTGTTGTCTAATACTATTTTTCTCATGTTCTTCTCATTCAATGGTATGACTCCAATTTTAGATAAACTAGTTACTTAATGAATTAGGTCAACTGTGATATCTATCACTCTATCATATAACCAAAACTTTCCATTACGAATTCTGCTCAGGATTATCTTAGTACATTTTTCATCATCAAACTCATACTATAAGGAATACTTTATGATTTAATTATCTTTCAAGTGTTCAAACCCTACCTTCAATGACATATCTTGATTGTAAAGTTTTTCATATTCTTTAGTAAAGTTACTATCACTGAGGGTTTCAAGCTTGCATCCCAAATAACTTCTAACATTCTCTAAGTGTAGAACTTCATCTGGTACGGATGATAAAGCTAATTTAGGGTCTTCCTCCAAGGGTTCTACTAGTTCCCTTTTGATCTTAGGTCTATTCTTATCTCTTACATTATGAATCAATGAAACATTCATGACTTCTACAAATTCTTTAACCGATTTATAGATCTACTTAGTAAAATACCTCTATTCTACGATTTAGGGCTTCCGTAGATTCAGCACAAAGATCCTTCACCAAATCCTTGCAAACTACTTTCAATCATTTCTCTTTGATCTCCTTAGCACTTGTATTTTCCTTAATGATCAAATAATACCGATCATAACCTTTTCACAAAAATCTGACATCGCATTCAATTCATTTTCCGCTTCTTTACAAAAAGTTGTTTCTGCTTACCTGCAAAACTTAAAACTTCTTGTGATCTTGCATAACACAATATTATCCTATGTGCTCTTAACCATAGCATCAATACATCATATACTACCTTGCATTAACTGCACAAGACTCAATTCATCCTATACTAACTTCTATACTATCCTAGGTTCCTATTCTACTGTATTTTTCATGAATTAAGTACTTTGAGATGGGTTCACTAGAGATTCACTCTTTACATTAGATACTTCACCTTTTTGATTACCTTCAATGCTGAATATATCTCCTTGATCCATGTCTTTAACAAACTTCACTTCTTTTGAATCACTACAGCATCCTCTTTGACTGTTACTTGCATTTTCATTTCTCCTTGCATGACTTCTAGGGTTAGGGTTAGGATGAGGATGAGAAACCCTATTATTCATTATGAAAAACCTTGTTGTATGTCCAATCATGTTACATATCTAACAAACTATTCCATTGTTTCCATATCTTGGTCCTAACTGGTTGATTTGTCATCTGCAATTTCTGGCAATGTGTCCAACTTTGTTGCATCTATAACATACTACTCCATTTCTCATGTTCATATCTTTAGTAGGTCTCTTATCTGCATGGTTAGTATTTCTACACATTCTACTAGTATTATTATTCTTAACAAATTTAGGTTTTCTACATTCAATAGCTCTATGTCCAAAACCATGACAATTATAATAATAACCATTAAGAGGTTTAAATTGCTTACCTGTACAATCTTTCTTCATATGACCAAAAGTATTACAAACAAAGCATCTACCTTTAAATTCTCTTTGTGTGCCTTTAGGTGACTCTTCTTGTTTAGGTGGTTCTTCTTCTTTAGGTGTATCTTCAGATTTGTCAATTTCATTCGATTTTTTTTCATCTATGCTGTCAAATACTTTTAGATCTGGTTCCTTGCTTTTTTCATTTACTTTAGATGAGTTAAATCCAAGACCAGTTTTGTAATACCCCTCTAACCCTAATATAAGTTTTGTGTTTTTGAAACAATTAAGATCCTTCGATGTTTTCTTACAGCTTAAGTTGTACATGATACTTGTTTGATCTATTCCTATAGTTGTTTATAATAATTTCATAAGCTAGTACTCAATGATTCTAATATCAGACATACTATCTAAAGGTATCATTTTTGTATGTATTTATCTCCGTGTATGTATTGAGTACCTTCAAGACCTTTATGAATATAGTTAGGATGTTATATGACATGTACTTGATAGATATATATAAGTAGTTATTTATATTTTCTTCTATTAAGGTTACTTTGGATGAATCTTGTATCTCACTTGATGATTTGATTATGTTGATTTATTATTAGTATTGATAAGAGACTAACACAATGCTTGAGATTCTAACCTTCATTATGATGATGCTACATGCTTTGAATGTATATATATACATGATGTGTTTTCATGATTCAGGATGAAGTTGTAGTTACTCACATAGCTGAGGTCCACATGATGTATCGATCCTGGTCATCTGTCTGCAATGTTTTCTTTTATATGTTTATTCGTGCATATGTATTTCTTCTTTGTGATGCAGGCTTGCAGGTACCGGGCATCGACTTCACCTGGCTTCACAGGTCTAAGCATGCCCTCAAATCCTCGATGGTTGTTGTTATGGAGATATTACTAAGGCCCCTACATGAGTCTTCCTTTGTCATTATTCCAGTTTTGGAATATTAGGGTTCCTTCTTTGTCAGTCAACCTTTGGGTCAAAAACCCAGATCCAACACACCCAGTTGGGCATGGTTGTAGTTAGTGCCTTGTGGCCACTTGAATTCATTTGGTTGTACAATTTGTTTACTCATTTTATTTATTTCTCCTTCTTGGTATGATTCTTAGTTAATCTTTCTATGTTGTGTTTCAGGAGTTTGGCTTGACTTTCCTTGTTGACTTTGGTTGACCTTGTTTGATCTTATGGTTTTCTTGATATGTTTCATAGATGATTTGTATGGCCTCTTTGGATGATTAGATTTATTTTGAGGCATGTGATTTTATTCTACCTCAGTGTTATATCCTATAGTAATTATAAATAGATAATAATATTGTGATCTATTACTTCATAATCTTATAGATTATAGTGTGTGGTATTTGGCATGTATCTATATATATATATATATATATATATATATATATATATGGGTGCACACAGATATGTATTTATATATATATAATTTATATGTGATTATATGTTAATTAATGTAGATATTGTTGATGGTGTATATTTTGGGATTAATGTAAAGTATAATATTATTAATAATTAAATATTAAATAATGCGAGGTATATTATTCTCAATTGTTAACTATTAATAATGTGGATAGGTTATATATATAGATATTGATGTAATTAATGATGGCATATGCATATATGTTAAGATAATATTACATATGTGTATGAATGAATACAAATAATCTTTTATTGTATATGTGAGTAAGTAATATAGTTTTATGATATTAAGTTATTTTATAATACCCTTTAGTTAAGAGTTAGTTGGGAGTTGGTTACTTTTCCTCTCAACCTTTGGAAATCTATTTATATGCACTAATTTCTCATTTGAAGAGAGGAGATTTTGGGGCTGAAGCATTGAGGAGAGGATGGCCTTACTTTTCATGGAGATTTTGGAGAGAAAACTTGGAGATGTGAGGGAGAGTTTCTAAGCATATGTCTTTAAGAATTTCTGGTTATCTTTGCTTTTGGGAGAGAGACATTTTTGTGAGAATTTCAGTAGTTGAGAGAGGGATTCTTTGCTGTGGAATTATTTCTTTCTTTCATGGATATTTCTGAAAGTGGATAGGGTTTGAAGGATGCATCTCAAGTTTGGAATTGTCTTCTCTTTTGTTTCCTTCCTTCTTCGATTCAACCTTTGTAGGACATGAGGTATGGATTGAATATTTTAGTTACTTTATGTGTCTGATAGATTATGAATCTATTTATATATTATCATTATTTATTATATCTATACTTTTCATTTCTATGGTTATTTTAAAGTTTTGAGTTTTTGTTTGTAAGAATTGGCATGTGTTTTTCTAGGGTTTTTAGCAACCCATTTTTGGAGATCTATTATTATAATAATTTAAATTGCATCTATGGTTTTACTAAATTGATTTTATAGAAGTAAAATTCATAGATCTAAAATGGGTATCTCTCTGATTTTATTTTTAGGGTCGAATTAATTCCTTATTTTTGAGATTTTGGCAGACTATGCCTATCCATTCTCGATTCTGAATTTTCTGTCAAATGTATTCATATGCTACAGGCTGATATGATTATATAAAAGTCTTAATTTGATATAAAAGATTCTCCTAAGTCTTATCTTTCATTTCCAATTGGTTTGGAGAATTTTTATTATGTTTGTGAAAATTACAACCGTTTTAGTGAAGGCAGGTCTGAACCCTAACCAGAGTTTTCTGTTTTAAACCAGAAGTCATAACTTTCTTTTCCACCATTGGATCTTCCTAAAAATAAAATTTAGAGTCCATAATTATGTTATATAAATCTCCACTGAAGCGATTGCCTTTATTATTTGTTTTGTGGAAGATATGGATGACTGTTCTATGATGACTATTCTTTGCATTTAATCCTTTCTTGAAATAATTCAGTTTAAGAACATCATTAAGTTTTAAGGTTTTGTATGGTCACCAGAGGCTATTAGAATTTTTTTTTTGGTTAATTGGATCTATTTATACTCTGAATATGTTTATAATATCACTTGGATGCCTTCTTATATGTTTGGAACATTCTGAATGCCATATTGGGTTTAGGGTTGTCAAGTGGACTAGGGACAACATATCTTTTCCTAAACTCAATCAAATGTTGTTATGGAATTGATATGAATTCTTGATGATGGATATATTATGTTATTATGATTTTTATATGTATGTTAGGGAACCTAAGTACACTAGGTGAGTGGCTCATAGTGAGGGGCCGGGGCCCTAAGTGGCTAGTACCAGGATAACCTACTATGAGTTATTTAATCAAGTGATAACCTAAATAAATGAATTGGGAATGGGAGATTATTGGAATGGGAAATTACACACTAATCAAGATTAATTGTGCCTCGCCCATGCCTTTAGTGCTAGTAAAGACTAAGGATGGGAGTGGGAGAAGGTACCTATGTGTAGGTACGACTGAATGACCTTGTCTGTACAAGAGGCATTCGATTCTGCATGTGCCTACTTGGGGGCCGGGGCCAAGAGTGGCTAGTACCAGGACAACCCAAGGGGTGAGGGCTATGCGATGACACTCACCTATCTTGTAGCTTAGAGTCTCTACCAAATTTGATCATGCCTCTGGTAGTCCTTGTGGTCTTCTTGTCTTTTCTTTTGTGTTGTGACTTTGGGGAAATTTTATCACCACCTTAGGAATTTCCTAGTTGTTACCTCTTGTATGGGCCTTTGGTTCTATCTCCTAGCTCGGGGGAGTGGGCCTATTGGTTCCACGTGGTTGGGTGGTTAATATTTATATCGAGGTATTGATTGTGATTCTTTGGATGATCCTAGCACATATTCCTTTCCAAATCTGCAGTTGAAGATTTCTTATTGGATATTTTAATATGTTGAGATGTACTTATGTATCTGTATTCATGTAATTTTAATCTCCTAAAAGGAGTCTTGTAGTATTGATGTAATCTCAATTCAAGGCAATGCTAAGGGAATGGGTAGTTCTAGGTAAAAGAAAGGGAAAAGAATGTGGAATATTGGACATGTTACTAGCATTAAAAGAAAGTATTTATGTTATTTCTCCTATCCTCTTATGTTGTCCATATGTAAAGGAAATAATCTTAAATATAGTTATATATAATGATGTATCACAAAAATAATGTATTCTCTCTTGATGAAAAGATCCAAGGAAATTATTGAGAAATGATAGGTTAGTGATTGGAATTATTAACAATGAATGGTTATGAAACAATGCAATAAAATAGTAACTTGATTATAATGTTAATACTTGGTTCATGTTAATGAAATACCTAGGATAATGCCTACCTTAATGAATATTAATCTCTTACCTAAATTATTAGAGAAAAATGATATAAAGGATAGTAGATGTAGATGAAATCAATATGAATTTATGGAATGAGTTGATAAAAGGAATAATGATGTTGGATGATTAACCTATGTTTAATAAAAGAAATAAGTTAGGGACATTTAACTTGGTGCATTAAAATGAATGTAGATCTTTTAAGCTCATGATTCTGTGAATATCTTATGCATGTAAATGGTTTATATGATGTTGCTTTAGTAGCGACGTTAGGGAACCCGGGAGGACTTAAGTTGTATAAATCTTACATTCAAGTAGTAGAAAATTATTTCTTCTTTTAGAAATATGAAGTGTAATGATGAATATTATTCTAGTTAAAATAAATAAATAAAATAAATAAATTCACTACTTGCATTTTATAGAGGTTTTATGTCTTGTCCTCTTGGGTTGCCTGGCGGGGCGTTACAAGTTTTGTCCTAGAATGGTTTTTTATAAGACATTTGTTCATCAATCTTCTCACTTGTTGCATATAGTCTCTCAAGTTGCTACTTAGATTGAGTCAGTTCACCTTTCACAATTGTATTGTACTTCTCAAGTTCATCATACTGCAATTTGGTTTTCTCTAGTTCAGATGTCACTTTACAAAGTTTAGATTTCAGATCTTCATTATCAAGCTTCCGATTTTCATTCTTAGATTTCAGACTTGATTCATCCTTGCTATTTCCATATTTCAGACTTAACTTCAGATTTTCTATCTTTAATACATTTTTAAGGATCTCATTTTCTTTTTCCAGGTTGTCATCACAATCTTCAATTTGAATTGTAGATTCCTTTTCTAATTTCAGATCTTCCAACTTGTTTTTCAGTTTCTCAATGAGGTTATTTACATCATAATATTTTCCTTTCAGAGTGTCTCTTTCTTCAGTAAGCATATCAATCTATTCAAGGGCTTCTTCAGGATTCTTCTATAGCTGATCCATATCCATAGAGATCTTACTTAAGCTACTAGGCTTTCCTTGAATGATTCTTTTCCAAGTAACTAGGCTCTAATACCAATTATTAGAAATAGGGAATACTGAGAGGGGGAGGTGAATCAATATTCTACAAATTTTTACTTTTTCCCAATTATGGATATAACAAATTAACTTGATACATGCATAACATAGTAAACTAAAGAATATGCATAACAGTAAAGCAAATGAACTCATAACACATTATTTGTTCTCGAGGAAACCCTGAGCAAGGGAAAACCCTGGTGGGGATGGTACCCACAAAGATTCACTAATCAAAAGTATCTTGTTAAAGATTTTAACCCTGTTAGGAGCCTATTACATGCATATAGTGTCTCAGTCCTGATTAAGGGACTTTAGGCCTTGTTAGAAGCCTCAACCCTACTAAGAGTTGGTAGTGCAAAATATGATTACTAGATGAGCCCACTACCCAAACAAGTAATGTACAATGATTATTGATTACAATATATGGCAAGGTACATAACCTTATACTGCTTGCTTTTCTTTCACAACTTTGCATCAATATCTCTTCTCTTATATGTTTGCTATACCATCTATATCATTACAGTTGCTTCTTCTTTGCATTTGCATATGCCTTATATTTATACAATTTATTAAGACTAATAACTCTTACAATCAAGTTGAAAAAAGAATTATACAAAATAAATATT
This sequence comes from Chamaecyparis obtusa, assembly GCA_027943335.1. Taxonomy (NCBI): domain Eukaryota; kingdom Viridiplantae; phylum Streptophyta; class Pinopsida; order Cupressales; family Cupressaceae; genus Chamaecyparis; species Chamaecyparis obtusa. The sequence continues at coordinate 363,881 of BSBK01004203.1, forward strand.
TACCCAAGGGTTAACATCTAGGATGTCATCCCTTTATATTGTTAAGACATTATTTGAATAAACAAAATAATCCCTTAACTCTTTACCAATTCTGTCTTCATATATTGTCCTGTTGGCTTGACATTGTCTCTGGCACTAATACATTTGGGGTAAAATTGCGATGGCAATTTGCAACGGCGAGCAAATGTTATGTCTTTTTGGCTTTTTTTTTCAATTATACCCCGACAACGTTGCAATTGTGATGTTAACAGGATATAAGAAAAAAAAAGAAAAGAAAATGTTGGTCATTTCTATAATAGCACCGAGAGGGATTTTTGCAGCCATTGGACGAGGAGATCTCTACAGCTAGGCATCTCTACGGCGAAAGGGATCTACTGGATTGTACATTTAGAATCCAAAAGGCTGAGAAAGGTATGATTTTAAACTTCACTTCCTCCTTGTTTTATGTCACCCTCTCTTCCCTTTATCATGAAAACCTTATATTTAAGGATATGCATCATGATCTCGTTTAACAAGAAAATTTTTTTTGCTATTTCTTCTCAGAAACCCTTCTTCAAACCCTAATTTACCATCGAGTAGTTTTGGCTGGCCGCTACTAGGTGAGAGTCTACTATTTCTAGCTTTCCAAAGGGCCAATGCATTTCATGAATTTTTGGAGCGGAGGATGAAGGCCCATGGAGGAGATATCTTTAAAACCCACTTGCTTGGATCCCCTAGAACTGTATTGTGCAGTCTTACGAGATATCATGTATGCTATGTGACAATTGCAGGTATGCTCATGTTTGTTGCTGTGTATTTTCTTTAGAAGATTCATTTTGATATGTATACGGAGGCAAGTTTTCATAAATTTTGTTTCATAATGCGTCTGATCATATCAATGGGTCAACAAGTTTTTGAGTTACAATTCATACTCTAGCACCATTTTATATCATTGAACTGTTGTGGGATAGGATGCCATTTTGTTAAGCAAGTCATCATGGCATTGAAATTGATGTGTTGCTCCTCCTTATTCAACAATCTACAATCTAAGTGACCAACAGTTCAACCCAAATTGAACTATTGGTCATATTGAAAGAACTTTTCCTGCCTATACAATTTTGCTCATCAATCACTGCTTTATACTTTATTCTACTCACTGGTCCATTAAATTGAATTGCATATTCGTGTTCTAAGATAACCCAGCTTGTAGAATCATAGATAGGTAAAGGGATTTTACAAGGCATGGACAATCATGTTGCTAATGGAGACTCTCTCCCATAGGGTAGAATGAGATGAAATTCATTTTTTACAGTGAAATTCTAACTGCATATTTTCTATAGAAGATTCATTTTGATATGTATACGGAGGTGGAGATTTTTTAAATTGTGTTTCATAATGCATCTGATCAGATCAATGGGTCAACAAGTTTTTGAGTTACAATTCATATTCTGGCACCATTTTATATCATTGAACTATTGTGGGACATGATGTCATTTTGTTAAGGATTTCTATCTTCTTCATTTTTCCCCTCTCCCACAACCCCACAAATTTGGTTTTCAAATTCCCTTCTACCAAAATGGATTTTATTTTATATAGTGTATAATCCCATAAATTAACAGATGTTTTATGATGTATAATCCTAGAAATTCAGAAATCTTTTATGGCATAAGCCTACAAACTCTTCTTGAATTTATCATTGGTGGCACTTTTATGGGTAGTGAGATTGCAAGCTAGCCAAAGGGCCTGAAATGCTTGCGAGCGTTAGCTCTTTAGATAGGGCTCTACCTCACAATTATGCACAGAGCAATACATTTGTAGTATAGTCAACAAAAGCACAAAAAATCCAACCAACAAAACCACCACCTTTGATGGACTTGACAGGTACTCCCAATAAAGTTCAGACAACTGAGTCTTAATCTTGATTTTATAGTAATTTTTTATGAGCACTTCTTTGATTTACTTACTAGGTTCTATGTCCCTTATTCTTGTCATAATAAACACATTTCTTATCCCTATTTTGGTTTTTATTACCATCTAGATTGAAGTGTTTGGAGTACTTCAGACTATAGGCTAAATCGTAAAATCTCTCAAAAACTTAAAATTCTAGACACTACTTTTTGCATGTTTGATCAGTCAAAATTTGGGATTAATTACTCCAAATGGTAACTATTAATTAGTTCATGATTTGCTCTAGTTCTTGGAACTCTAGTATATTGATTACTTAATTTCAAATATACCAACACTCTGGTTTTTTGCATGTGTACCCATTGATATTTTAAAGGTGTGTATTCATACATCTTTGGAGGAATGATGTTTTCTCTACATTATGGATTTGTTATCCATGCAAGAAATCTTTTGCAGGAGTTGGGATGTTAATTAGTTTTTACTTATTTTTCATGAAATATGTTGTAAATGTTAATGGGATTTTTTTATGCTATATTATTGGCTGAATAAACAATTTCTTAAGATAGTCATTAAGTTTGTAATTGTAGTTTCGTGAAATTACACCTTTGACTTGTAATATTTTTTGCATGTAATATATGAATTCACTATTGATTCCAAGTGCATTAAGGGAGGATGAAATCAATATTGTCAAGGTGCCTAAAGGGGGGATAAAGCCAATATTAATTTCAGGTGAGGTTAATAAATATACTAAAGCAATGACCCATAAATTCTTAGTTATATTTGGATTCATATTTTGCTTTTATTCAGATTCATATTTTTCTTTTCCTTTTTATTTTTCCATTTAATTATTCTAATCAAACATACAGGTCAATAATATAGGTTAATTATATGTTGTTGGAAATATGAATTATACATGCTATCTTTGAAGAAATAGATCAATCAATGTGATTCATACAAAAAAATAGATTGGTACAAACACACACACACACACACACAGATATATATACATACATACATACATACATACATACATACATATATATATATATATATATATATATATATATATATATATATATATATATATATATATATATATATATATATATATATATATATATATCTATGTATGTATGTATGTATGTATGTATGTATGTATGTATGTGTACCAATCTATTTTTTTGTATGAATCACATTGATTGATCTATTTCTTCAAAGATAGCATGTATAATACATATTTTCAACAACATATAATTAACCTATATATATATGTGTGTGTGTGTGTGTGTGTGGACATATATATTCATGTATTTATACATACATATACACACACACACATGCATGTGTATATATATTACAAACAAACTGGTTAATATTTTTGTACATGTGCATATATATGGACGCATGTGTGTAAAATTGGATGTATATGTAAGTAGATACATAATAGATAGACATATGGAGCATGCATACATATTTGGACCAAAAACTTGGAGTAATATTTAAATATATAGATATGGACCAAGCATTGTATTGGCAAAATATAATGTTCAAGTTACATTGTAATGAGAAGAGAAAAATGCATGGCATGATGAATCATCTACCCGCCTTACAAAAAAATACAAATTTCTGGGACTTCTATAAGTAAATAGGGGAATGGTTTTTCTTCTACAAAATATAAAAAAACAATTTTTGTCAAATAATCATACTAGTTCTGATGGAAAATTTTACTACACCATCCATGGGGGAAGCATGGAGCAATGACCATCTGTAGCAGTGGCTACAATGTCAGAACTTGATCCTGCATTTGTTTTCTCCTTGGAAGGTGTTATGGGCATTTGCAATTGGTCTATAGAAACATGAGTGTTGATTGGAAAGTTGGAAACAAATGAATATGAAGGGGCATAAATTTTAATCATGTCTCAAAATTGAATTTTTTGGAATAGGACTTAATGAGTTGCTTAAATGTCTCTGTCTTTCTAGCTCCTTCTTTGCCTTTTCAAATTCCCTCAATCTTTTCACTTGTTCTTTTTTTTCTCTTTCTCTTGTCTTTGTATTATTCACAACTGCTCTTTCTTTTGCTTCTTCATTGCATTTTCTAGTTTCTTTTGTTCCTTCAAGTCCCTTTCAATATGTCTAGTAGCCTTTCTCTCATCTGTTTGTTCCTTTTTTCTTGCCTTCAAATCTACAATCTCCTTATTTTTGGCTTCTTGTTCCATGTAAATTTCCATGTACTCATCTCCTATGATTATTTGAGATTTTGGACTCGGCCTAATTGTGCCACCACTCTCATGAGAATATTTCTCATCAACCTTTGCATTTGGAAACTTCAAAAAAGATAATAGTGAATGCATTTGTCTAGCTTCTGGTTGGATATTATATGAATCTATAATATTTCACTTAGGTACTTCGAGCATTGCTTCTATATTTGTGCAACCCGAGAATGACATCTTTATCTATATACTTATGCTTCATTTCTACTTTGATTACCTTCGTAATGCATGTGGTCCATGCTTAGTTGGGAGCCGGTTTGAATCTACTGCTATAGACTGTGGCTCATGGCATTCATGCTGCTATTGAAACTGTTCCATATGTGTAGAGGCACTATTGAGTCCATTTATTATGTCGTGCCCTAGCTCATGGTTGCATGAAGTGATGAACTAAGCCAACTCATGGCCAAGCACCAAGGTCAATGAGCTGTGTGTTTTGACTACATATCCCATGCGCTAGGGATACATCATTGCCATGTTAAAACTCAGCATTCAAATTTGCATCCTTGTTGATTTCTTGAAATTGAACTTTCAAAACCAAAATGGTTAAGTGGATGCGAAAAGTTCGGGGTTAAGAAATGGGAAAAGTTAAGATTTTGGAAAGATTCACGCAAAAAGTTGGGATTTGGGAATTATTCTCACCAAAAGTTCATGATTGGGAGTTGAGACTCACAAAAAGTTAAGGTTTGAGAATTGTTTTTGCAAAAAGTTAATGTTTCCAATATATTTTTGCGAATAAAATGGAAATGCCTTAGAATTTTTAAATTTTGACATTTCAAAAATCTGTCATTTAATATGTCTTGCTAAAGCTTGTAAATTTTGTTCCTTTTTCCATGTCATGTAATATGTCTTGCCTTGTAGCTTATATGTTTTGAAATTGTTGTTAGGCCTTGTAGCTTATATGTTTTGATTGTTGGAGAGCTTCTAGAGCTAAGCAAGAAGACCATTGCACGAGTTATAGCTGCACGCTCAGGTATGAAAATTGTATATTTTTTAATCTAATGTATATTTTAACTAGACTTTTAGCTTATATTTTTTGAAATTGCTTTTGGTGGCTTAATGTTGTAAGGTCTCTTGAAATAAGACCTTCAGGTGGTTGGTAAAAGTTTTACAAATAATCTTATCCACAAATTTGCCTAGAGAAATTGACTGAATGTTATAAAAGGTGATTGGGTTAAATGTCTTAGGAATAAAGTCAAAGAAAGTCTTTTTAAAATATTAAAGTATTTAACTAGGTCTAAGAAGATTTGTGTACTTTCGATAGTTTTTCTTAGTTTGTGAAAGTTGTAGACCGAAGTTTTCATAGCCCAATTTTTGCTTCCTGCGAAGAATGATCATGTCGGATAATATAAGTGAAGAATAAAATAGGGAGACAATCGCTAGATTGTGGTCTAACTTGAAAAGAAAAGGTGATGGAAAATGTTATTGTCCCTACAAAATTTGTAAGGGCTTAAACCGTAGAAGACTGCTAATCAAAATAGTTAAGAGACATTGTAGGGAGAATGGTCACATTGAAGGGGGGCATGACTATCAATAAGATACTAAATATTTCTCTATTTTGTCTAGTTTATACTTTTCTTTCTATAATGTAGGTATCTTTCAAAGACTCCTTCAAAGGCTTGTTCAATGTTGTCATAGTATTGACTACTCCATCTTTGTAGCTACAATGTCTCTATCCTCTAGCTTGTGACTGTGATCTTGTTCAAGGTAAGATGCCCATTCTTGCCTCCACCATACTGTCTTCTTGTCTTCTTGCTGTAATAACTACCTATACACTCTAAAACTTGCAAAAATTGCATTTAAAAAGTTGTCAAAATGTTGTCAAGATTGACAACTATGTTTGTCAACTTGACAACCACTATGACAATCAAAGCAAAAGAACCTAATTTGTGAGACCTAATTGAGTAGGTGGGTTTTGAGATTTTGTTATTGAAGTTATAGACCAATGGGTCATATGATCAAGGACGATCATTGATGGATGTGTGTTGTTTTATCTTAGTATGTAGGTGTTGATGGGCCTTTGTTTAACTTGATCATCAATAAGCCTTGAGTTGTTAAGTTTGAGTATCACCAATACATCAACACACTTATCATGTACAAGTTTTATAATGGATACATCTCGAACAGTATAATACTTGTCACTGTTAATATGATATGTGTGTGTCTAAAGAAATATTCACAAAACATTCTCATTATCATAATCAGAAAGAAAAGAAACTCCACAAGATTATTTGACATCAATGATAAATTGCCAACAATCTCCCCCTTTGGAATTGACATCAAACCTCAAAACATTTCTGTAACAGCAAAATATCAAATCAAATCTGAATCATACCCAAATTTGAAACATGGCAAATCACCAAAATTGGATCTGACTCATCTACTATCAATGTTCTTATTTTATGAAGAAATGGTAGGAAAGCTATTTATAATGTGAACACTGAATGTTATTTCTTCAAGTAACTGGCACAAATTTATCTAGAAAATAATGTATATAAGCATGCTGCTAGAATGGGTCAGTGCTTCTCGTCCACATATTGCACAGTTCAGATTCCACGGGATCAGCTTGAAGAAGACTTTCATGACATTGAAAGGAATGATTATAAATTTTCTGACGGTGTAGGAAAGATCACTCCAGATCTTTCCATGGAGCTTGTTCAGAAATTGAAGTTGATTGTCAACCCCCCCTCAGCCTATCAGATTTGATATGGTGGCTTCAAAGGTGTTGTTGCAACTTGGGAAGTAGAACCTGGAAGCACATATAAGCTTTTTTTGAGGCCCAGCATGAAAAAGTTTGAATCTCAACATGATATGCTAGAAATTATCACTTGGACATGTTTCTAGCCCTGCTTTCTTAACAGGAAAATCATTCCTTTGTTATCAGCTCTGAGAGTTCCCGACAACACTTTCAGTGAATTACAGGATTCAATGGTGCATAAGCTTAGTCAAATGATTGGAAATGGTGCATAAGCTTAGTCAAATGATTTTCCATGTTTCAAGCACTTTTCAGCAACATTGGATACAAATTTGAGCTTCTCACAATATCCACCCGAGCTTCCATTGTCGCATGATCGCATGATACTTTTTTACCTCTTGCAATCATGCAACCGCTCCAAAAGAACTGATGTAACATTTAAAAAAATTTCATCTGCCTGGCTTATGTTGTCGCATGAGCACATGGTACTTTTTTACCTCTTGCAATCATGCGACCACTCTATTCATTGGCGCGTGACATTTTCAAAATGAGTAATATTATATTTAATAATCAGTCCGCCTCATCACCGCACTTGTGCTATTGGCATATGTGGGTCCTGGCAGAACACATTGTCACATGATCGCATGGTATTATTTTATTCCTTGCGATCATGTGACTACTCTATCATTGGCACACGTGGACTGCACCATTGGCATTCATGGGTCCTAGCAGAGTGCATCTGTTTAGTCTCCTTTTTCATTAACTTTCTCTCTCCTACTCAGGCTTCATTGTCGCATGATCGCATAGCATTTTTTTATTCCTTGCGATCATGTGACCGCTCTATCATTGGTGCATGATATAGTATTTAATAATTAAACCTTCACTTGTCAGGCTTACGTTGTCGCATCTATGTTGTTGGCGTACGTAGATTCCCTTTTTTTTTGCCTTGTCACATGATCACATGGCTGCTATTTTATTCATACGATCATGCAACCAGTCCATTTTCCAACCGCAAGTACTGCATTAAAATTAGTTTTATTTTTACATTGTAGGTGTTTCTCTATGAAAAGCCTCAACCTCTTTAGTGAATATGACGGTTGCAGCTAGCTGAATAGGCAATGACTGCCATTGAAACAATCCTTGCCATCTATTCAAAAGGGAAGAGGTAAAATATTTATTGTTTGCAAATATTCCAATGAAAACACCATGGAAAAATCCAAAATATCTATTCACTGACTTAGCGTGTCAGTAGTGGGTGGATAGGATAAGCACGCATCAGAGACAAAACAAACCATTAGAAGATTGAATATTGAAACAGGTCTTCAGGGGCTGTTGTAAGTTTTAATACCCATTTTCAATTCATCATTAAGCTAGATGACAATAATTTGGGCTTAGAAGGAGCAGTCACTATCACTACACACAGTGCATTTGTCTGCATCAAGATCCACATTGTTTGAAATAAACCCAATTTCTCTACAGGACTTGCTGACAATCTGATCATAATCCACAAATGTATACCAAGGCAATGTGACTACAACATCTCTCAGATTACCTCTCCATTATGTTTTGATGGACTGTCAAACTCTGTTCCAAAACCCCCATTTTGCATAGGCTGGAATTAAGGATATTGGGGGAGGTTTTGGAATTCAGCTTCATGCCTTCCAAATGCATTTGATCATAGTTTATATACATCCTTTCTCACAATTTGTGTGCCTAATCTTCAATCTTTATGTCCCAAGAGGCAACTCTTCAATGAGGCATTCTTGGTAAAGAGCGCATGTGTCAGTAATTATAACTTCTACATACACTGTAGATACATGGAGTTATACAAATCAATAATTTTCCTATATGGTAATTCCTGTCAACAATTGAAAAAGAATTTACTATAGATTACACATGTAATATTATTGCTAGCCTTTCTTAGATAGATAGACAGTGATTTGGTTGTTATATATATATATATATATATATATATATATATATATATATATATATATATATATATATATATATATATATATATATATATATATATATATATATATATATATATATATATATATATATATATATATATATATATATATATATATATATATATATATATATATATATATATATATATATATATATTGGAAATACAAAAATTATAATAGAGAGGCTCTATTGTTAGCAAGATATACCATGTTCTTAATGTTAAGATATTTAAATATGTCTAGTGAGTTGCAATATGTCTGTTATGCATTTAATTTTAGTACAATTCATAATTACAATTTTTAAGCATGTGAAGTGAATTACCATATGTTAATTATAATTTACATTTGATTGCCATAATTTTTTGCAAATTTAAAGAATGTGTGGCAAATGGTAGGTTATATTTGACCATTGCCAAATATCTAATGATTCATTTCTAACCAAAGATGCCAAATAATAAATGAAGGCCCAAGAACCCAAACTCAACCAACAGAGAAATATGCAAACAATCCTAATTCAAAACTCTCCACTAGAGATGCCAAAGACAGTGACTGTCCCTTGTATAATGTACAGTCAGTGTAACATGGAAATGAGCCCATATTTGCATGGTTCAATACCAATACATTCAAGTGCCAATTACACAAGGACAGTCAAAAATGAGGATAGTCACTGTAAAGACAACATGATAATGTACAATCACCATAAGGACAGTCACAAATGAGGACATCTCTCTATTGCACTAAATGAGGACATCTCACAGTGATTGTCCCGTGTAATTGTCACTTGAATGTATTGGTATTGAACTATGCAAATGCTTTTCTTCTTGATAATGTCCTCATTTGTTCAAGAAGAAAAGCACTTGCATGGTTGAACACCAATACATTCAAGTGGCAATTACATAAGGGACAGTCACTGTGAGATGTCCTCATTTATGACAAGGATAGTCACAAATGAGGACAGTCACTGTAAAGACAACATGATAATGTACAATCACTATAAGGACAGTTTCATTTTCATTCTCACCTAGTGTTGTTATTTGAAATAGAGAGATGTCCTTATTTGTGACAACAAAGAGGATACCTTTGAGGTCAATTAAGGGATTCTAGCATTGCCCTCAAAGGTATCCTCTTTGTTGTCACAAGTGAGGATATCTCTCTATTTCAAATAACTATCCTTACAATGATTGTACATTATCATGTTGTCACAAGTGAGTGCACAGCTGCTACCTCTTGTTCAAAAAGCTTCTAAAAAAATGACACTACATTTGCATATGCATGACTATAAAATCATATGGAAAGGTATAGGATTGCATATCCTGGTGATGTACAAATCTTAGAAGTAGTTGATGCTCTAGGATTGCATCACTTGGTTGATTGCTTAATCTTCCCACAAAAGGGCCATAGGCCTCATCTCGATGAAGCTTCTGGCAGTGATCTTGATGGGGATATCTACTTTGTTTCTTGGGACTCTAGGCTTATGCTAGAAAGTGGTAAGAGTTGGGATCCAATGTGCTATGCTCCAGTTCAAGAAAAAGAGTCAAAAGAACCTATGACAAGAGAGGTATGGCTATTCTCATCATCCTTAATTAATCCACCTTCCTGCCCCCTTTTTTTTTCTGATATCTATTGCTTTTTTAATATGCAATTTATTTACCTTAATCTGAGAATTCCTTAGGATGGTCTAGACTCCATATAGACTTATCAAAATCTCCATTCACAAGGGTAGCCTTCACATTCATCTAACGTACCTTTCAATCAAATACAAAGCCTTATTGTTTGTTGTTATGCATGATATTAATATGTTTCTTTAGTTAAAATTGTCATAGAGTCTTCTTGTTTGGAACGGACAAGTTATTTAGTTCTTTGCTTTTTCCCCAAATTGGTGTCTTACACATAGGAAACTATTAAGTGATTGGAAAAATAATTTAGTTGATGTTTCTTTCTATGTCATTACTCCATTTTTTGCATTCCATCCCACAGTCTTATTATTTCCTAATCTTTCTGATGAGGGCATTATCATCAACTTAGAAATATATAGCTCTTTCCTTCATTTTCTTGCATTGGGCTTTATGCTTTAGATGCATCTTGAGGTTTTTGCACTTTTTTGGACACTTCTTGTGATTTTTCTAATGAGGGCATTATCATCAACTTAGAAATATATAGCTTTTTTGGCCACATCCTGTTTGTTCCAACAAATGTTGAAGTATCAAAACCTAGTGTGTTTTCTACCTTTTGGCCTGAAAACCCAATGTGTTTTCAACCTTCTCTTATCGCATGATTGCATGCGGCTTCCTAACTACATGTGAGCATGCATCAAGCCTCTAGTGGCCAAGTTTTAAATGTGTAATTGTGATGGGGTTTTTGTATTGACAATGACAATTGGGGCGTCACCTGTACAACAACCCCGTCGTAATTCTTGGAGTGGCCGTCGCAATTATGATGGTTAGTGGTTAACATCTTATGGTTGGTTGCATGATTGCATGGGCTCTTCTGAGCCCATGCGACCATGCAACAAACCATCAGCGGTCATAGGTAAGGCCGTCAAAATTGTGATGGTTAGTGGTTAACATCTCACGGTTGGTCGCATGAGTGCATGGGCTCTTCTAAGCCCATGCGACCATGCGAACCGCCAGCAGTCACAGTTAAGGCTGTCGTAATTGTGACAGTGACACAAAGATTTGTGACAGGGTTGCTATCACAATTAAGGGTTCACATTGCGACAGAAAGGAGTCGCAATTGTGACGACAAGGAGAAGACGTCATATTTTGTGACTAAAAAACTGCGACGTCTATGACTATTGCAATTGCAACACATAGCAGTCACAATTGCGACACATAGCCATCACAATTTGGAGCCAAATTTATTAGTGTGGTAAAGTTGTTATAACTTCTTCCATACATGTCATACTGACTTGTGCTCTTTGGTGAGTCTTCTATAGTCATCATAGTATCTATGTTCAAGTGCACAAGCACTAAACTTACTCCAATCTTCATCGCTAATCAAAACTATCTCTAGGTACATTGGAAAAACATTGCCTCATACTTAGATAGTTTGATTTGTGCTATGTCATACTTTCTCTCTATCATATATGATCTTTGTGTAAATCATATGTTTCCATAATGACAACATCTAAGTATCCAACTCAGCCAAATTGCCAACATGACTAACATTTTCAAAAATTTCCATCTTCGTAGATCAACATCTTTGAAAACCTATGTCCATGTTTTTGTATAGGTATAATTTCAGCACATGCTAAAAAAAATTAGTTTTATGCATTTATTATTCATTTTTTACTATGTAAATCAATGTTTGCATAGATTATCATTTGCATTGATCAACATCTATGCATAGTTTTCAGATTCTCTTCCTGGTTGTAGTTTATTGAATTTTGATTTTGGTTTCCTAACAACTAACTAGTGGAGTAAATCTTATCTATTTTTCCAAGACACTAAAAAATAAGCTAATAACATTTTCAAGATTCTCCATGGATGTTTTCATGCTTTGAATGATTTTTTTCATACTTTAATATATTAATCTCATATTTTAATGAATTCTTTCATGCTTTATGGGAGTGTTTAATGTTAGATAATTACACCTAGCTTCTCTAAATAAGTTTCATTTTAGAATTGAACCCAACTGTCTTGCATATTTGGAAAACTTTGTCAATGGAAGTACTCCCTTCAAAGGTTTTACTCCTTATTTAGATGTTAGAACCCATTAAATTACATGATGAAAAGATATAAGTTGGCATATCATGTCCCCTCTCCTTCATGGATCTTGGGTTTAAGAGAAATATTTTTTATCTTTGCCTCTAGCGATGCATTTTTTGGGGGAAGTGCTCCCCATCAAAGAATGACCTCAAATTGGTAAATACCCCGACCAGTATATATATAAGACACTAAAAAAAATCTTTTCTTATTTCTCCAATATCAGGCATTATGTTTGGATGATATTTAAGATTAGGTGAAATAGTGCCTAAGGAGCTGACATAGTCCACTAGAGACTTAAGTGTCTCAGACACATACAAATTGATTGGGAGGATGCCACAGACCTAACTACAAACTATTAATTTAGAAGCCCACCCTTTTATCCTTGGTTAAACACTTGTAATGCAAGAGGATTGCATCATCCTCTAAAGTTAATCACCATATGTATAGCCCTAGTTGTGAAATGTAAATTATTCTAGATTTCATCACTGTAAGTCAGGAAAGCCCCAACAAGGAGATCCCTTATTCACCCATTCCTTGAAGGCCCTATTAAGTGCTTTTTTTTTCACTCATCTCTACATTGAATTACTTCTTAGATTGAGAGGGACACAATACATGAGGGTATGGTATATCAAGATTGGATCTTGCTCCTGTGGGCTTAAAATGTGCTAAATTATAGTCATTCCTTAGGTAGAAAGTGTTTGTTCAATGTGTAAACCTATGTAAATGATTTTTGAAAAAATAATTGAAGGTTAAAGACTTACAATTTTTTAGTTTCTCCATGTTGTGCTTGTTCTTGCCACAAAAAAAAATTAGTCAAACTTGGTCAAACATTAAAAACTTGAAAATTTTTCCTTATTTCTAGATCAATGTCTATACAAACTAACATATGCATAGATCAACATCTTTTCTTAACACACTGACATCTACACTTCTCTGGAACTGAGATAGAATTTATTATTGTCAACCCATTTTCAAACAACGACATCTCCCCATATTAATTATTATCTATGAAAATTGACATCTATGTCTACAACCAACATCTCCACTAAAAAATAATGACTTTTTAGACCTTGCAAAAAATTTCCATTTTTAGTCCTCTAGGGGTCCATCAAATCACTTTTCCAAAACTAGTCCTTTATAGTCCAAAATTGCATTTTTCCTATGATCCATGTTAGATTTAGGAAAACATAAGGTCAAATTCTAACTACCCCTTGCCTACAAAGAGAAGACATCATCTAATAGAACCATTCTAAGGAAACAACAACATGTTATGAAAGAAACCCATATTTGTGCCCAATAACATGATGGACAACACATGATGATATTCAACAACAAATTCGTCAACTTCATCACCAAGTTTCAAGTAAACTACAACTTCATCGCACCTACAAGAGAAACCTACGCCGACCAAAGTTATATCTTTTCCATCACTTTGTCAATCCTCCATTCTTATAATCTTCCATAAATCATTAAGTCTTCTAACTTTTGACTTAGGAGCACCATCATTCATTTTCACTGAAATCTTGTTGTCTTTATTGACCCACATCCAAATCACAGTCAAGACCAATCTAATTAGTCAAATCAATCCTTCACATCTTTATCAAGATTCTCATCACAATATTTAGGTTTGAAGATTTATCAAAATGTCATTAAAATCCTCATCTTTATCAAACCCTAGTCAAATTTGGTAATTTAAGAACATCATATGTCTTAAGTGATTTAGTTTGTCAATACCCTATTTTACTTGAGGTCATTAGTCTATCTCCAAGTAGAAGAAAGATATCATTCTATACCCAAATCATTGTTTTGAATAGGATCTTATTTCACCAAGGTTATCCAAAACCTTCATCTAACCATCAATTACAAAATAAATCAAGTTGAGGTCATTCCCTTGCATTCCATCATCCAAATCTAACATATTTGAGGCCCTATGTACCCTCACAATAAAGATAATTCTGAAACATTTTCTCCTAGCCATAAGTCCATCTTTCATCCATCATCTAATCTTTCATCATCTTACATCCTTCATTCTTCCAAATGTCCCATTTGTATGGTGATAACTCACTCACAATCTATAAACACGAGGATATCCCAACCAAACATTAATATGGATAATGAGAATTTTTTTGTGACAACATTCCTTGGTAGCACCAAAGGCCTGCTATAGACATCACCAATGACCCCATAGAAGAAAATGAACTTGTCAATCAAACCAATACATTTCCTTGCATGATTGAATTCCTCAAATATCCTTATAACTTGGAGATGTTAGAGAAATCCATTAGACAAGAATATTTGAAATCTTCATGAACCTTCTCATAGATGGAGTCACAATCCTAGTGGACTTTGATGATTCTTTTCTTTATCATAATTTTGTCAAGGAAACAACCCCTATCAATAGTACTATTTTTATTACAACCAACACAACATCATCACAAGACAAAGGGAAGGCCACTTTTAGTAGACCCACTTCACATCCAAAATAAACATCTCAAGTAAAAAAACATCACAAATTGAAAAAACATTTCAATTGAGAGATGAAAATATTCAACAAATCATTCGTGGCATTCCCAAATTGACCTCTTGTAATAGCATTAACACTACAATCAACACATTTTCTAACATGGGTACAATTTTCTTGAACATAGGTCAAACATCATTTCTGCAATCCACACATCAATACTCATTGTCCATCTTCACAATTCCATTAAGTTCCTTAAAGACATGCATCCCTACATCATCACAATCATATCATTACACACCTCCTCCTACACTTGGACTTACATCGGTAGGATTTTCAGCATCACAATTTGGAGGAGGAAAATCTTTTGGACCACCACTTACACATCATAATGCTCCTAAATTGGCCAACCAAATCAATGAACTCAATATCCTTGTGTATAACATGAAAAATGGGGGGAAGAAAGAGTTATATTTTTATTAAATATGCCTCTATCCATTTCATACATCAATCAACATGAAACCATTTTCCCCAAACTTTGATATCCATAAATTTGACAAACACAAAGGGGAAATATGTCTGCTCCAATTGATCAAAAATTAGTGCTAAAGCTATTTTTCCTTTTACATTAATTTGAATTCCAATATTTGAAATATTATTTTTTAATTTTTATAACATTTTATTGAATAAATAACATTCAATAAGAAATGTAAATAACTAAAATTGAACAAGAAAAATAATATCATAAAGACCATACACTCCAAGTTGATAATGGAGTTCACCCCTTAAGGGCTATGTCTCTAGGTCCACTTCAAATGCACAACTAATTTATTAATATTGATGGAAAAAATACATCAAATCTCCTTCATACATAAAAAAAAACCTACAAAATAGTCTTCTAGCTTCTTCTAGGAAGATATAAAATCACTTAGAGTTTATATAAATTCTTCCAACAAATAAAAAGGCTATTAAAAAATTTTACTTCTCCAAAATTGCTTATACAAATCAATTTTGGGCACTTCCCTACTATAAATAGGTGTTTTTTTAACCAATATTTTCCATTATTGTAAATGGACCATATCTAATTGCTTTGAGATTTTTACCTTCACCTTTAAGTCATTCTTTTCTGATGTGTAACCAAACTTGATCACCAACTTGAAATGATGATCAACTCAATGCTTGTCATGCCTAGAATTATACTTATCTTATCTCTTATCCAATTATTCAGGTATAGCTTGGTTAACCAATTGGATCTTTTGAATGGACAATATGGCTTTGTTTGCATCACCATGTCCATCCACCACTAAATATTTCCAAAAAAAAGATCCAAAGGAGACTTAGTAAAATAACAAAAACATGTCTCAAAAGGATACCTATGCACGTAGAAGAATGTATGGCATGATTTTAGGCATTCTTTTCATAATGAAAATGTTCATCCTAAAGCTTAGGATGCTTTCTACAATATCCCTAGAGTAAATGTACTATTTTCCTATTGACCACTTATGACTGTCCATCAATCTATGAATTAAAAGTAATACTTTTCTGAAGCTTGGTGTCCATTAATCTCCACAAATTTGACCAAAACTCCCCAAGGAGTCAAGAATCTTGATCAAATATAATGGATGTGGAAAAACCAAAATGAACCCAAATATTTTGAAATAATATGTGTAGTCTTCTCTCCTAAGATTCTCTTTGTAAAAAGAACTAAGACACACATATTGTTGAATCTATCCACTACCACATACAAGTAGTCCTACCCCTTTTTAGATATAGTTAGACCCCATACAAAATTCATAGATATATTTTCCCATGGATGAGAAGGTACTGGAAGTGGTATGTTAAAACCTAATTTTCTATTACTAGGCTTGCTAGTAGAGCACATGACACATCCTTTTACATATTTGGACACAATTTCATTCATCTGAGGCCAATAACAATAACATTTCAATTGAGCTACTATTTTTCCTATACCAAAATGGCCAAAAATAAGAGCAGTATGTGTTTCTTTGATTACATGTACTATTTCATCCATTGGAATACATGATTTACCAATATGATAAAGTAGTTTATCATGAACATGACAATATAATTCTTCTACTTAATTAACATGGATTAGTGTTTCATATACATCCTTGAAATATTCATCTCTAGCATACTATTCAATATAACTTTCATGAGCTAAAGAACTATGTTCTATAATTATGGATGCATTAATAGAAGGTCTTGACAATATATCATCAACTTTATTTTGTGTACCTTTCTTATACTTTATGAAAAAATGGAGTTTCTACAAGAATCACATCCATCAAAAATATCATAAGTGTTGTAGATTGGATTTTGATTAAAGATATTCTAAAGGTTGATGATTTGTATGGATGATTGTCTCTTTTCTCATCAAATAATATTTCTACTTTTTCACACTCTTAAACAAAGTATACAACTCTTTTTCATGAGTAGGATAGTTTCTTACTACATACTGAAGCTCTCAGAATGGTAACAAATCAGTTTTATTTGTTGTATTAACATTGTGATCAACTACAACTGATTGAGAACATGATTGAAGAACTACAAGTGATTAGAGATCATTGAACACGGAAGTGTTATGTAAGATAATTGAATCACTTTTATGTTGTCATTGATTTCAACTAGTTTTTGATAGTACTTATCATGGTAGTTGACAATATCTAACATATCTGTAGAAGAGAAGAGAAAGATGAAGAACTAAGATATCTACATTGAGGAAGATGGATATGATAGATGAGGATAAGGAATAGTCTTGGTAACTTATTGATGAGTCTATGACTTCATATTGTTGACTTGATTATGTTGCATCAATCTATTATGAAGTAAGAAGCAAACTGTTACAAAGCAGTGTGGTCAGTAAATAAAGCAATCTCGTATACACCAAGTAGTGTAGTGTATACCAAGCACAGTATAAACCAAGCTTGTGTTAACCAATGCATTCCTTTGTTAACCGAGTCTGGAGAAAAGAACTAAATGATGAGTTTAGCTAATAATATTGATGAGTTGGAAAGTACCTCATAATTAGGATGGAAAGATAAAGTCTGTTATAAGATCAACGGCTAGAAAAATTCAAGGAAGATCTAAAGGAAGGAATTGAAACACATTTGTCAAGGAAGGTTTAAGTGGAAAAATCAATGAAGGAGATTAAGCGGCAAAATATGATGGATGAAAAGAAAATGGTTTACTTGTCTATTTAAGAGACTAGGGTTTCACATTGAAACTTATGCCAGAGGAAGATAACTATAGAGATATCACGTGAACAAGATTCATGCATGCTTGATCAAACTGGTTAAAGGAGAACTAAACTGTAGAGTTAACTGAGTGTCAAAGAGATTTTACTGAGGGACAGTAAGTTACTGAATGTTGATGAATTGAATAGAAATATTGATTAGAGGATTTACTGAGCTTAAGAATAGATCTGAACATCTACAAATCAAGTTGTATTATATTCAGATCACCTGTTGTTATAGTTTAACCATTGTAATTAGATAAAATCTCTTGACTGGGTAGACTTGAAAGTCTTATATGTCATTCATAGAATATACATTGTTATCCTGTCAACCCCATAGTGAATGTTGGTTGGACGATAAGTGTTAGTGCTAAATCCTCTAACAAGGTCACACCTTACAATGTGTTTTGTAACCTTTAACAGGGTTGGCTCTTCACTGAGCTCACTTCAAAAGAGTGAAAATATTTTGGGTTACTGGTCCCTGGTGGTTTTTCCCTTAACAAGGTTTCCACATTAAATCTATTGTGTTATGTGTTTATTGTGATGATTGTTTGATTGGCATACTTAACATATTACATATCTTATTTGGTGGGTAATCACTATGAACAATTAACTGGTAATTGGTAAAATGCATAGACAGTTTAGTATTATTGTTTATCGAGCTGTAGAGTAAGGTGAATTTGTTTAGAAGTTTTACATTTTGTATTTGGGACTGTGGATAACTGATTCACCCCCCTCTCATTTATTCTAACAATTGGTATTAAAGCATTGGTTTCTTGGAATAGAGTTTTAAGGACTTTAGTAGAAAGATCACAAAATGTATAAGAGGGAAGTGCCAAAGCTGAACAAGGATAATTTTGTTAGAAATAGGGAATAATGAGGGGGGGGGGGGTGAATCAATATTCTAAAAACATTTAATTTTTCCCAATTATGGATATAAAAGTCTATCTTAACGCATGCATAACATAGAAAGCTAAACAACATGCGTAGCAATAAAACTAAAGAACTCATAACACATTATTTGTTCTCGAGGAAACCCTGACCAAGGGAAAACCCTAGTGGGGATGGTACCCACAAAGATCCACTAATCAAAAGTATCATGTTAAGGATGTTGACCCTGTTAGGATTCTATTACATGCATATAGTGTCTCAGTCCTGATTAAGGGACTAGAGGCCTTGTTAGAAGCCTCAACCCTATTAGGAGTTGGCAGTACAAAATGTGATTACCAGATGAGCACACTGCCCAAACAAGTAATAGACAATATTCACTGATTACAAAAATAGGTCAAGGTACATAACTTTATACTGCTTGCATCAATATCTCTTCACTGCTCTTTCACTTTTGCTATTACATTCGCATATTCATTACTGCTTTTTACAATTACATCTTTACATATCTTTATACAAGTTATTAAGATTAATAACTTTCCAGTTGGCTATCATATTAAAAAATATCTTTATCCAAGGGTTACCATCTAGGATTTCATACCTTTATATTTTTAATTCATTATTTTGATACAAAAAATAATCCCTTAACTCTTTATCAATTCTATCTTCATATTTTGTCCTATCGACTTAACATTGTCTTTAGTAAAACTATCATAACTTCTTTCGTAAATGTCGTAATGACTTGCACTCTAAGGTGAGTTTTCAATAGTCACCATAGTGTCTATTTTCAAGTGCGCAAGCACTGAACTTACTCCAATCAACATTGCCAATCAAAATTATCTTCCAGTTCACTGGCAGAAACACACTGTCTCATACTTAGACAATTTTGCATTATGCTCTGACATACTAGCTCTTTGACCTATTTGATCTTCATGTAGATCATATGTTTCCATAATGACAACATCTATGTAACCAACTCAGCCAAATTGCCAACAATCTCCCCCTTTGTCATTGGTGGGAACATATGAGAAAATTGGCTACGTCTTAGGCTCCAAAAATTTCAAAGTGTGGCCATAATACAAAATATGTATATATTGTCTTTATGACTTCATGAATCCTCTCTATATATTGTACTCCCCATAAGAGTATGTATCCTTATCAATTTTCTACTATATATCTCTCCCCCTTTGACAACAATGACAAAAAGAAGGTAGGGAGGGTTACAAAACTATGTTCACAAAAAGGTTATACCTAGATTCAATATTGCAAAGTTGGTAGGCTTGCAACACAATCTGCAAAATTAATCTTCATGGCCTCTAACTCTTTCTCCCATGATTTCTTAATTGAATCTACCACACTAAGTAGTGCACACAATCCATAAGATGCAATCTCACATGCTTGGAGATTCTCATAACTAAACATCTAAAAAGATGTCTTGGTTGAAAGACATTCTTCTAGTTGCCCTTCAATAGTGCTCAAGTTTATAAAAATGTGCTCTCTTAAAAGAGTGAATCTCTTCAACTTCCTGTCCTTGTCATCTTGCAAAACTCTTATTTCATCAAAAATATTGTGGATTTTCTTCTCAATATCAAATGTCTTCACATTGGGGCTGGAAAGAAGGTTCGTCTCATTCTAAATTTTTGCTTCCTTCATCTTCATCTTCTGAACTTCCTCTGCTACCAAGTTCTCTAATTTTGTACACTGAATGTACAAGGATTTTCCTCTTTCTAAATTCTTTCTCAAGTCCTTTATATAGATATCAAGGTTATTGATATCATTCCTGATATTCTGACTAATGTCCAAAAGTGTTTTGGCCTCATAAGCTGCTTGAGCTTTCATCTTTTCTATATCAGATAAATTTGTAAACTCATTATCAAAAGTGCTCATCACTTTCTTTTCTCTTTCCAGAGGGTCATCTTCTGCAATTTATGTAGATATAATGCCTTGTAACTTCTCAGTAAGCTCCTTCAGGAATCCTTCAAGACTCTTTACTTTCTTGTTATTTCTGATGATCTTGTTCAAAGATGTGATCAATTCCATCTGATCATTATCATATACTTCCTTCCCCAAATTCTCAATCATAGAGCCACTCTGAATTTTCTTGCCAGTCTCAGGTGTAAGACTAATTTCTTCTTGAGTGGGAATAGGTACTTATTTCTCTGTCACTTTAGGTTCTACTATTTTGGTTTATGTCTTCTCTTCTCCTTTGATACTATCCTGCTCTTCAAAATCCAAATTGTCAACAATATTTTCAAGATTCTTGAATAAGTTATCATCACTATCTAAGGTGATCCTTGTTCCTTCAACATTCATGGCTTTGTCCTCAATATCTATGGTTGGTGGAGAGGGAATGTCCTCTTTTTCTACTTCTTCTACTTGATCTTTAGATTTTTCTACAACTGATGGTTCTCCAACATTCTCTGTCATAACCTTAGTGATTGCTTGATATGTTTCTATGTTAATTTCTTCATATCTACCTCCCATAATCTAAATAGTTCTCTTCTTGGTTCTCAAATGGGTGTTTAGATCCTTCATGATCTATTTGAAGTGTTCTTCATCTCTCACAACACAAATTTTTCTTACAAGATTTTCTCTAATAGTTATGTCTTCCTCTGATGCTCTCTTCTTTCTATTTACAAGTTTCTTGTACAAGTCATCGGGTATCTTACCCTGAATTGTATCAAATTTCTTATCAGATAAAATCATATACTTCACCACTACATTTTCTAGATTCATTCTTTTTGCATAATCATAGAGATCATAATATTTTTTCATCTTTGTAAAGTCTCCATCTTGAATAATTTATTCATTAACCTTTTCAATTCTAGGTTTCCAAGTTTTCTTCTTAACAAGAGTGACTTCATCATCTTTGATTTCTGCAATTTCCCTTTGAATTAGTGGCACCAATGTCTTCTACCTCTTACCTGGTCCAGTAGCAATCTCTTTTATTCTTTTTCTAGGTGTGGAGGAGGTTGATCTAGTAGATTTTCTTGTTTCTTGATCCTTCTCTATTTCTTCCACTTTCACCTTAACTTGTGTTTCCCCTTGTTGTACTACAATTGATGATAAAGGTGGCACAGACAAAACTTCATTTTGTCCAATTTCTCTAACTATTGTTGTTGTTTTCTTGGCTACCAAGAACTCATGTTTAGTCATCCCTGTATCTTTTAGAAATTTCTTGATTGTACTCTCAACTCTTTTCTTTGATTGTTTCTCTTCAAGGATGGTCTTTGCGGAGTTGAAGTTCTCCTCAAAGGTTCCAAACCTGTTACTATGAATATCCATCTTGCACTTAAGTAGTCTACTCCCATATTCTTCTATCTCAATTTTATATATTTCATAGCCAAGAGGGTCTATGAACTCTATTCTAGGTTCTACTACTTCAATGTAAGTAAAGTCAGTATCAACCATGAAACATATCTCATTTTTATACTTCTCCACAAGAGACTGTGGGATCCTTGATCTACTTGACATCAAATTCTGAAAAGTTTTAATTACCAACACTACACTTTCATTTACTTTATCAATAACATGCCTTCTATACACTTGGTTAATCCTTTCCATTGTAGTTTGGCCATCATTCTAGTCATTTCCAATGGTGTAAGGAAATCTTCTCAATAAATGAAAAAACATATAAGTGATTAAAGAAGAGAATATAAACTGTGAATACTTAGTCTTCTTTATCTTTTCCAAATTTTCAAACAACTAAATTCTCAAAATCTCACACATGTCAACTTTTACTTTATCAACACACATCAAATAAGCCACATGTATCATTCTAGCTGCCATGTCATCCTCTCTTGAGTTAGCACAAAACTTAGTTGTTAGGATCTTACACAAGTATCTGACATCATCCTATTGTATCTTGCTGATTACTATTCCTCTGCCATTGTAGGATGAATTTGTGTTGTCTATGACTCTTTTCCTCATGTTTTTCTCATTCAAAGGAATGGCTCCAATTTTAGATAGTCCAGTTACCTCATGGATTAAGTCAACTATGATATCTATCACTCTGTCATCTAACCAAAACTTTCCATTGTGAATTCTGCTTAGGATTATCTTGGTACATTCTTCATTGTCAAATTCATATTGTAAAGCATACTTAATGATCTCATTATCTTTCAAATGCTCAAACCCTATTTTCAATGACATCACCTGATTATAGATCTTCTGATATTCCTTAGTGAAATCACTATCACTGATAGTCTCTAGTTTACATCCCAGATAACTTCTAACATTCTCTAGATGTAAAACTCTGTCTAGTACAGATGATAAAGCTAACCTAGGATCATCTTCCAAGGGTTATACTAGTTCCCTTTTCATCTTAGGTCTATTCTTATCTCTAACATTGTGAATCAAAGAAACATCCATGATTTCCTCTAATTCCTTAACTAATTTAAAGATTTGCCAAGTAAAATACCTCGATTTTGCAATTTAGGGCTTGCGTAGATTCAGCACAAAAAATCTTCACCAAATCCTTGAAAAATGCTTCCAATCACCTCTCCTCGATCTCCTTAACACTTGCATTTTCTTCAATGATAAAATAATACCATTCATGACCTTTTATCATTTCAATCTCACTTAGATCTAATATCACATTCAATTCTTTTGCCACTTCTTTCCAAAAAGTTGATTCTATTAACCTGCAAAACTTAAAACTTCTTGGGATCTCGCAAAACATAATATTTTTCTTTGCGCTCTTAGCCATAAAATTAGAACATCATATAATACCTTGCATTAAATGTGCAAGACTCAATTTATCATATATCAATTTCTACACTAATCTAAGTTCCTATTTTACTACAATTTTCATGAATTAAGTACTTTGAGATGAGTCAAGTAAAGATTCATTCTTACCATTTAATACTTCACCTTTCTAATTTCCTTCAGTGCTAAATATGTCTCCTTGATCTGTGCTTTTAAGAAACTTCACTTCATCTAAATTACTACAACAACCTTTCTAACTATTGCTTGCATCATCATTTCTTCTTGCATGACTTCTAAGGTTAGGATTGGTATGAAAAACTCTATTGTTCATTCTGCAAAACCTTGTTGTATGTCCAATCTTGTTTCATATCTGACAAAGTATTCTATTGTTTCCATATCTTGCTCTAGGTTGACTGATCTGTGATCTACAATTTCTAGCAATGTGTCCAACCTTGTTGCATCTATAACATACTACTCCATTTCTTTTGTTCATATCTTCAGTAGGTTTCTTATATGCATGGTTAGTATTTCTAAACATTCTACTACTATTGTTATTCTCAATAGATTTATGTTTTCTACATTCTATAGCTCTATGTCCAAAACCATGACAATTATAACAATAACCATTAAGAGGTTCAAATTTCTTACCTGTGTAATCTCTCTTCATATGACCAACAATATTACAAGAAAAACATCTACCTTTGAATTGTCTTTGTATACCTTTAGGTGATTCCTCTTGCTTAAGTGGTTCTTCTTCCTTAGGTGTATCTTCAGATTTGTTAATCTCATCAGGCTTCTTCTCATTTATGCTTTCAGATATTTTCAGATCCAGTTCCTTTCTTTCTTCATTTTCTTTAAAAGTGTTGAATCCAAGACCAGTTTTATCCTAGAATGGTTTTTGATAAGATATTTGTTCATCAATCTTCTCATTAGTTGAATATAGTCTTTCAAGTTGCTGCTTAGATTGAGTTAGTTCTCCCTTCACAATTGTATTGTATTTCTCAAGTTCAGCATACTACAAATTAACTTTCTCAAGTTCAAATGTTACTTTACCAAGTTTAGATTTTAGCCCTTCATTTTCAAGCTTAAGATTTTCATTCTCTGATTTTAGATTTGCTTCATTCATGCCATTTCCATATTTTAGACTTAGCTTCAGATTTTCTATCTTTAGTTCATGTTCAAGGATCCCATTTTCCTTTTCTAAGTTTTCATCACAATCTTCAATGTGAATTTTGGATTCCTTTTCATATTTCAGATCTTTCAACTTGTTTTTTAGTTTCTCAATGAGGATCTTTGCATCATCATATTTTCCTTTTAGAGTATCTCTTTCTTCAGTAAGCATATCAATCTATTCAAGAGCTTCTTCAAGATTCTTCTATAGTTGATCCATATCCATAGAGATCTTTCTCAAGCTGGTAGGCTTTCCTTGAATGATTCTTTTCTGAGTAACTAAGCTCTGATACCAATTGTTAGAAATAGGGAATACTGAGAGGGGGGAGTAAATCAGTATTCTACAAACTTTTACTTTTTCCCAATTATGGATATAATAGATTATCTTAACGCATGCATAACATAGAAAACTAAACAACATGCATAGCAATAAAACTAAAGAACTCATAAGACATTATTTGTTCTCGAGGAAACCCTAGCCAAGGGAGTGGGGATGGTACCCATGAAGATCCACTAATCTAAAGTATTATGTTAAGGATGTTGACCCTATTAGGAGTCTATTACATTTATATAGTGTCTCAGTCCTGATTAAGGGACTATAGGCCTTGTTAGAAGCCTCAACCCTGTTAGGAGTTAGCAGTACAAAATGTGATTACCAGATGAGCCCACTACCCAAACAAGTAATATACAATATTCACTGATTAGAAAAATTGTTCAAGGTACATAACCTTATAGAGATTGTGTTAGGCCATTTTTATGTCATAGCAAAAATCCTGTGAAAATGGCCTCCTCCCTGCAAATGTTTTTGTAAAGTGTCCTGCCCTGTGTTGTTCATGTTTTCACCTTGCTCCAGTCTAGATTGCACGTGCTGAATTGCAAAACCCAGAAAGATATTCAAATTCTAAGGTCTGCAAGAAAATAATTTCAAAATCTGCCATAGTGTCAAAAACTCATAGTGTTTTTGAAAATCCATGATGTTTCCAGTCTGTGTGAAAACCTTCGTTGTTTTTGTTAGAGTAATAGTATATTTACCTTTATAATTAAGTCTATCTGATTTAATTATTAAAGGTCACTATTATTCTTTTTTCACTTAAGCTTGTCATTTAGGTGCATAATAATTAATATGTTTATTAATTATTAAATGCACAAACCTAGCTTTCTCCGGCTTTAGGGTTTCTCACCTTATAAGCCGCTTTTTGTAATTATTGTTTATACTTTTGGGAATTCAATTTTGCTCTCACTCCGCTGAGATTCTCAAAACCCTTGCTCTCTCTCTCTCTTAGGTTTTCGCTCCAGCTTCTGGTATTTTGCTTGCAGGTGATCTTGGTTTTTTTGTGGATTTGCACATTTGTGAAATCTTACATGGTATCAGAGCCTCCCTGCCGCTGCCGAGGTTGAAGTTCTTGAAACCTGGATTCGAAGACGACAGCCACAGCTTGTTTCTGGGGTTTTCTGTCACTTTGAGGGAGGCACGATCTTTTGGAGCAGATTGAGCAGAAACAGACTCCGCCATTGCGTTCAGAAGGTCCGGGAGAGTCGAAATCATATAAAAC
The DNA here is from genome assembly GCA_027943335.1 of Chamaecyparis obtusa. Taxonomy (NCBI): domain Eukaryota; kingdom Viridiplantae; phylum Streptophyta; class Pinopsida; order Cupressales; family Cupressaceae; genus Chamaecyparis; species Chamaecyparis obtusa. The sequence goes on from BSBK01004203.1 coordinate 390,442, forward strand.
ACGACCCAGTTTGGCCTCCGTGACCTCAGGAGAAAAATTTGCCCTACTAGGGCCGTACGGCTCGAAAATCGAGAAAAAATTCTCGAAAAACGCAGTTAAAAAGTTTTTTTAATTAAAATCTCGGCGCGCCGCCAGCGCGCCGCCAGCGCGCAGCCCGCAGCGGCTGCCGGCCAGCGCGCCGCCAGCGCGCCTCCGCCGCGCCGCCGCGCCCAGCCGCCGCCGCGCCCACCGCCCGGCCGCCACCCGCGCTCCGCCCGGGCGCCACCGCTGCCGGTGGAGCTGCTTCCCGACCACCGGCCCGCCACCCGCGGCAGCCACAGGTGACGTCATCCGACGTCACCTGCCGGAAAATTTTTTTCCGGCGATTTTAAAATTTTTTTCCGGCGGCAGTCAATTTTCCGGCGTGGTACGATTCTGACGTCATGCTGACGTCAGCGACGGCCCAGTGACGGTCATACGGCCGTCAAATTTTTTGCCGTCCCTGGTTTTTTCCAGAGAGCTATCATTTAGGGGTACTTGGGCGTTTTTGCTCCTACAGGGCTCATACGGACTCAAAAATTGACATATGATATATCACCGGAAAGGTCTTTCCGAGACGGACGCAATGATGCTAGTTTCGTTAGCTGATTCAGCCGTTTGAGTACCTATTTTCAGCGTCAAAGTAGAGGCTTCTGTTTGCTCCTTCTCTGCTTCTAGAGTCCAGGTTTTCTCCTTATTTTTTTTGTGCTTTCAGTTATTTGCTGTACGGGGGTTTGATTTATACATTGTGGGGGGGGTGTTTTTCCTTTCTGTAATTTACTTCAGAAAAGACCCTTCTACTTCTGTCTTCTTCTTCTCTCAATGTCGGATCCCTCTGTGACCCGGCTGACACCGCATAATTATCATACCTGGAAAGCACACATGACCAGACTTCTTATGTCACGTGGCTTATGGTCATGTCTGGATGAGAACCAACCTGTCCTGCAACGTCCCTTTGAGATTCTTCAGCACAGGAATAAGATGGATGAAGCCATGGGCTTGATTGCACTGAACATCTCCGACAGTCTCCTCTTTCACTTGGAAGGTTTGACCACTCCTAGGGCCATTTGGGGCAAGTTTTCAGATTTGTTTGGCACAGTTAATGAGTTCAGGGCACTTCAGCTTGATGCAGAGTTGACTACTTTGACTCCTACCAGCTTTCCCACCATTGAGGACTTCTTGATGAAGTTCAAGTCTCTGCGTTCAGTTTTGCAGGGATGTGGGAAAACAAAGACAGATGATGAGTGTATCTTCTTGATACTCTCAAAGTTGCGAGGACAGTATCAGATCTTTTCTTCCACTTTCTACTCCACCATGGATGCTTTGGGTGCTAGGCACACCATGCCTTCTTTTGAGACATTCTGTGATCGGTTGACACGGGAACAGGCAAAGATCCAACAGATGGATGCTTCTGGCTCTTCTAGCCAAGCGTTGGTTGCTCAGTCTTCACAGGGGAAACCAAAACCGAAAGGCAAACCGAAGAAAGATTCCGCAGGCAATGAGTCTTCCTCCAAACCTGCACAGAAAAATGATTCCAAACCTCCAGCAAACCCTTCTAAGGGTAAATCTTCTTCGAAGTCTACTGAGTCTACCTCCAAGACTAAGAAGAAATCAGTTGAGACCTGTAGCTTTTGTGGCAAGGATGGACATCCCGTTTCCAGGTGTTGGAAACGTTTGGAGGCTTTAGAGGAAGCCATGCAGGAGCATCACATTTCAGCTCCCCAGTCCACCTCCTCCCCTGCAGGGAAAGGTCATGCTCTTACTGCACGAGCTATGACTTCTGGGCCCACCTGGATTCTTGATTCCGGTGCTTCTCACCACATGACTCACACTCAGCAGTTGGTCACCTCAATTGCTCCTTGCGCTACTTCGCAGATTGCTGTTGGGAACTCATCTCATCTTTCGGTTTTGGGTTCTGGTTCAGTTGCATTAGCTGGGGGTTCTCTTCAGGATGTTCTTTTTGTCCCCGACATTTCGACGAACCTTCTGTCTATCTATCAGATTTGCCACTCTGGCTCTGGTAAAACAGTTGAGTTCTCCCCACATGATGTGGTTATTCGGGACTTACATGATACTGAGATGATTGTGGCTACTGGGAGTGTTGACACTGCATCCCGCCTATACAGATTTGATGGATTTGAGTCTTCTGTTGGCACAGGTTCCTGTCTTATAGCACATGCAGATTCAGTGAGTAGACTTTGGCATGAGCGTTTGGGCCATGTCAATTACAGATATCTTCAGCAGATGAGCACACAGGCACTTGTTCTTGGGCTTCCACAGATTACTTGCACTGATGGGGTTTGTCAGGGTTGTGTTCTTGGCAAACAACATAGGGATCCTTTTCCTCAGGGACGAGCTACTCGTGCTTTGGCACCATTGGAGTTGATTCATAGTGACCTCATGTCCTTTCCTACTCCTTCTTTTTCTGGTGCCCGATATGTGCTCACATTCATTGATGACTTCTCCAGGCGCACATGGGTGTACTTTTTGAAGTACAAGTCTGATGTCTTTGATTCATTTCGAGTCTTTAAGACATTTGTGGAGAAGCAATCTGGTCTTTCTATTCGCCGCATACGCACAGATAATGGGGGGGAGTATGTGAACCAGGCTTTCCGAGATTTTTGCTCTGAACATGGTCTTCAGCATCAGTTTTCAGTGCCCTACACCCCTCAGCAAAATGGTGTGGCAGAGAGAAAGAACAGAACACTTCGGGAGATGGCTAATTGTATGATACAGTCCAGGTCCATGGATTCGTCCTTTTGGGCAGAGGCAATCAATTGTGCCAACTATATTCAGAATCGGATGCCTCACAAGGCAGTTCGACATATGACTCCTGAGGAGGCTTGGTCTCATGTCAAGCCTGATGTATCTTCATTTCGAGTTTTTGGCAGTGAAGCATGGGCATTTGTGCCTGACGCTCAGAGGAAAGCGATGGAGCGGAAGAGCCGACACCTCATTTTTGTTGGCTACTGCGAGGATGTTAAGGCATATAGGTTGTTTGATCCTGATTCCAGAGAGGTCCTGTTTCGACGGGATGTCCAGTTTGATGAGCACCTTCCTGCAGTAGATACTCCGCTTCCAGAGTCTACTTCACTCACCACTACTCCCTCCTCTCTTCCAGTTGTGTTTCAGGATGATGAGGATGAAGATCTTGGTGATCCCCATTTACCTCCACCACAGGATCCTCCACAGATGCCTAGATGGGCTCGTGTTACAGTTGATGCTGCAGGATCTCTGGCTGGTGACCCTTCCACCTCTCGTCGCACCCGGTCTCATATTGCAGGTTCCAGTCTTCTGAGTCATGCTATTTGTGGTGATCCTCAGACATTTGGGGCAGCGACAGGACATACTGAGTGGGACCGTGCTATGGAGGAGGAGTATTCTTCTTTGATGAAGAATCATACTTGGGATCTTTGTTCGCTTCCTAAGGGAAGAAAGTTAGTGCGATGCAAGTGGTTGTATCGTACTAAGTTTGCTGCTGATGGTTCTATTGATAAGTACAAGGCACGTCTTGTTGCGAAGGGTTTTTCACAGGTTGAGGGTATTGATTACACTGAGACATTTGCCCCTGTCGCCAAGATGAACTCTATTCGCCTTGTCTTATCCCTCGCAGCTTCTCAGGGATGGCCCATTTTTCAGATGGATGTGAAGAGTGCTTTCTTGCACGGTGATCTTAGTGAGGAGATTTACATGGAGCAGCCTCAAGGATTTGTGCAGGATTCCTCCTTGGTTTGCAGACTTCGGCGTTCTTTATATGGTCTCAAACAGGCCCCTCGGGCTTGGTATGAGAAGATGGACTCTTTTTTGCTTTCTACAGGATTCACACGCTGTCATTCCGACCCTACAGTCTACATTCAGCGTCTTGAGGATGAGATTTTGATACTTGTGCTATATGTTGATGATCTTCTCATCACCGGTAGCTCATCTTCTATGATTCAGGATGTTCAGTGCGCATTGATGGAGCAGTTTGAGATGACAGACCTTGGTCTTTTACACTTCTTTCTGGGTCTACAGATTGTGCAGTCACCTACTGGGATCTTTGTTTACCAGCAGAAGTATGCTCTTGACATGCTTCAGCGCTTTGATATGCTTGATTGCAAGCCTGCTCCCACACCTTTTCAGTCGGGTGTTACTTTGTCTACCTCTTGCACTACGCCTTCAGTGGATGCTACTTTGTATCGGCAGTTGGTTGGCAGTTTGTTATACCTGACACACACTCGTCCTGATCTCTCCTTTGCAGTTGGTCTAGTCTCTCGGTTCTCACATGAGCCTCATGAGAGTCATTGGCAAGCTGCCAAGCGTATTTTGAGATACATTCAGGGCACACTTATGTATGGCATTCACTACACATCAGGGGCTCCTCACATTGTTGGCTACACTGACTCAGATTGGGCTGGTGATGTTGATGATCGGAAGTCTACTTCTGGCTTTGTTTTTTGTCTTGGCTCTGGTCCTATCACATGGTCGTGCAAGAAGCAGAACGCTCGAGCACTTTCATCTACAGAGGCTGAGTACAGAGCGGCAGTTCATGCTAGTCAGGAGATTTTATGGCTTCGGCAGTTGATGACTGAGTTTGGTTTTCCTCCTGATCGTCCCACTGTTCTGTGGTGCGATAATCAGAGTGCTATTCACATTTCCCGCAACCCGGTGGAGCATCAGCGCACTAAACACATTGAGCTTCATATGCACTTCATCCGTCAGCAGATTCAGGATGGTGTTCTCACTTTGGAGTACATTCCCACTGACGCGCAGGTTGCTGACATCTTCACCAAACCCTTTGCATCTCCGCGCTATCTTCAGTTGCGTTCTATGCTTGGGGTGACGGAAGTTGTCCTTGGGGGGTCTTGTTGAGTCCTTCCTTCCTTCATGTTTCTTTTCAGCATGTTGTTGTATCTCTTTTTGGGGTAGGGTTTTTCCCACTGGGTTTTCTCTATTTCCCCGGTTCTCAGAGATTTCTTTGTTGTTGGGTACCTGATCAGGCCTTGTTGCCGGGACCCATTTTTTCCTGCTTTCTTAGTTGTGCTAGGTTAGCTTCCTCCTGAGCTTCGCTTAAGGGGGGGTGTTAGAGTAATAGTATATTTACCTTTATAATTAAGTCTATCTGATTTAATTATTAAAGGTCACTATTATTCTTTTTTCACTTAAGCTTGTCATTTAGGTGCATAATAATTAATATGTTTATTAATTATTAAATGCACAAACCTAGCTTTCTCCGGCTTTAGGGTTTCTCACCTTATAAGCCGCTTTTTGTAATTATTGTTTATACTTTTGGGAATTCAATTTTGCTCTCACTCCGCTGAGATTCTCAAAACCCTTGCTCTCTCTCTCTCTTAGGTTTTCGCTCCAGCTTCTGGTATTTTGCTTGCAGGTGATCTTGGTTTTTTTGTGGATTTGCACATTTGTGAAATCTTACATTTTTCGACCTTGTGCCTTCCAGCTTTTGTGCACTTGTCTTTTAGTGCTAGAAATTTTGTGTGTTTTCGATCCTCTTTCGTTGAAAACCTTGTGTGTTTTTTACCTCATAGTTTCCTATTTGCTAGCATCCCCTAACTGCGCAAGTGCAATGAATGGTGGGCCTGAGTCTTCAAAGGGTTTCAAATAATTGGTTGTCGCATGATCACATGTCAAAAATTTCTGACATGCGACCATGCGATCAGTTGACACATGTCCCAGCGGGTCCGTCGGTTAGGGTCTAACAAATGTTTAACGGGTGACAAAGATTGGTGGTTGTCGCTATATCATGAGGAAATGATGCAAGCCTTTTATTCTCCATGATTTAATGAGAGTTGTTGATGCGGTAAAAAGGGTGGGTCCATGTGTGGGTCTAAGCGGTTTGGTGGTCCTGACAAATTTTCTTCCTATTCACTAGTTCGCATAATATTTTGGCGGTGCCCATATTTATTTGGTGATTCAATGAACAGTGGTTATGTGATCACTAATTTTTTTAGTGATGGTGGAAAGTATTCCGTGAATCGACGGAAGTTCTTCAGTTGCCAGTTCGATAGATAAAGTGGGGCCAGTGTTTTCGGTGACATGGTGCTAATGTGGAGGCTTGTCACATGTTCGCATAGCCCTTTTCTGGTCTATGTGATCATGCGACAACTATTTGGCATCACAGTTGTGGAGTTAAGGCATGTCCACTATGTGGGTATTGCCGACATGCTCAGTTTTGATTGGTCACTGACAGGTGGTGGGGCCAAGGACTTTGCAAATGGTTTGTGACTGTCGACCGTGGCTAGGAGACCGCAGTCGCATGATCGCAAAGGTTAGTTTGGTGCCTTGCGATCATGTGACCAAGCACATATATAGCCAGCATTCCTATGGTGGTGAAGTTGATGACCGCATGATTGCATGACTAAGGGAAAATAGTTGAGGAACATAAAGTCCGTGAAATGCAAAGTAGTCATTAGCCTTCAAATTTGAATTTTCTGAGGGTTTCCTGCAATAGAAAGGACTGAATTTCAATGCAAAAGTGATTGCAACTGGTAAGAAGTCATTTGTTTGCCATTGCAATATGGTCCAAGGTGTGATGATCATTTGCAGGGATCTGTACCTTGTAAGGAATGAACAAGGAGTGGCTCAAGGTGTGTTGCAAGGTGGTTGATTTGACTTGTTCTCTTGGCAGATTTGTGATCTTTTATATATTGATCTGAGAATTATCATAATTGGAGATCATCTTTGATCTATTTCTCTGAGATTTCTTGGTTTCCTACCTCTACAAAAAATTATTGATTGGTTCTGATTGGTTGGGTAGTTGAAATCCTAACCCTGGTTACCCGTAGCTTGTTGCATCCTATTGGTTTAGGATTCCAAGGTAACCAGTGGTATAAATTGTAGGTTGTTCGATTTTGTAAGGGTTCCTTCTTCTAAAATTTTTTTGAGGAGAATTGGTTCCATGCTGAAGGATCCTTTTCCTGTAGATTTTTCCCTTCTTCTTTTCATATAGAGTGTTCCTCTTTCTCTTGTTGGTTTTGAGAACACAATACATATTATAAGTGACTTGTCTTATGTATGAGAAGTTAATATACTCTTACTATTGTCAAGCTATCTCCATTTGAATTTTAAACTCATTAGTCATGCATCAAGGATGTCTGGTTTTTCTACTTTGCATTGCCTAAGAGCTTGTGGGTGGAGTTGTCTTCGCAGAGATAACTGGTTTAGGGTTAGTATTCATATATGTATGAGCTGAAATATCAAGGATAGTTCATGCTTGTCTTCCAATGGATGCTGGTTAATGTATTGTCTATTCATAGGTCTCTTCTAAGGGGAGGGTCAAAATCCTTTGATGGATAATAACATGCTTGAATGCACAAGTGGGTGTTAAGTTGAGGTTTGGTCATGGTGTGTGATTGATGTAAGGCATCAACACATTGGGTATATTATTTTCTTGTTTCATAGCTATCATTTGTAATAGGGTATTTGACTCTGTGGCCCATCAGATAAGGCACTGGTCTAAGAGAGACTTAGGTTATCTCAGGGGTCCCTTCTATCCATTCAAATCATTTCCGTTCAGTTCCACCTTTTCCCTTTCTTGTTGATAGGTTAGGTCTCTAGTTTTCATACTCACTCCATGCAAGTTGGGCTATTGCATGAGATATTAGCTTCATTGAGGTACAGGATACCTAGAAGAGTTTGAGAACCATTCCACAGTCAGTTACCTATAGGCTTGTAGTGTGACACAAGTTAATATGTGTGTGTAGATGAGGTATACCCACCTAAGTGATGTGGAGCTCAAAGTGTAGAAGGATCTCTCTTTGATCCTTGTCAGTTGGCCCTTTTTGCTTGTCAGATTTGGAGTGTTGAGTGAATGTGACACTAGCCCTATCAATCCTAATGCCAAGATGACCTTTGGGGAAAAAGAACACCAACAAGATGGTGACTCTGCTAGGGAGGCCATTGGAAAGAGTCAAATACAAAAATAAAGCATTTGCTAATATTTTCTCACCTAGTTGTGAGTGGCAGCTCTGATTTATCTCTGTTTGATCAGTGCATCTTCTGATAAACAATGCATATTATCCTGGTGAGTTTTGGTTGGTTGGAAGAAATACACAAAGTGAAATACTTTCCTCTTCATGGAGGTGGTGACTCTACACTAAAAAGAACTTGATGGAGCTGCATGGTGAGCTCTAGATCTACTCTGCCTTTCAATCAACAAAGTTGCTACTGTAAAACTTTCATGTATTCTTTTGTTGAAAATGTTTCCCTATCAAGTGTGTAGCATTGTTGTAAAGGGATAAGTGGTGGGTAGTTCCTTATGGAGGAATATAGCCCTTTTTGTTTTGATGGCATTGAAGGTGCCCCTAATGAGTTCTCTACTGAGGATGGGAAGTGCTTGCCAAGATTCATGGCTGGTGGATCTGTTTTTGCAAGCTAGCATGTTGATGTTGTCATGGGTATTTTTGGAGGTATGGATGTTGAACATGAAGATATTGCCACGAGGTTATTTGTGCACACATTTTCTGATGGTGCAAGGAAGTGGTTCTTGTCCTTGCCTTCATGTTCAATCCCTTCTTAGGATGTGTTGAGAGCTAAGTTTGTTGAGCATTTTTATAAAGTTGTTGCTCTCAAGAAGGAATTAGCAAGGTTGAAAATGGTGAATTGGTAGTTAGCAGAGGACATAAGATTGCTAAGACTGGTGGCTCCTGATGATGTTCATGAGGAGGCCAGTGTTTCTGATGTTGATTCTCACTATGCAGAGAGTGTTGACTATGAAGCTGATTCTGAGACCAGTGCATATGAAGATGTTGAAGATGAATCTAAGGATGGCAATATTTCCTTTTTGTCTGCTGATTTTTCTTCTTGTCAACATGAGAAGGCAATTTTCTTGTCCTGGATTGATGATGTTTTGTGTGAAAGGGAAGATATGGAATATGATGCAGATGATTTTTCCTGCATTGATTTATTCACATAAGATGATCTAAGGCCAGAAATGTGTATCCTTATTCCTCACAAGGATGATATTTGCAGCACTAGGGGTGAGGCTAAGGAAAATTCTATCAAGGCCCAAAGTCCATTGAGCAGTGAAAGGATTTCAGCACTCTTGGCTAAAAAATTTTAGAGGTATGCCCCTACTTTGGATTTTGATTTGCAGCTCCCCTATGATGTATCCTTTGACACTGATAATGAGGTCAGTGTTCAAAATGACCATGAAGACCCATGTATACAAGATCTCCCCTCCTGTAATGATTCTGCAAAAGAAGAGGTAGAAGGACATGACAGTGTGTTGTCCTATCATCAAGATTATAGTGATGAACAAGTTTCTTGTTCATATCCTTTTCCTTCTTTTGCCAAGTATGATACTGATTGTGACAATGTTGAAGACTTTTCTTTTAGCAGTTGGGACAGAAATTCTTTTGATGGAAATAGTGATGAAGATCAGTTGTTCCCTTGTCACAAAAATTTTTAAGAGGACCTTCACTTGGTTCATGATGCAGTCAGTGAAGACATCATGGAGGAACCAAATTGCTTAGTGGCTGAAGCAATGTGTGAAGGTAAATCAGAGGATTAAAGTCCTTCTCAGCCAGCTAATTTTATGATAATGCATGACAGTCAATATGTTCCATTTCCTGATGCATTATTAGTTGATATTTTTACTTCCAGTCAGCAGGGAGAAGTAAGTGATGTTCCTTACTTCTTAGAATATGAATATGAGTGTGAATACGGTAGTTGTGACTGGAAAGATGTGGGTGGTGATCAGTGCAAGTTTATTCTTCAACCCATGAATGTTCACATATGGTGGCAGCAAGAATATCAAGGTTTTTTCAGGTGGCTAGTTGCATATGTGGAAAAAAATAAGACCTTTGATTCAGGGGGGTCATTGATTTCATTTTGGTGGCCTATGGCCATCAAGTAAAGTTGTAAATCTTGTAAATTCTATAAATATCTTTCCCTTTCCTGTTGTGTGTTTCTTTCCTAGCTTGTTTCCTATGTTTTTTTAGTTCCTTGTTTTTTCCAGTGGTTGGTCTTCTCTCCCAGTGATTCTGAATTCTTGTCATGCCTGCAAGAGCCATGCATCCCCAACTAGAGCCACTGTTAGGCCATTTTTTTGTCATAGCAAAAATCCTATGAAAATGGCCTCCTCCCTGCAAATGTTTTTGTAAAGTGTCCTGCCCTGTGTTCTTCATGTTGTCACCTTGCTCCAGTCTAGATTGCACGTGTTGAATTGCAAAACCCAGAAAGATATTCAAATTCTAAGGTTTGCAAGAAAATAATTTCAAAATTTGCCATAGTGTTGAAAACCCATAGTGTTTTTGAAAATCCATGATGTTTTCGGTCTGTGTGAAAACCTTCATTGTTTTTGACATTATGCCTTCCAGCTTTTGTGCACTTGTCTTTTGGTGTTGAAAACTTTGTGTGTTTTTTATCTTCTTTCATTGAAAACACTGTGTTTTTTCGACCTCACAATTTCATATTTTCTGGCGTCCCCTAACTGTGCAAGTGTGATGGATGGTGGGCCTAGGTCTTCAAAGGGTTTCAAATGATTGGTTGTTGCATGATCGCATGTCAGGAATTTCTGACATGTGACCATGCGACTGGTTGACACATGTCCCAGCAGGCCCATTGGCTAGGGTCTGACAGATGTTTAACGACTGACAAAGATCAATGGTTGTCAATATACCATGAGGAAATGATGCAAGCCTTTTAGTCTTCATGCTTTAATGAGATTCATTGATGCGGTAAAAAGGGTGGGCCCGTGTGTGGGTCTAAGTGGTTTGGTGGTCCTGACAAATTTTCTTCCTGTTCGCTGGTTCGCGTAATGTTTTGGCAGTGCCCCAATTTATTTGGCGATTCAGCAAATAGTGGTCATGTGATCTCTAAGTTTTTTAGTGATGGTGGAAAGTATTTTGTGAACCAGTGGAAGTTCTTCGGTCGCCAGTTCGCAAGATAAAGTGGGGCTAGTGTTTTCGGTGACATGGTGCTGACATGGAGGCTTGTTGCATTTTTGCATAGCCCTTTTCTGGTATATGTGATCATGTGACAACTATTTGGCATCATGGTTGCGGAGTTAAGGCGTGTGCACTATGTGGGTCTTACCGGCGTGCTTGATTTTGATTGGTTGTTGACAGGTGGTGGGGCCGAGGACTTTGAAAAGGGTTTGTGACTATCGATCATGGCTAGGAGACCGCAGTCGCATGATCACAAAGGTTAGTTTGGTGCCTTACGATCATGCAACCAAGCACATATATAGCTAGAATTCCTGTGGCAGTGAAGTTGATGACCACGTGATTGTGTGACTAAGGGCAAACAGTTGAGGAACATAAAGCCCGCGAAATGCAAAGTAGTCGTTTGCCTTCAAATTTGAATTTTTTGAGGGTTTCCAATGATAGAAAGGACTGAATTTCAATGCAGAAGAGATTGGAACTAGTGAGAAGTAATTTGTTTTCCATTGCAGTATGGTCCAGGGTGTGATGATCATTTGTAGGGATCTATACCTTGTAAGGAATGAACAAGGAGTGGCTCGAGGTGTGTTGCAGGGTGGTTGATTTAACTTGTTCTCTTGGCAGATTTGTGATCTTCTATATACTGATCTAAGAATTATCATAATTGGAGATCATCTTTGATCTATATCTCTGAGATTGCTTGGTTTCCTACCCTTGCAATAAATTCTTGATTGGTTCTGATTGGTTGGGTAGTTGAAATCCTAACCCTGGTTACCCATAGCTTGTTGCATCCTACTAGTTTAGGATTCCAAGGTAACCAGTGGTATAAATTGCAGGTTGTTCGATTTTGTAAGGGTTTCTTCTTCTAAAATTTTTTTGAGAAGAATTGGTTCCATGCTGAAGGATCCTTTTCTTGTAGATTTTTCCCTTCTTCTTTTCATATAGAGTGTTCCTCTTTCTCTTGTTGGTTCTGAGAACACAATACATATTATAAGTGACTTATCTTATGTATGAGAAGTTAATATACTCTTACTATTTTCAAGCTATCTCCATTTGAATTCTAAATTCATTTGTCATGCATCAAGGATGTCTGGTTTTTCTACTTTGCATTACCTAAGAGCTTGTGGGTGGAGTTGTCTTCGCAGAGATAACTGGTTTAGGGTTAGTATTCATATATGTATGAGCTGAAATATCAAGGATAGGTCATGCTTGTCTTCCAGTGGATGCTGGTTAATGTATTGTCTATTCATAGGTCTCTTCTAAGGGGAGGGTCAAAATCCTTTGATGGATAATAACATGCTTGAATGCATAGGTGGGTGTTAAGTTGAGGTTTGGTCATGGTGTGTGATTGATATAAGGCATCAACACATTGGGTATATTATTTTCTTATTTCATAGCTGTCATTTGCAATAGGGTATTTGAATCTATGGCCCATCGGATAAGGCACTAGTCTATGAGAGACTTAGGGTATCTTAGGGGTCCCTTCTATCCATTCAAATCATTTCTGTTCAGTTCCACCTTTTCCCTTTCTTGTTGATAGGTTAGGTCTCTAGTTTTCATACTCACTCCATGCAAGTTGGGCTATTGCATGAGATATTGGCTTGATTAAGGTACAAGATACCTAGAAGAGTTTGAGAACCATTCCATAGTCAGTTACCTGTACACCTATAGTGTGACACAAGTTAATATGTGTGTGCAAATGAGGTATACCTGCCTGAGTAATGTGTAGCTCAAAGTGTAGAAGGATCTCTCTTTGATCCTTGTCAGTTGGCCCTTTTTGCTTGTCAAATTTGGAGTGTTGAGTGAATGTGACACTAGCCCTGTCAATCCTAATGCCAAGCTGACCTTTGGGGAAAAAGAACACCAACAAATTGCATCAATATCTTTTCTCTTGTCTTTCACTTTCACTATTACATTCGCATATTCATTACTACTTTTTACAATTACATCTTTACATATCTTTATACAAGTTATTAAGATTAATAACTTTCTAGTCATCTATCATATTAAAAAATATCTTTATCCAAGGGTTAACATCTAGGATTCGATCCATTTATATTTTTAAGTCATTATTTTGATAAACAAAATAATCCCTTAACTCTTTATCAATTTTGTCTTCATATTCTATCCTATCGGCTTAACACTGTCTTTAGTAAAACTATCATAACTTCTTCCATACATGTCATAATGACTTGCACTCTGAGGTGAGTCTTCAATAGTCACCATAGTGTCTATTTTCAAGTGTGCAAGCACTGAACTTACTCCAATAAACATCGCCAATCAAAACTATATTCAGGTTCACTGGAAAAAACACATTGTCTCATACTTAGACAATTTTGCATTGCGCTCTGACATACTAGCTCTCTGACCTGTGCGATCTTCATGTAGATCATATGTTTCCATAATGACAACATCTATGTAACCAAATCAGCCAAATTTCCAACAAATTTCACAATATGGAAAAGCTGAATGAAATTACATTTATCTGGAATTGGGAATTCTTCCCTGACTCTATTCGAGAATGGATACTTAGCACCACCTACAGGACCTTTGACTCTTGACTAGTTAAGAGATAGACATGAGCACAATGTTAGCATGATGGAGATTGTTTATGCTCTTATAGATGCTGAATTTGAAGATGTCAAGGATTGTGCTACCTCAAAGGACATGTGGGATAAACTTACTCTAGTTTACAGTGGTGATGCAAATGTTAGAAGAGCCAGAGCTGAAAGTTTAAGAGGAAGATTTGATAATATGAAAATGATAGGAGAGAATATAGTGCAATACACAAACCAAATAAAGGAAGTAGTTAATGGTATCAGAGGATCTAGTGGTGTCATTTCTGAAGAAAAAATGGTAAGCAAAATTCTGAGAACTTTATTGCCTATTTATACTCTCAGAATATCTACAATACATGAAATGAGATCTGCACTTCATAGTACTCTCACTCTTGATAGTCTGATGGGTAAGCTTAAAATTTTTGAACTTGATAACTTTGATAATAGTGTTGTACAGTCTGTTGAGTTTGCTTTCATGACTTCTCTAAAGATTGATAAATCTAGTAGTAGAAGCAATAATGATGATAATGACAGTAATAGTGATGATGAGATTGATGAGCTTGAAGCTCTTATGGTTAGGAGGTTACGTAAAGGAAAAGGTAGATATAGAGGTAAATTACCTTTAGCATGTTTTAATTGCAAATAAGTTGGTCATATTGTTGCTAGATGTCCAAATAGGAAAGAAGATGATAGAAACAAAGATCGATCTAGTGAAGGAAGCTAAAGGAGAAGAAACAATAGGAGTTACCGACACTACAACAGAGACAACTGAGACAAAAATGATAAAGGCAAGAAGGTATGTTACATTTTTTAAGAGAATGATACTGAGACCGACATAGATGATTATGTGGAAGTAGTTTTTGTTGCAATGAAGGATGATTCTGACGAAGAAGAAAGGTATGTAGAGACAACTCTTATCTCTAAGGTTAATAAAAATGATACATGGATCATTGATAGTGGTTGTACCCATCACATGACTAGTGATGAAGAAAAAATTGATCATCTTGAGAAATATAATGGAGGATCTATAAAAATGGGCAATGATACACCTTGTATGGTTAGAGGAAAGGGATCCTTACTGATAAATGATAAAATTAAATGTGATAATGCTTATTGGGTAGGACTAAATTATAATTTTCTAAGTGTGGCATAGCTTAACAATTCAGGCCATTGTGTAGCTTTTAAGAGAAAGGCAGTGAAGATATTTGATGAAAGAGGAAAACTTGTTGGAATAGGAGCACAAATGAAAGGTAACTTGTTTTATCTTGATAATGATAAGTCTTCTTGTTTAATAATGAAAGATGAGGATGCATGGTTGTGGCATAAAAGCTTATGCCATGTAAAATTTGACAACATGATCAAGATCAGTAGAAAGAAAAGGGTTAGAGGTCTACCTAGCCTAACAAAGCTGGATCATGCAATGTGTCATCAATGTCAGAAAGGTAAGATGACAAGATCTAGTTTTAAGAGAAAAGATTATTCAACAAAGAGAATTTTGGAGCTAGTTCACACTAACCTATGTGGTCCCATGGGAACACAGAGCTACTATGGAGATAGGTATTTCATTCTGTTTGTTGATGATTATACTAGATTGATGACTGTGATGTTCTTAAAAGAAAAATTAGAGGCATTTAAAATATTTAAATGGTATAAAGAAAAAGTAGAGAAAGAAACCAGGAAGGAACTAAAATGCTTAAGACCTAACAGAGGTGGTGAATTTATTTCTGATAAATTTACTAACTATTGTAATGAGCATGGTATTAAAAGATAGGTTTCTGCACCAAGAACACCTCAGTAGAATCGCATTGTTGAAAGGAGGAATATATCAATTATTGATTGTGCAAGGACACTCATGATAGAGAAGAATGTATCTCAAACATACTAGAGAGAGAAGTAGTTAGCACACCTATTTATGTTCTGAACCAAGTACAACTAAAGAAGGACACTAACAAAACAGCCTATGAGTTATGGTTTGGTCACAAACCCATTGTAAGTTATTTCAAAATTTTTGGAAGTAAATGCTTTATTCTGAAAGATGAAAGAAATGGAAAGTTTGACTCAAAAGGTGATGAAGGGATATTTCTTGGATATTCCACTAAAATAAAAGCATATAAGTGTCTAAAAAGAGTTACTAATAAAATTATTGAAAGTAATAATGTCAGGGTTGATGAGTTTGATGATAAGAATGGTGAAGAGAGCATTAGGGAACTAGAAGATTATAGTAGATTAACTTACATTGAACATCCAAAATACCAACCAAAGCTGCAGACTGTGTCAACCGGGCATCAGGAAAAAAACATTGAAGAATAGGAAAGGAACACCAATGAGTAGGAAGAGGCTATCGAGAAAGAAATTGAACCTAAATAGGATGAAAAACAAAAAGAGATTGGGTACTGGCAAGATTTGTCAAGAGACATCATCTTGAGAACCAAATCATTGGTGACAAGCAAGCTGGCATCCAAACAAGAAGTAAGTCAAGACAAGGTACATGCTTAGTTTGTGAGTTTGAACCAAAAAATGTTAAGGTTGCATTGGAGAATGATGAATGGGTAAATGAAATGAATGAAGAGATAGAAAAAATATAGAAAAATAAGACATGGACCTTAGTACCTAGACCCAAGGATAAGAATGTTATCAGTACTAAATGGATCTTCAGTAACAAGCTGAATGAAAATGGAGAGGTTACAAGGAATAAAGCCAGACTAGTTTGCAAGGGATATGTATAGGAGGAAGGAATTGATTATGGTGAGACCTTTGCACCTGACACTAGAATAGAAGGAGTTCTAATGTTACTAGCCTATGTAGCACATAAGAAATTTAAAGTTTATCAAATAGATGTTAAGTCTGCATTTCTGAATGGGATACTTGAAGAAGAATTCTACATAGAACAACTAGAAAGGTTTGTAGATCCAGAAAAGAAAGACATGGTATGTAGATTACATAAAGCTTTATATGGTTTAAAGAAAGCACTGAGAGACTGTTATGAAAGGCTGCATACTTATTTGTTAAGTATTGGATTTGTTAGAACTAGTGAGAACATCAATCTATATATGAAAGGAGAATTAGATGATACTATCCTGATTGCTGAAATATTTGTGGATGATATTATCTTTGGAGGACAAGATCACATATGTAAATCATTTGCTGATGAGATGAGAAAATAATTTGAAATTTCAATGTTTGGAGAGATTAAGTTCTTTCTAGGACTACAGGTTATTCAGTAAAATGATGGGATATTCATCACACAATCCAAGTATATCAAAGAAGTACTGAAAACATTTGGCATGGAAGATGCTAAACTAGTTGGAACACCAATGGTCACAGGCTGCAAACTGACTAAAGATGATGAAACTACAGAGGTGAACCAGACACTGTACCAATCTATGATTAGTAAATTAATGTATGTAGTGCATAGTAGACCAGATATTACACATGTTGTGGGGATTGTTGCAAGATTTTTTGCAAATCCTAGGGAGTCACACATCATTTCTACAAAGAGAATCTTAAGATACCTGAAGAAAACAAAGGACTATGGATTATGGTATCCTAAGGATGGAAATTTTGAACTAAGAATCTACACTGACACTGATTGGGCTAGAAATGTGGATGACAGAAAAAGCACTACTAGAGGAGCATTTTTCTTTGGTGAAACACTTATTACCTAGACAAGTAAGAAGCAGTCTTGTATTTCCCAGTCTATAGCTAAAGTAGAGTATGTTGCTACTGCTACAAACTATTCAAATATTGCATATATTAAGCAAGTGTTGGAAGGGATGAATGAGGTAATCACTGAGCTGGTGATTGTATATTGTGATAACACTAGTGCTATAAACATTTCAAAGAATCCAGTGATGCATTCAAAAACAAAGCACATATCTATCAAGTATCACCACTTAAGAGAACAAGTATAGGAGAAGCAAGTAAAGCTAGAATTTGTTACATCTAAAGAGAAACTTGTAGACATATTTACCAAGCCTCTACCAAAAGATACATTTGAATACTTGAGGACTAGACTTGGGCTCCGTCCCCTATCTACCAGTCTATAATGTGATCTGGAGGTTGCATCAGCCTAATCTTATCAAAAGATCATTCATGTTGATGCAACATAGTTCACACTTTAGATTATGTCTAAGGTTGTGAAAGATTTGAGAAACCTGTGGCATAATCAATATACCAAGATACAGTAAATGAATCAGACAATAGAGAGTTACATGGCTACTACAGAGTTGTATGTTTATGTGTTTCTTTAGCATTGTTGTCAAAGGGAGAGATAAACAATATGATAACCGAGGAAAATACTGGAACATCTATCTAAGGGAGAGACAATCTGAGAAAGTTAGGGAGAGTGTTGAATATCAGTTGTTGAGAATAGAACAAGAAATCTAAGAGCTACAAAGATCATATCTGCAGAAGATAGTCTACACTTGCAATTTTGTTGTGTAAAGCAGTGATTAAACATATTAAGCTATGGAGATCTTATACCGAGCTACAACATTTTTTTACAGAGTTGTAGAATACATGTTTGGTATTTGTATGGTATACTTCATATTGCTTGAGTTGCCATCAATGCCAAAGGGAGAGATAGATGCACAACAACTGATTGAGATCATGATTGAAGAACTACAAGTGATTAGAGATCACCAAACACTGAAGTGTTATGTAAGATAATTGAATCATTTTTATGTTGTCATTGATATCAACTAGTTTTTGACAGTAGTTATCATGGTAGTTGCAAATATCTAACACATCTATAGAAGAGAAGAGAAAGATGAAGAATCAAGATATCTACATTGAGGAAGATGGATATGATAGATGAGGATAAGGAATAGTTTTGGTAACTTATTGATGAGTCTATGATTTCATATTGTTGACTTGATTATGTTGCATCAATCTATTATGAAGTTAGAAGAAAATTGTTACAAAGAAGTGTGGTCAGTTAATAAAGCATTCTAGTATACACCGAGCAGTGTAGTGTATACCAAGCATAGTATAAACTAAGCTTGTGTTCACCGATGCATTCCTTTGTTAACCAAGTATGGACAAAAGAACTAAATGATGAGTTTCACCGATAATATTGATGAGCTAGAAAGTACCTCATAATCAGGATGGAAGATAAAGTATGTTATAAGATCAACGGCTAGAAAAATTCAAGGAAGATCTAAAGGATAGAATTGAAACACATCTGCCGAGGAAGGTTTAAGTGGAAAAATCAACGAAGGAGATTAAGTGGAAAAATCTGATGGATGAAAAGAAAATGGTTTACTTGTCTATTTAAGAGACTAGGGTTTCATAATGAAACTTATGCCAGAGGAAGATAACTACAGAGATATCACATGAACAAGCTTCATGCATGCCTGATCAAACTAGTTAAAGAAGAACCAAACTACAAAGTTAACCGAGCATCAGAGAGCTTTTACCGAGGGACAGTATGTTACTGAATGTTGATGAATTGAATAGAAATATTGATCAGAGGAATTTATGAGCTTAAGAATAGATCTAAACATCTACAAATCAAGTTGTATTGTATTCATATCGCCTATTGTTACAGTTTAACCATTGTAATTAGATAAAATCTCTTTATTGAGTAGACTTGAAAGTCTTATATGTCATTCATAGAATATACATTATTATCCTATCAACCCCATAGGGTATGTGCAAGATCATGAGGGGCCAAACTATGCCCTTAAGTGGCAATGAAAAATCAGCAACTCAGGGTTAGTCAACTTCACTTGAAAATTTCAACTAGCTATGAACCTAATATCAAAAAGTTGTAAGAATAGAATCTATAGAAAATTGAATGTAGTTTCTAAACTACTAGGTCTTTTTTGAGAAAAAGTTAGTATGATTGGTGAAAATTATAGATTTCAATGCAGCAGTACAAAAATTTTAGGAAAAAAATAAGAAGTAGGTGTATGTCTGACCACCTTAATCATAATCAAATGACAATATTTTATTATAAGATTTTATATATAAGTAGTAGACTCATGTCCAGATGTGACACATATTTGTTTGTAATTTTATTCCAAAAAATAATTAATTATATTTTTTTTGCTACAACATTTTTAGAATAGAAAAACTCTCGTGTCTGACCACCTTAACTCATTTAAAAATTTACAAAATTCAAAAAGAAAAAAAAATTCCTTATAGTAGGTGAAGCATAGAATGTGATGCATTTTTTGAATTTAAAAAATGTTATACCGTCTAAAAGTTATAGTTGTTTTTCAATCGGTATATAAATTAGCACTTTAGAGGTAGCTTAATTAGAAAATAACTAATAATTACATACCGAATTCAAAATTTGATAGCAATTATATCAATAGAAAGCTGATAATCTCCTTAAGATACCCTTTTCATTTTATTAAATTTGGGTGAAAAAAAAGTCGTCAGCTACATTGTCAAAGTTTTGAATTGACATCGCCACTTTTTGGCCCCTCATGATCTTGCGCATACCCCATAGTGAATGTTGGTTGGACAATAACTGTTAGTGTTAAATCCTCTAACAAGGTCACACCTTACAGTGTGTTTTGTAACCTTTAATAGGGTTGGCTCTTTACCGAGCTCACTTCAGAAGAGTGAAAATATTTTGGGTTACCGATCCCTGGTGGTTTTTCCCTTAACAGGGTTTCCACGTTAAATCTCTTGTGTTATGTGTTTATTGTGGTGATTGTTTGATTGTCAAACTTTACATATTGCATATTTGATTTGGTCGGTGATCACTATGAACAATTAACTGGTAATCAGTAAAATGCACAGACATTTTAGTATTATTATTTACCGAGCTACAGATCAAGTTGAATTTGTTTAGAAGTTTTACATTTTGTATTTAGGACTGTGGATAACTGACTCACCCCCCTCTGAGTTATTCTAACACACTTCTCCCAAGGCATAGTCACTTGCATCAGTTTTAAAATGATTATTGTGAATCTAGAAATGACAAAACTAGGGATGTAATGATCTTTTCTTTCAAAGTATCAAAGGCTTCATTTTATTTTCCTCCCCACTGAAAGACCTACATTTTACTTGTCAAAGCATGTAAAAGAGATGCAATAAATGAAAAGTTAGCAATGAACTTCCTCTAATAGTGCACTTTTCCTAGGAAGATCCTAACTTTAATAACATTATTAGGCTTAGGTCATTTACTAATGGCTTCAACTTTAGAGGGATCAATTTTCAATTCACCACCCCCTACAACACAACCTAAATAAACTAAAGCTATTTTTTGAAATTCACACTTGGACATCTTTAGACACAATTTCTCCTTTTTCAAAACATCTAAGACTTTCCTAACATTTATTACATGATCTTTCTAGTTTTTACTAAAAACATTATATCATCTAAGTATACTATTACAAAATCATCTATGAATTTCCTAAATACATCATTCATAACCCGCATGAATGTGGCAGGAGTATTACAATGTCCAAAAGGCATAACTAGCTATTCAAACAAATCTTGTTTTGTTTTAAAATGAATTTTTCAAATATCACCTTCAAGAATTCTAATTGGATGATAATCACTTCTTAAGTCTAACTTAGTAAAATATATTTCATCCCTTAATTGATCTAACAAATCATCAATATGAGGAAGGGGTTACTGATTCTTCTATGTGATATTTTTTAAAACCCAAAAATCAACATGCAATCTCCAAGTACCATATTTCTTTGGTACTAGCACAACAGGTGATCCACATGGAGAAGTACTTGGTTGAATGATTCCATTCTCAAGAAACTCTTTCACTTGCTTCTTGATTTCTTCATTCTCAATAATTGATAACTTTTACATATAAATGTTAGGAAGAGGGTCATCTTATTACAATTGAATCTCATATGTATCTCTCTCTTGGGAGGTAATCCTTTAGGTTCCTAAAATAACTCATCATAGATAGAAACACTTTTAACTAGCTAACATTTATGTTTAGGATCGTGTCCTTTGAAAGAATTAGATTTATCATCATCCTTAGATTTTAAAATCATGAGTATAAAACATTTTCTATAATTTACAAGCCTCTTCATTTGTCTTGAGGTAACAAGAGACAAATTGGTCATCACTTGATGGGCTCTCACAATATACTCAATCACATCTTTTACTAGATGATACTTGTTCTCCTCTATATAGAATATAGATTTTCTATCATACAAATATGGACTCTCCAAAACAATCCCACAAATATCTAGTGGTACAACATCCAAATCTACCTCATCAACGAATTTAGATGTAATTGTAAATCTAAGTTTACATTGTTTAGACAAATGTAACTTAGAATTTTCACATACCCATCCTAAAGGATATGGTTTTGGATGATGATTATTTTAAATTCCCAATATCTTAACAACTTCTTCAAAAATAAAATTATCTTGTGAACCACTAACAAAAAGTGTATCAATTTTTGTATGTTTTGATATAACTTTGATATGAAATAGCTCACTTTGTTTCCTTTCATCATGCATAGTTTCAGATTTTGAAGATTGAGTACAAGAGCTAGAAATAGCAATAGAAGAAATACCTTGTAAACCCATGGTCATGATCTTGATTTTATCATATGAATATGATCCAAAATCTTGTTGGATTATTGCAGTGGTCTTCTTTTCACCCCTCTTGTTCCCAAACCTTTTTGGTCTGAGTTTAGGAAGAAGCCTCCAACACTTCACCTCCTCATGTCCTTTCTTTTTTCAATGTGAACATGTGGGCTTGTCACTTTCTTTCTTCATTGTAGTTACTCTTTTGACCTTTCCCTTTTCTTTGTGCTTACTTGCGACTAGTAGACCTAGATTCTTCGAGAATTTCTCATTGACAGTCTTTCCTCTTGACTCAATGTGAGTAGTTTGGACACAAACTTCATCAAAATTTGTTGGGTTAAACATGAGAACCATATGTCTCAAATAATTATGTAACCTGTCAATATACTTTAAAATATTTTCTTGTGTATAAAAAGAAATTATCAATGTTAATGCCCTCTTTCTAAACTCTTGAGTATAATCTTGCACACTTTTTCCTTTACCTTGTCTTAGATTTTTCCAATCCATTAATGTTTGTTCATATACCCTAATAGATAAAATTTCTTCTTTAATGCAAATGTAAATTCATGCCAAGAATATTTTATTTTACCTTTCATGTGAAGATCTTCTTGAATCTTACCCTCCCACCATATCGATGCAGTACCTCGTAGTCAAAGAGTAGCTAGTTGAACTTTGGATCCATCATCCTCAATTATTTGAACCCTACATTAGACTTCAATCTTCTTAGTCCAATTATCTAGATTTTATGCATTAAGATAGTGCCTGTCTCAAATTTACCCCTTTGCATGAACATCCTAATGGTGTGGTTTCGACTGTCACTCTCGAAGGGTAAGGTCATGTTGGTCCCATGTGAGGGAGAATCCACCAGGAGGATTGTTTTGGAGCATGTATCGACATTCTGCATGAACTAGGAGACGTAGGATATGGTCTTGAATCTCATTCTGGAGACCCTTAGAGTAGGGATGAGTCATTCTTGTGGATGTACTAATTGTTACCCACATTATGGTTGATGGCATCATGAGATGCTCTTTGCCCAGATTTTCCTTATGTTTATCAGGAGTTTATCTTTGGAAGTCATGTCAAGTGTTGTAATCTTGGTATTATCTTTCTACATAATAGACTCATAAATTATAAATTTATGTTGTTGCATTATGATTTGTGTCCCGGTGAATAGAGGTTTGATCACTATTGGTGATGTACTCTTTTCAAGTTACTTATACACTCAAAATCCTAGGATACTCTGTGTTTAAAATAAGATTAATTGAATTCAACTGATCTTTGTGATAATAATATCAAGTGCAAGTTTTATAGAAATTGTATTGGAATAAGGTAGTTTAAATAATTAAAGGGTGAAATATATATATATATATATATATATATATATATATATATATATATATATATATATATATTATAATGTAGTTAAATATTGTTTCCCATGTGTATGTAATCTCTAGAAGAAATGCATTAGGAAAGGTGTGAGTGTACCACTATTGAATGTTGAAATGTTTATATTTGGATATGAATGTTTACATAAAGGACTATTTGAATTTATTTATGTTGAGACATGTATTAATAGAAAAGTGATTATTAGGTCCTGATGTTGAGTGGGAGATTTCAAATAGAACACTTTGATGTTTTTATAATGCAATTAAAATGAATCAATTGAAATGTAGATAGTAAATAATTTAGGACTTATTTTCACTCTGGATTATTAGGTCTTGACTTATGGTATGGATGAATTGTTTACTTTAGAATATTATGCCATAATTTTATACAAGAAGAGTTTATGTGAGATAATCATGGTTAATAAATTAGGTTAATTGATATATTTATATTCTTGAAATAGCTTGATTTGAAATAAAGAAATGTATTATTGGAAGTAGGTGATTTTCTTATGATAAAGTGTGGATGTAGTTGGACTATATGATGTACTTGAGTTTGATTATTTATGATGTACATATATATGTTATTGAAATTCTATGAGCTACTGATATTTTGTCAAGTGTGTAGGTAAGACCATGGTTATATCAAGGGAAATCAAAGATGGATAATTGTTAAAATCATGTTAAGCCAAGGTTATCTCCAAGGGGAGAAATGAACCTCTTTGTAATGTATAATTGTTGTAAAGTGATGCATGAATATATTTATTGATTATGTTTATTTTATTTTACTTTTAGTCCACTTGGAATGCCATGTGTATTGTGTTGTAATATGATTTATTTGTGGTGTCAATTGACACATGTCATGTGAGTTGGCATGACCAAGTGCCTTATGTTGGTGAGTGGTCTTTTATTTTTAGGAGCCATGAGTGGGAATCTCTTTCATTTTCGTGTGTAATCTTTAGGTGGTCTTTTGGGAGGCATTTAGTGACCCTTTAAGGTAGTGGAGGTTAAAAATAGACTACCCCATAGTGGTGCCATGTGTTGGGGGTCAAATTTTGACCATTATGATGTAATTTGGCTATTTTTGCCCTCCAAAAGATGCTCTTTTGAAAAGTGACGAAATTTGAGATGCAAGCCAAGCCCACTCCTCTTTTTAAATTTTGAATTTGAATTTCCCCCTCTTGTTTGAATGAATTAGGGTTTGTCTTCTTAAGGAGTTGGAGGGAAAATTTGTGGGTAATTTCTCACTCTCCAATTTTTGGAGACTTGAGAGATTGTGAGAATTTGGTCTTGATTTTGAGGATTTTGGTTGTTGCATAGAAAAGGAGGAGACTTGTAGGAGGAAGCTCATCTCAACCCTCATTGCCATTAGCTTGGATTAAGGTTGGATTTTGAACACCCTTGTTCTTATTGCAATGTGTATATTTTACTTTCTTATGTATTGTATATGCTAAGTTTTATGAGTAATTTGAATGGCTTCTTAGTCTATGCATGCATGTGGGTTCCTTTTCCTTTCTTTTGATGTATTTTCTTCTTTGGGGTGTGCAAGGCCAAACTCACCCTTGGGAGGGAAGAGAGCCTTGATGGGTGAAGGGCTAGAGTTGGGACTAGCCATCTAGTGTAGAGTCCTTCCTCAAGGAGGAAGGGGATAAGGCATGGATGTATGGGCATCTATGTTGCCATCCTTGTGTATATAAATTGGGGGTCATAAGGGTGTTGTTATTGTGTTGATTATGAGCAGGGTTGATTTGTTGAATTCTTTGGCTTTGTGCAGGCAATTTGAGTAGATTTTGAAGCCTTGTTGAAGGCAGGTTTATTCTTGTATTTTTTGGCATTAACCTATTTGGGTAGATTCCACCTTCACCCCTATTATGGGTCCAAGGTGACGCATTATGTGAATATCCAAGGGAAGGGAATTTTGTGTTCATGTTACTTGTTGGTTTTTATGTTATTGGGCAATGGTGTGTGCTTGTATCCTTATCCTTCTTTTATTTTCCCTAGCTCGAGGGTGGCCATGTAATGGCCTAGGTTGGGAGGAGAGCCTCTATGGTCTATTGGTTTTGTCATGCAGATTTCGTAATGGATGGCTTGCTAGTTTTGAAGGTGTATATGAAGAGTTGAACCTCAACCCTATGTGTTTTTGGATTATTGAATGGCTAAAATGCCTTATGTGAAAGTTTTGAAAAAGGCTATGTAAAGGCCTAGCATGAAATATGCTTGTAAAGTTGAATTTTTCCTTCATATAACTATCTTCTACTTGTATTTTGAAGTAAGAATAAGAGATGTAAATGCCTTAGGTATGCTAGAGAAAGAAATGCTAACTTTTTTGTTTGGATTTCTACTTGTATTTGAAATAAGCAATAGACGTGTGTATGTATCCTAAGTACATGTAAGAGAAAAGTGAAGTTCCTATTATTTTTTGTATTCTTAATGCAAGAGAAAATTAAAATGGAGTGTATCTTTAATATCCTAGAATGTGAAACTCTCCTATCATGTACATTGTTGGAAATATTCAGGAATTAACTGAGTTACTGAGAGGGGAGGGGTGAATCAGTAACTCCAAATTTTCTTCAATTTTAACATGTAATTTACTTTTAACCTTTACATACAGAAAGCATGAAACTTAAAAGCATTCACAATAATGACACATAGATTTGGTTACCCAGAAACCTTCCAAAAGAAAGTAAAACTGGGGTGGGGATGAAACCCACAAAGCTTTAATACTGCAGAATAAAGTTGGCCGGTTAAGGCTTACAATTTGATCACTTCTGATGATCTGCCCTGTTAGGAGCAATAAGGATTGCTAAATCCACCCTGTTAAAGGATTTACAAACATACAATGAAGTATGCACTCGGTAAAGAGATTTTGCAAAAGACTGTTAAGTCTACCCGGTTAAAGGATTTAGTACTGATTCACCTGTTAGGATGAAACAGTAGATCTCTGGCTTTGCAACTGGATTGCTGATTGAGATTCGCTGATGTACTGATCACCTTCTGTGATGAATTTGTCTTTGCTGTTCCTTATACTTCTGAAGCCCTTTGTAATTCGCTTATCTCTACCTTTCTTTCTTTTTCACATATATTTCTTACTTACATTTTACATTTTTACAACATTGTTTATATACAAGTCTTAAACAATTAATTACAATTACAATTACAAAGTCGGCTTGACAAATAAACATAAGTGCTACTAAGTCAGCCCAAGTATGGTTACACGGTTCCTGCAAACTAACTCGGTGACTTTCTGATACTCGGCGTCCACTGCATTACTCAGCATCGTCATGCACTCGGTAGAAGTGAAGGCACGGTTCATACTGATCACTCGGTAGGTTTTGAACTCAGTAAATACTGGTGACTCGGTAGACATGATGTTACTCGGTTTACACTATTCTATTAGGTTTGTACTAACTTGCTCGGTTTGTACTGTCTGCTCAGTTTGCACTGTCTGCTCGGTTTGCACTGTCTGCTCGGTTTGCACTGTCTGCTCGGTTTGCACTGAGAATGCAAATAAGTGTTGTCACTAGTGGCAATTCTGCTTAATGCCAACAATCTCCCCCTTTGGCATTAGTGACAAAAACACTTATTGGCCAAAACTTATATACATGAATCATGTTGAGTTTTATTTTGATTTTTCAAAATTTGTCTTTGTTATAGGGCTTTATACATTGTCTCCCCCTTTCAATGTGCTAACTTTTTCTATACAAATCTTCTTCTATACATATCTCCCCCTTTTTGACGATAATGCCAAAGGTGTGTATACAGGTTATTTATAGAGAGAATCCAAAATTTGATAGAAAATCAGAATGTACCTTCATTATTAGTGCCAGGGTTCATTATATGTATAGAAGAAGATTTGTATAGAAACAGTTAGCATATTGAAAGGGGGAGACAATGTATAAAGCCCTATAACAAAGACAAATTTTGAAAAATCAAAATAAAACTCAGCATGATTCATGTATATAAGTTTTGGCATTATCGTCAAAAAGGGGGAGATATGTATAGAAGAAGATTTGTATAGAAACAGTTAGCACATTGAAAGGGGGAGACAATGTATAAAGCCCTATAACAAAGACAAATTTTGATATTCCTTGTCTCTCTCCTCTTTAAGCTTCTTTTTTTTTGCTTTCCTTTGGAGGATCTCACCTATATTTTGCATTTGGTCCGCTGATAGATTTGCAAAATCTAATGTAGGAATCTCTATCTCTTCATCTAGGTCTATATCCTCTACTACATTCTTACCCAAAAATTTTATACTCAGTAGAGCCTTAGGCTTATCTGAACTTAATGCTTTGGTATTAGTGACAGTAGATAAAGTAGGGCTGGCTATAGATACTGGCATACTTTCTACTGGAGAGCTTAAAATATTTACACTTGAAGATTCAAAAATTGGAAAACTTACTGCTGGAAAACTTGATGATGCGGGAGACTGCAACTCGGTAGAAGAAATGGTAGCTGCTTCTGTTGTTGCTATGGATGATTGGACAAATGTGGAAGTTGTCACAACCATGCTTGAAGGTGTCTCTAGGCTGGATATAGAAACTTTTACTGGAGAGGTAGGAAGGGATGCAATGACTTCTACTGCTATCCTCACAGTATCATCTACCTCAGTGTCTTCTTCTTGTTCATCACTGTCATCTTCAATATCTTTTATTATTACTATTTCAATACTCGGTTGGTGAAGGTGGTATATGTTCTTCCATGTGGCATTTGCAGCCTTCACAACCGATTCAATATTGTTGATCAAAATCAAACAAGTATTGAACTTTAATGTCATCTTACTTTCATTTTCTTTTAATGCCTTCTTTACTTCATCATTTTTCAAGCTCGGCATCAACTGTCTCAGGGTTTGATCAAATATGTCTATCACAGTTTGCTTTGCATTGCTCCATCTCATTTTTATTGGATTTAATAGAACTGCTGGAACCTGTGGGGCTATTTCTTCAGGAGAGTATTTCCACTATCCCATCTTTTCAATAACAGCATCTTCTATTTCCTTCTGTTCTGTTTCCGATCTGGTTTCATATTTTAAGGATTTTATGTTACTTACTCCAGATCCTGATCCGTCTCTAAAGAGTTTGAGCTTTTCTTGAAGGTTTAGAGGAGGCCTTTTGAATACTATGTCTTTATCTGCCTTGTCTGCCTTGTCTGCCTTACCTCTTGTATTTCTCCTTGTAAATACAGCAGTGGGAGGCTTAGGTGCCTTAGTGATGAAAACCTTTCCTTTCTTCTTTGCAGGTTCTGGTTCCTCTGTTTTCTCATCCTTTTCCTCTTCTTCTTCATCTTTTTCTTCTTTTTCCTCGGTTATCATTTGCATTTTGGCTATCCTCTTCTTTCCTTTGTCTACCGCCTGTGGAAGCTTTATGCTTAGTTCAATTCTCACCTTAGCTTCATCATATGTTCCAAAATATGGAGCTTTGGGATTGACAGGCTGATTAAGAAGAGCTTCAATGATATTCTTGGTTTCATCAATATTTACCTCATAAGGAAGAGGTTTTACATATACAGTCCTCGGTTTAACTGCTTGAATATATACATTATCACAATCCACCATAAAACAAATGTCATCTTTGTAATCTTCCACCAACTTCTGTGGAATCTGGAATCTGTCATTCATTTTCTCTTTGAAAGACTCAAAATAATTATCCATGATGCTTTCAAAATTTTCACCCATTTCTGAGATGTATTCATTTATTTCATAGAGGACTGGCACATCTTTTCTCCATACAACTTTTCCTTTAGAAGGGAAGAATTTCTGAACATAGAAGAATAAACAAACCAATAAGGATCCAAACTTACATGGATTGTTTTTGGAAGTTTTAATGCTTTCCATGTTTTTGTTAAACTGCTTTAACAATAAGTCTGCTAGGTCAAATGTTAAGTTATTCTTGACCACTTTGTATGCTAGGTCAATAACTTCACAGGATACACTATTCTGTCGACTAGAACTGTAAATCTTATGGGCAATGATGTGTGTACCAAACTTCAGTTCAGCATCGGTAATGCTGCTAACTTTCATGCCTCTACCGTCCCACTCGGCTAGGGTTTTCTTCTCTAGTTCCGTCTGACCTAGGGTTTTGGTAGTTTTTTCTTTGTTCAACATGGGAAGACCGGTGACTTGTTGAATCATCTTCTTTGTGATCTAAATAGGTTTCTCAAGCCAAATCTTGCCATCATGTACACGGCTGAGAATGTATCTAACCCATTTATCTTGAAAGTTTCGAGGTAGATGTGCAATGTGAACTAAACCTTTATCTTCCAGATGTTTGTGCTCGGGTTTCAGAATACCATCCACACACAATTCCTCACGCACAATATCTAGTTCTAGGTTCCCCATTTCATGAATTGAACAGTTAAAATGATTGCAGATATCGTTAACAAGCAGTACCTTAGGAGGAATCTGAGATTGAGCTCCGTTCAGATCTAGGGCTACTGCAATTGCAGGCACGATCTTGAAATTTGGTGCTTTCCATTCCCCTTGGACTAACATATCAGATCCTTTCTTCGCTGAAGTGCTGGATGATTCCATGATAGCTAACATAAAATTCCTTTCACAAAAGTATTGAATCGCTGGGTTGCTCTTGAAATTTTCTGCTCTCAAAGTGCTAAAGATTCGTGGTGAAGAATGAGTTCGATTACTTGCTTTTTGTTTACAACTTTGTCATTAATGCTCAGTACAAATTAGGGTATGAATTCTAACAGACTGTCACCCACTAAGAATTAATTGCTCGGTAAAGACTTCGCAACTCGGTGAACTCAAGAATTCATATTGCTCCGACCTTGCTCGGTGAAGACTGATACCGACCTTGCTCGGTGAAGACTGATACCGACCTCCCTGTGATCTTACTACATCTTGCATGCTGATTTAGATCTTTCTTTTAATTTCGGTTCTGGAACTGCTTGAAATTGGTCTATGAGAATACAGTTCCAGTGCTTTTTTTGGAAATTTAGTTTGAGTCGGTAGAGCCATCCATTCCATTACTTGGATTGGATTGCTCGGTAGCTTTAGGAATCCATTTTTGTCTTACCTGTTTCCTGACCTTAGTTGCTTCATTCTTCTTTCCATCTTCAACTTCACTAGCATTCATGCAGTTTCTGGCTATGTGATCGAGTTTAGTGCATTTGAAGCATCTTACAGTAGTATCTCTTTTCCTTAGATGATGTTTTATGCAATTCATGCCAATGTGTCCATATTCTCCACAGTAATGACATCTACACCAGGTGTTGTAGTCCCATCCAAACATTGCTTTCATAATTTGTTCTGCTGGATTAAATGTCTTGGATTTGCACTCGGATGCCTTGTGACCTTGTTTGTTGCACTTGTGACAATTACCTCTGAATCTAGGTTTTTCCCTGCATTCATTTGCTTTGTGACTAGGTTGATTGTAGCTGTAACATTTTCCATTGAATTCTGCTTTTTCATTGTTCCAACATTTATTTGAAGTATGTCCTATTTTACCACAATGATTACAAGTAGGTTTTTGATTTCTTTGAGTACCTTGCTTAGAGGATTTTCCTTCTCCTTTGTATCCAAGTCCTGCTTTTCCTTTTTGCCTATGAAGATTTCACTCATACAGCTGATTCAAGTCTTCTTGGCTTTTCAACATTCCTTCATTGATTTGTTTTTCAGCGTTTAGGTCATCCACCAATCTTAGATTGATTTCCTTTTTAGATCTTAGTTCTTCTCTTGTGCTTTCTATTTCTGATCTTAGATTCAGAATTTCCTCATTTGTATGAGAGATCTGATCAATTAGGTTTTCTAGATGAAGGGTTTTATTTTGGACTTCAATGTTTCTTCCATCTAATTCATCTTTCAACTTGTTTCTTTGTTCCAAGATCTCACAGAATCTTGTAGAGTGTAGCTCTTGTTCTCTTTTCAATTTTCTCACTTCTTCCTCCAAAGACCCATTCTTTTCTAGGAGTTCTTTGACAGCATTGTTTGCTTCATCTGAGTTATTTGAGGGAAAAAGATCTTCAATCTTTTCTTCAATGTAAGTCTGATCATTCATCTGATTTGCAAGTTCCTTCCTTCTTCTTAGGGATCGGGAAAGATGTTCTTTTGCTTCTTTGAGTTTAGCTATGGCCATTTCCAGATCTAGCTTTTCATTTTCAATCACCTTGTTCAGTTTGAATACCTCCATTGTCTTGGATCTTTGCTCAAGCTAGTTAAGCTTTATCTTGAGAACCAATGCTGCTCTGATACCAATTGTTGGAAATATTTAGGAATTAACCGAGTTACTGAGAGGGGAGGGGTGAATCAGTAACTCCAAATTTTCTTCAATTTTAACATGTAATTTACTTTTAACCTTTGCATATAGAAAGCATGAAACTTAAAAGCATTCACAATAATGACACATAGATTTGGTTACCCAGAAACCTTCCAAAAGAAAGTAAAACTAGGGTGGGGATGAAACCCACAAAGCTTTAATACTGCAGAATAAAGTTGGCCGGTTAAGGCTTACAATTTGATCACTTCTGATGATCTGCCCTGTTAGGAGCAATAAGGATTGCTAAATCCACCCTGTTAAAGGATTTACAAACATACAATGAAGTATGCACTCGGTAAAGAGATTTTGCAAAAGACTGTTAAGTCTACCCGGTTAAAGGATTTAGTACTGATTCACCTGTTAGGATGAAATAGTAGATCTCTGGCTTTGCAACTGGATTGCTGATTGAGATTCGCTGATGTACTGATCACCTTCTGTGATGAATTTGTCTTTGCTGTTCCTTATACTTCTGAAGCCCTTTGTAATTCTCTTATCTCTGCCTTTCTTTCTTTTTCACATATATTTCTTACTTACATTTTACATTTTTACAACATTGTTTATATACAAGTCTTAAAAAATTAATTACAATTACAATTACAAAGTCGGCTTGACAAATAAACATAAGTGCTACTAAGTCGGCCCAAGTATGGTTACACGGTTCCTGCAAACTAACTCGGTGACTTTCTGATACTCGGCGTCCACTGCATTACTCAGCATCGTCATGCACTCGGTAGAAGTGAAGGCACGGTTCATACTGATCACTCAGTAGGTTTTGAACTCGGTAAATACTGGTGACTTGGTAGACATGATGTTACTCAGTTTACACTATTCTATTTGGTTTGTACTAACTTGCTCGGTTTGCACTGTCTACTCGGTTTGCACTGTCTGCTCGGTTTGCACTGTCTGCTCGGTTTGCACTATCTGCTCAGTTTGCACTGTCTGCTCAGTTTGCACTGAGAATGCAAATAAGTGTTGTCACTAGTGGCAATTCTGCTTAATGCCAACAGTACATTTCATTTTCAAGGTTGTAGGATGATAGTTAATGGGGTACAAAGAAAAGAAATTTTTTCCCTCTCTTTTGTGCATGTTTTTTTAAAAAAAAGGTACATTCCTTCTTATGTAAGTATATATCCAAGTATATATTTGGAGTATATATACATAGCCATATAACAAGAATATAGAGGAATGTTTGTTTTATAAATTTAATTTTACATAGAAGAAAGAAGATTTTCTCATTTCCTAGTGCATGGATGTAAATGTATATTCTTAAAAAACTCATGGACTTATATATGTCAATCTATATTATTATATGTATATCATAAGATATATATATGTGTGTGTGTGTGTGTGTGAGTGTGTGTGTGTGTGTGTGTGTGTGTGTGTGTGTGTGTATATACATATACATATACATATATATATATATATATATATATATATATATATACACACACACACACACACACACACACACACACACACATATATATACATACATATATATATACATACATATATATATATATATATATATATATATATATATACATATATATATATACACAAATATATATATACACATATATATATATACACATATATATATATACATATATATATATATATGTATATATATATATATATATATACATATATATATATATATATATATGTGTGTGTATATATATATATATATATACATATATATATGTATATATATATATATATACATATATATATGTATATATATATATATATATATATATATATATATGTTATTATATATATATGTATTATATTATATGCATATAATAACATATGTACATGTATATTTTAATACTTTTGTTGCAACCTTTAAAAGAAAGTTTGTTTTTATTAATAAAAGAAAACGTATTGAATCAATCATCAAAATTTCCTTTTGCCATACTTAATGAAAAATAATAATAATATTGCAAACAATGTTTTGGGCACTATTGAAAGCCTGAGCCGTGTCATGCCCTGGTATCATGTGGGGTTGTGGCAACTGTTGCTACCATATTTCCCACTGCGGAGGGACTACGATGTGCAATGCCACCACCACAGTCCCTTTACGGGGGCTATTGTGTAGGAGCTACCACCGCAGCTTCCCTAGTGGGGCCGTGGGGTAATGCCCTCCCCTTTCCCACACAATCACTACGGAAGGAAACAAGTGCCAGTTTGTTATAGCAGTCAGCACTCCATTTTATTTTAATAAATATAAATTCAAAAAAAAATATTGTAGTTTAATAAATTAAATAAATATATACTATACTCACAATGTAGTATTAAAAAGAAATACTTTGAATGGGATTTGCATTCAAAATAATAATGCATAACCTATAATAAAGATAATACAAATACATTAATTTTTTAGCACTATAGAGGAGTGGCACATTTTTCTTGCAGCGTAATCAGAAGGAAGAAACCCTGTTGCTGAATTAATAAATATAATAACCTTTGCTGCAAATAGAGATCTTACTATAAGCATTATCACACAGATTGACGTGTGTATCTTTCAAAATGTAACTCGGTAACAAAGATTTTACTATTAGCACTTCAAAGGAATTATCAATCTGGAACTAAAATTTAATCCTAAATTTTATTACGGAGACACATGCAATGAAAAAAAAGCACAATTATTTTTACCTTATGTCCATGTTTATGTTGCTTGGAAGATCTAGATCCTTCCTTTGTTGAAACCCTCCTTGTATATACTCAAGAATACATAGGGGTATATACACACTTGTGTGTATATGCACCTATGTATACTTGGGTGTATACTCACTTTAGAGTTCCTCTTCACCATGGCCTTTGGCCCAACCTGCAAACCCTTCAACAATGAAATTAGGGTTTTGGGCCATGTTTTATTTTGGTCCAAACCCTAATTTCAAATTAGGGTTAGGGTTGGCTAAGGAGCCATAAGGAAATCTCTTATTTAATTTTGAAAATAATTCAACTCTGAATAAGTCAATGAATATTTATTTATGTGGACTTTTCTTTTCTTCCTCTTTTATTTCTTTAAAACAAGTATTTCTATTTCTTAATTACTTTTGTCTTTTTAAGATTCCCTATTAATGGGGATTTGGTTTGATTTTTGGCAAAAGATGTCATTTAGATTTTTATTTCAAAATCTTATATTGTGAGTGCTAATTTAGGGTCCTTTCACTAATTTATTTAATTAATTGAGATTGTGCTAATGAATTTATATTTTTTTATGTTTCTAGATTTATTTATTAACGTAAATTATATATTTAATTGACTCTTATAATTAACACACTATTATTTCTCTTGGACATTATTTTTATTATGGAGGTAATTAATCTTATAATCCCTAGGTGGGACCTAGGTAAGATAGTAACCTCTAATAATTAATATTGAATTAATAATTGTGACATTATTTTAATGTTTTAAATCACTAAGTTGTTTTACTTTATGAACTGCAAACATTATTCTTAGTACAAATTAAACTAAGGGAATTTTAATATTAATTTATTTAATCAAGCATTATTGTCTTATTTATGAGTTATTTGATTTAGGGATTTTCCCCTCGTATTCACGTTATGGTTAACCCTAGTTAGGGATTTCATCATACTAGTGCACTTGACATATAGGGGATGTCGGCAAGCCAGTGTGTGCCACGAATCCCCTTGTGAGTTAAGTGTATTGGTTGGAGTTTTTCTCCTTGAGTTTTTAGTGCACCTTAGTATGCTACCTTGTAGTTAGTGCCCTTTTAAAAAAAAAATTTGTTGTGTGTGTTTTGCCATAATTTTGGGCATGACATTTTACATCTAATTTTAACAAAGGTAATTTCAAATCAGCCTTTTCTAGATCCTTTTTTTGAGATGAAGATGAATGTGAAGAAGAAGATGTAGAATGAATAAAAGGACTTGGAAGAGGGTTTCTACCAACTCCTTCATCCTTAACTTTACTATTTCCCTTTCCATCTTGATGAACTACAACTGATTTGAATAAATTGTATGACTTGAAGATATGTGATTTAAGATCACTGAGTTGCTGATTAGATATGTAAGATGATTAAATTAGTAATATGTTGTCATTCATGTCAACTAGTTTTGACAATACTTATCTTGTAAGTTACTATAACCAAACATCTATAGAGAGAAGAAGAAAATAGATGAAAAATAGATATATCTACATGAGGAAGATGGAGATGACAGATAAGGATAAAGAATACATTAGGTAACTTATGAATGAGTCTATTGTGTGCTAAAATGTTGACACACTCCTATGAGTCATTGTATCCAAGATTTCTCAAGAATGAGGTCTCAAATGGTGACTCATAGCTCTCTATTCATGGAGTGCAAGGGTTTATAATGGAGGCCCTTAGATTAGACCTAGTTTGTGCCCATGCAAGTACACCATAAAATGAAAGATTCAAAGAGGAAAAGTAAGAATGCTAGTCTCCATGATCATCAAGTATGCATGAAAATGAAAATGAAAGCTATTCTAAGCTAGATGGATTAAGCTAGGTGCAAGAAAGAAAATGAAAATGATGATGCAATGCTTCAATATGAGAGATCTAAGAATACCATAGCTCCAACATGCCAAGATTGAGAGACTCTAAGATTCCAAGATGCTAAGATGCCAAGACTCCAAGATGCTAAGGTTGAGAGACTCCAAGAGGATGATAATGCAAGAGATGATGATGCAAAAGATGGATGATTAAGAATGAGGAGAGAGTCTCCTTATAAAGGAATTTAGAAATAAATGGATGATCAAAATTAAGAGGCAAAAAGAAATGAGCAATGGTGGAGATTAAATCTTGGTTGATTCATGTGCTCAAGATTCTCAAGAGGCAAAATCAATGGACATGGTTAAGAGGCAAAAAGATGTGTGAAAGAGATTAAGAGGAAAAAAGAAATCCTACTCATCTTGGAAAGTGTGCATTGATGTGTAGACAAAAAGTCTTTTTCTTTTTCTTTTTATTTTATTATTTATTTACTTTTTTTAGCAAAGTGGTTTCCATTATTTAATTAAAAGATTTTTTTATTTATTTAAAAGAGATTTGTTCTTTTAATTAAATGTGGCTTAGGATAAAGTTATTTTATTATTTAATCAAAAGATTTTTTATTTAATTAAAAGGGAGCATGTTCTCTTAATTAAATAAGATTATTTTATTATTTATTTTTTCTCTTTTTAATTAAATAAAGCTTAAAATAAAATGACCAAACCTTTTGGAAATATTGAATTAATTACGATTTGATCAAAGAAATTGATTTGGATTGAAAATATTGTAAAGCATTGATTCGAGAAATTGATAAATTGATGAATGGGGGCCCAAAGTCTAGGCGACCATTTTAGGGTGCATACATTTGTCCCTCTTTGACTAATGTGTGATCTTCACGGGAACACATGTAGTCAAAGAATGAAGTTGAAATGTGAGATTGATTTGTGATCATAAAACAACCTAGACATGTGATCGACGGATGGGAACACATCAGGACAAAGATAAGCTAATTGAAAAAGACAAGGCCAACACCCCTGTAAATATCTAATTATCAAGTCTCAAGCAAGGTTTAATTGATAGGTTTGATAAAGTTGAATGAAGGATTGAAGTTTGATAGGTATTTCCCCCTCGTGGTCGAAATCAAAATGAGATAGAGGAGAAATAGTAAATTGATAAATTTGATCAAATCAAACTAAACATAAGGTTC
The DNA here is from genome assembly GCA_027943335.1 of Chamaecyparis obtusa. Classification (NCBI taxonomy): domain Eukaryota; kingdom Viridiplantae; phylum Streptophyta; class Pinopsida; order Cupressales; family Cupressaceae; genus Chamaecyparis; species Chamaecyparis obtusa. The sequence continues at coordinate 427,753 of BSBK01004203.1, forward strand.
TTGATGTAAAATGAAAAATATAAGGATCACAGAACCAAGGTAGATCATTAAGCATGAAAGTTTATGCCCCAAGGTAGAATTAGAAGAAAAGAAGTGGGGGGAAAGTGAATGGAAGATCGAAGTTTGGAAGAAGTGGAAATAAATGGAGAGAAGAAAGAGAATTTGCCTCAGGAAATAGAATGCCCCAAAATCAATAAACTACTTAAGATAGAGAATTTTGATTGAGATTACGAAAGAAGATAAGGAAATGAAGATCAAAACATGACCATAGTTGATTAAAAGTCAAAAAGAAGGATGAAGGAAAACCCTCTCAAACTCCTAATGCAGCCTAAAAATGCAAATTAACATGAAGTCTAACAATGCAAGGTACATGAAAATGAAAAGGTGTACTTGCAATAGAGCAACTGTAACATAGGATCTTGTGTTAATCATTCATTAGGGAATGTTAAGGAACTTATTTTCATCATTGGGCCATTATTAATAGACATTGGAAAATCACACAATCATCACTAGTCACAAGCACAACTATGAAGATATGAATGTGATTTATATCAGATTGGAATGTGGAAAAATTCTAACATAAGCATCAAAGATATAAAGGTCAATATGAATTTGATGATAGCTTACCCAATTTAATGTAGCAAAATCACACTCTCATCAAGGCATAGATGTCGGGATGACCATAAGAATGGTTGTGCAAAAACAATCAAGGATGATGCCTCAAATCTCCTAAGTGTTTCAAGGGAATAACAAGAGACACTCTAGAGTTTCAAGACCACACCCACAAGCAGAAATAAAATAAAAACATACCCCATGCCCCAAATCCTCTAGCTATGCATTCTAGGGAGACTTATTAGACAAGGAAACTCAATGAAAATCAATAACAATCAGCACACAAAGAAAAGATCATGACATAGCTCAAGCATTAAGTGTTGTGTTTAAAAATTTAAGTGTGTTCACTAATACTGAGTTCTGAGGATAAGAATCAAATACTTGCAAGCAGGTAAGATCACATGACAAAATAGGGTAAGACCAAATTGATAAGTGTTGAAAAACACTCGATGCCATGGGTTGTGTTGAAAAAAATAGTTGGGGTGGTGTTGAAAAACACCATTTGCAAGGTGTCCTAAAGACTAACACATCCAAGAGACTAAAGCTAACATGGTTATGCCCCCTAGACAAAGACAAAGACCAATTTCAAACCAAGGCAACAAGGACAAGGCATGATGGAGAAAGGCTAAGTGTCGAGGATGCGTGCTAAGAAATAGGGGTGCAAAGGCCTCAAGTAGCACCCATTTCCAAGTTTTCACCACTTGGATTGTATTGCAATTTTCCCTTTTTTTAAAAAAAAAAAATTCAAGATTTTTTATAATTTTTTTTGTATTTTTGCTACCAAGTCATCTATTTCCAGGTTTTCACCAAGGAACTTTTTCTTTTTTTTTTGAATTTTTTATTTTTTAATTTTTTTGGTATTTTTGGAATATTTTTTTTTTTTGAGATACATCAAAGCACCTATTGCTAGGTTTTCACTAAGATGATCATTTTTTTTAGGATATTTTCAGATTTTTAGAATTTTTGACAATATACCATTTTTTTGGATTTTTTCAGGATCCATAAGTATGTACAAAGGATGCCCCCAAATAGAATGGGCAAAAAACTCCCAAGAAAAATCACATCATGTAGTCCTGATGTCTAGCAAGGTGGAGGACATGAGTGATTAGCAAGCTAGTGGAAGAGATGGAAGACAAGAGAATGAAGGAGAATGAATGGAAGAAATCATCAAGGGCAAACTCCTCAAGAGTACCCAAGCTAGAGAAAAATTGTCATGTAAAGCACATTTGGACAAGAAATGAAAGGCTAGCATAGGAAAGGATGCAAAAGAAGGAAAAGATGTAGTCCAAAGGAGTAGACATGTCAAGAGGCTTCATAACATCGTGTTTTACTCTTTTTCATTAGATCAAGACCAAAGGGGAAAAGGATAGCGAAAGGCTAGAATGAATGGAGGAAAATAAATATGAAGGCTAAACATGAATGGAATGAAAGAAAGATCATCGTAAGATAGCTCACAAGATAGCCAAATGTTTGTGTATAGGTCAATATTGTCAAGATAGAGAGAAGATGGAATGGATAAAATATGTAGAAGAACTACACATGATGCCTGATTGCCAGATTTTCATCATGGTACTTATCCAAGGTGCCACAAGGGAGTGGTTTTCACCATAGGAAGAATTTATTTCTCTTTATTTTTGCTACCAAGGTGCCTTTTTCTAGGTTTCCACCAAGGCATATTTTCAATTTTTTCATTTTTTTTTAATTTTCTTTTTTAATTTTTCTATTTTTTTTATTTTTTTTTAAATTTGGAAGAAGGCAAGCTTTTTAGATAATGCTCCTTCAAAGGATAAACCATGATATGCCAAGGATTCAAAATGATATGCTCAAAGATGCTGATAGGGAAAGGAATATGGAAGAGAAAAATGGAGGATAAGGTTTTAAGTAAAGCGAGTGAGGTTGGAAGATAGGAGGAATAGGAAAATGAGGAAAAAGGATAGAACGTAGCAGGATAATGAATGGAAGGATTGTGAAAGGGTAGATGGAAAGGAAGGCAAGATCAACATCAACACACAACTTGAAGGGTGGCGAGAGGATGGAGGAAACATGAATGAAGGAATATGGTGAATGGATAGCAGAGGTTGGGGTTTAGGCGCATGGAATGGAAGAATGTTTTTGGAAGAAGATAAAGTGGAAGCCTTTGGAAGCTTGAATGTCAACTTAAATTTTTCCTCAATATCAGACTCTTTCAAGAGAGACTTTAGAATCCATATAGTCATAGGATTTTCATTTATTTTTGATGATTTAGAGAGAATGTCTTCAATGATGGATTTTGGAACCCATACTTGTCTTGTAGTTTTCTTCTTAGATGTCTATTTTGACTTTATGCCTCCATGTTGATTAGAGGAGACATGGTGATCTTCTTTTTTTGATGGATTCTTGTATTGCTTTTTTTTCTTGTATTGTTTTTTTTTCTTGTATTGAACATTCAAGTTACTTCCAAAAGACTTGGGACTTGTGGAAGGAGGAGGATATGACTGGTTTAGATGGGTGGGTGGATGAAAAGGATTCAAGGGTATGCATCTATGGTGATCTTGAGGAAATATAGGAGATGGAGGGATGTAAGGACCCAATATGGATGATGAATTAGGAGAGTTAGGAGGGGAAAGTGAAGGGACATAAGGGCCCAAGATGGAAGGAAGACTTGAAGCCCTTAGTATTGGTAGAGGAGGTCCAAGGATGGATGTGAAAGATACAAAAGAATAATTAATAAGTTCATCAACATCTATATGACAACCAAGGACATCAGCATCTTTAGAGTGAGCATTAGGATTTGCAATAGGATCATGAACATCTTGAATAGGAGAAACTTCTTTGATATGATTGTTCAGAGCTTGAAAAGACTTAGGAAGAGTAGAAATTGGAAGCGAACATAGAGTGGTAGAACAAGAAGATGGAAGACTTTGATCTTGACAAACAGCTTTGGATAGCATAAGCATATAATTTTTCTCTTGATTTTCAATAGGCTTAACATTGGAAGTAACAACACTATTTTTAATAACATTAATGGAAGTATCATCTTTAGAAAGTGAAAGTGTAGTAAGGTTATTTTGATTGTCAATAAGCTCAATGGTGTAAGTAGTAGCTTGATCTTGCTGAGGAGAAGACTTTAGACATGGTGGAATGAATGAAAAAAGGTGTAGAGGATCAAAAGAACCATGAAATGGATAAGAGGCATCATCAAAAGGATTGGATGATATGGAGGGTTCTTGATCTTGATCTCTCTTTATTTTCTTTTCTATATCATGTTTAGAGTCCTCTTGACATAGAGCCACTTCTAAGGACAAGGAAGCATGTTGGAATTGTATGGAAGACTTTGAAAAAGATGGTGAAGGACTAGCTAAAGTAGGCATTATAGCGTATAAAGTCTTAGTCTCTTCAGGTGTAGCATTATTGAAATTATTTGCAGCCAAGTGAAGGTTGGCTTGATTTTTTTTAAGGGGTAGCCCTTGAGGATAACTATAGGGAACCACAAGAAAAATATTAGGACTTTTGTTGGATGAAGGATTTGTGAAAGATTTGAAAGACTTGGAAGCTTTAGGAAATGTATGGGTATTGGAGGGAGTAGGGGATGGAAGGAAACCATCACAAGAAAAAGGTCCATCATTAACATAATCTTTCTCAAGAGTGTAATCTTTATTTTCAGCATGAGAGTTCTTAGAGGAGAGATTCTTATAGTATTTACATTTATAATCAGCACGGTAAGCTTTCTCTTCCTCAAGTGAAGTAGATGTATCATCTAGGTATTGTTCACAAAAATCATCAAAGTCTCTTTCAAAATCAAAATCATATGGATCACCATCACAATCTATCCAATGTGATGACCCATTTCTAGTAAGCACAAGTACACAACTAGGATGAGTCTTAGGAATAGAGGTGTCATAGTTATCACTATATTGTTCATCACCATAGTCATCAAAGATGGGAATGTCACTCTTTGTGGAAGAGGTATCACAAGGATTGTCACATTTCTCATTATGGTATGTCTTGAGAAGAGAAGTAAGACTCTTGGGAGAAGTAGAAGAGGACCAAGATCATGAAGAATAGGAAAGTGAAGACCTAGTGGAGGAAGAAGACTTGGATAATGAAGAATGTGAATAATGTCTAGAAGAGTCATGATGAGACTTGGAAGATGAGGAAGGCAAGTAATTTTTAGAAGAGTCATGATAAGACTTGGAAGATGAGGAAGAATGAGAAGACTTAGATGATGATGAATGTTTGGAACAAGGAGGTCGTGACAGGATCATGTGGATGATTCTAGCTAAGGCATGTGACTTACTCACTTTCTTTTCCATTTTTTTCATAAATTCATCACTAAGAGTTTTGGAGGAATAATATTCTTCAAATTGTGTAATGAGTTCAAGGTCATCTATTGTTAAGAGAGGTTCCATAACAAGATAGTTGAAATTCATGGTTCTGAAATAGGAGGAATCAAGCATGGAAGTGACAGAAGAGATGAATAGAAGAAGGTAGACTAGACAATAAGAGGAAAAGAATCAAGAAGACGTGAAGAGTTTAGGAAGAAGAGGAAAAAGTGTGAAGGAAGAAGAGAAAGGATGGAAATGGGAGACTAGGAAGACATGGGAGATGTGGAAGAAAGAAGACCAAGAGTCATTTTGTGCAATTTGATATCATTTAAGTTCATTTGGATGTTGAGAAACATGTCATAGCACTTTTGGGGAGATCTTTGAAGTTTTTATCACTCGGGAACTCAAATTTGTTTATTTAAATTGATCACATAAATACATCAACATATTTTCATCATTGATCAAGGACATAAGACAACAATCAAGGAGTTCCAGAAAATAATGTCTTCAAACAATGAGCAAGGGGCAAAGCAACCTTGCACATGAACAAGAATAGTGACTTAGTATGCTACTCCTTAAAGATTCTACTTGTGTATGTTCTCAAAATATTTTTCCAATCACGCACATAGTCCTAGAAAGACAAATTCAGTTGCACTATGGTTCTTAGTAATGGTTTGACTCTGCAAATTTTGCAATCTCAAGAGGGTGAACTCCAGTCCAAGTGCACCGGGGTTTTGACACATTCCAAGAATTTAATCAATCAGAGATGCTGAGGAGATCTAACAGCCCAACAAGAAACTACACCCATGGAGATTTCTTCCACAAGGACATTTATATAGCAGTTGTTACTACCATGGTGAAAATGGCTATTACCACTTGAGGTTCCCTCCACATGGTTGACCCAATAAAAGGAATGTCCACTAAGGTTAACCCTCTCTAACAAGGTGACTCACAAAAAGGACCACCTGGGGACTTGGTTTAGATTCAAGAATCTGAGTTTCTGATACTACCCTAAAAGGGAACAGAGCATAATCCTCTAGCCTCTTCACTTCACCCAAACATAGCAAACAAGTTCATTGACATGCTAAGATTGAAACCACCTCACCAAGGTTCATGATGTCAACAACAATGTCTACCGAGCTCTCTAAGAGGGACCAAGAGAGAACGTATCGATCAATATTGAGGACTAAACCAAGTAAGACAGTGAGATAGTAACAATATCCTCCCTACCTACAAGGGATTCTATCGTCAAGAAGAGCTTTGCCAGAAATCCACTTTCTCAAGAATGCCACAAATAGTGTTCATAGGGCCTACTTACTATGTGAAACATATATGCAAGAAAGTGAATCTATGTTCTTTTTAGAGCCCAAAATTGAAGTGTGATCTATGAAAGCAATAAAAACTCAAGCTAGACACATGAGAGATTCATTTTATACCCAAAATCCAAATGTTATAGAGATGAAACAAAATACCTCAAGTCCAAAGCAACACACTTAGTAGATTTTTGAGCATTATTTTGTGCAAGCAAGCCACAAACTCTCCAACAAGCAAACAAGAAAACAAGCATGCAATGTATATCCAACTTATGCAAATCCTAGGGTTAGATCTGAAAATCAATTTTTAGGAGCAATAATAGCCAAAAAATAATCCAAATGACAACTCATATCATGCATTGAACCATGAAAAATAAGTGCATACTCATCACAAAATTTTATTTTTTTGCATTTGACCTAATCAACAAGATCTGATTTTTTTGATATGATTTTGGCCACAAAAATAGAAATACAAAACCAAGACCCCTACTAAAAAATAGAGATCTTTCCAAAAATGTAAAAATTTTAGAAAAATCTCTTCATTTGTGCCCTAGAGACCCATTTTACCAAAATAGACTAGTTTTTGTAAATTCACTATTTGAGCTATGATATTGCATCTAAATTCAAAAAACAATGAATAGACCCTCTATAAAATTTAAAGAGATTTCCGAAAATGTAAAAATTTCTTTAAAATATGCTAATTTTCACCAAAAATTTATTTTTTTATGGAAAATAAAGAAAAAATTATAAAAAATCAAACATACCTCAAAAAATTCTAAATTTTTTATTAGAGTTTATCTGATATGTCACCAACCTAAAAAAACATTTTCAGACTAAAACACCAATCCATTTGAGAGATATGTTCAAATCTTTGAAAATTTAGGGTTTTAGTCTCCAAGCAAATCTACACAAGGGGGTTAGCTCTAAAAATAACCAAAACAAGCATTTAAAAGTGGTTTGCCCCATGGTGGGCACCAAAAATATGTGCTAAAATGTTTACACACTTCTATGAGTCATTATATCCAAGATTGCTCAAGAATGAGGTCTCAAATGGTGACTCATAGCTCTCTATTCATGGAGTGCAAGGGTTTATAATGAGGCCCTCAGATTAGACCTAGTTTGTGCCCATGCAAGTACACAATAAAATGAGAGATTCAAAGAGGAAAAGAATGAATGCTAGTCTCCATGATCATCAAGTATGCATGCAAATGAAAATAAAAGCTATTCTAAGCTAGATGGATTAAGCTAAATGCAAGAAAGAAAATGAAAATGATGATGCAATGCTTCAATATGAGAGATCTAAGAATACCATAGCTCCAAGATGCCAAGATTGAGACTTTAAGATTTCAAGATGCTAAGATGCCAAGACTCCAAGATGCTCAGGTTGAGAGACTCAAAGAGGATGATAATGAAAGAGATGATGATGCAAAAGATGGATGATTAAGAATGAGGAGAGAGTCTCCTTATAAAGGAATTTAGAAATGAATGGACGATCAAGATTAAGAGGCAAAAAGAAATGAGAAAAGGTGGAGATTAAATCTTGGTTGATCTATGTGCTCAAGATTCTCAAGAGGCAAAATCAATGGACATGGTTAAGAGGCAAAAAGATGTGTGAAAGAGATTAAGAGGCAAAAGTAGATCCCACTCATCTTGGAAAGTGTGCATTCATGTGTAGACAAAAAGTCTTTTTCTTTTTCTTTTTATTTTATTATTTATTTATTATTTTTAGCAAAGTGGTTTCCATTATTTAATTAAAAGATTTATTTATTTATTTAAAAGATATTTGTTCTTTTAATTAAATGTGGCTTAGGATAAAGTTATTTTATTATTTAATTAAAAAAAAAATTATTTAATTAAAAGGGAGCATGTTCTCTTAATTAAATAATATTATTTTATTATTTCTTTTTTCTTTTTTTAATTAAATAAGGCTTAAATAAAATGACCAAACCTTTAGGAAATATTGAATTAATTATGATTTGATCAAGAAAACTAATTTGGATTGAAAATATTGTAAAGCATTGATTTAGGAAATTGATAAATTGATGAATGGGGGCCCAAAGTCTAGGCGACCATTTTAGGGTGCATATATCTATGACCTTATGTTATTAACTTGATTATTTGCATTCATATATGATAAATGATAGAGAAAAATGCACAAAGCAGTGCGGTCAGTTAAAGAAGCATTTCAGTATACACCGACGTAGTGTAGTGTATACCAAGAATAGTATAAATTGAGCTTGTGTTCACCGATGCATTTTTTTGTTAACCGAGTAGGAGAAAAGAACTAAATGATTAGTTTAGCCAATGGAAGTTGATGAGCTGTAAAGTGTTATGATTATGAAGTTGAAGATAATGTTTGTTATGAAGATCAACGTCTAACATAATTTGAAGAATCTCTAAGGCATTGAAATAAAATGTCTTACTGACACATCAGCCGAGAAAGGTTTAAGCGGCAAAATCAACAAAGGAGATTAAGCGGCAAAATCTGATGGATGGAATTAAAATAGTTTAATTATCTATTTAAGAGACTAGGGTTTCATTATGAAACTCATGCCGGAAGAAGGAGACTGTAGAGATATCATGTGAACAAGCTTCATGCATGCCTGATCAGACTAGCTAAGGAGAACCAAACTGCAGAGATTACCAAGCGTTAGAAAGCTATAACCGAGAGATAGTAAGTTACTGAATATTGATTGAACTAGAATTGATTTATTGATTAGAGGCTTTGAATGAGCTTAACATAGATCTGATAATATGCAATTGAAGCTGTGTTGTAATCAAATAACCTATTGTTACATTTTAACCATTGTAAATAGATAAATCTCTTAATAGAGTGGACTAGAAAGTCTTGTAATATCATTCATAGAGTGTACATTTGTTATTCTGTCAACCCCATAGTGAATGCTAGTTGGATGATAACGGTTGGTCTAAAATTATCTAACAAGGTCACACCTCATAGTGTGTTTGTAACCTTTAATAGGGTTGGGTCTTCACTGACCTCACTTCAGAAGAGTGAACAATTTTTGGGTTGCCGGTCCTAGGTGGTTTTTCCCTTTATAGGGTTTCCATGTTAAATCTCTTGTAATATGTGTTGATTATGATAATTGTTTGTTGTCATAATTTACATGTTTCATATTGGATTTGATTGGTAATCACTATATGTTATTTACTGGTAATTGGTAAAAGCACAGACATAATACTATTTTATGTTACCAAGCTACATATATTTTAGTAAATTGTTTTTGGATATATATTTTATGATTGGGACTGTGGATAACTAATTCACCCCCCTCTCAGTTATTCTAACAATTGGTATGAGAGAATTGGTTGCTTGGAATAGAGTTTTAAGGACTTCAGCACAAAGATCTTGAAATGTATAAGAGGGAAGTGCCAAAGCTAAACAAGGATAAATTCACAATATGGAAAAGTCGAATGAAGCTACATGTATCTAGAATTGGGAATTATACCCTCAGACTCATGGAGAATGGATACCTTGCATTGCCCACTGGTCCCCTGACCCTTGATCAACTAAGAGATAGACATGAACATAATGTTACTATGATGGAGATTGATGCTACCTATACAAATGCCAAATTTGAAGATATCAATGACTGTACTACTGCTAAGTAGATATGGGATAAACTTGCTCAAGTTTATAGTGGTGATGTGAATGTTAAAAGAGCTAGAGATGAAAGCTTAAGGGTAAGATTTGATGATATGAAAATGAAGGAAGGAGAAAATATTGTGCAGTACACAAACAGACTAAAAGAGGTAGTTCATGCTATCAGAGGATCTGATTGTGTTATTGATGAAGAGATAGTGGTAAGAAAAGTTCTTGAAACCTTATTGCCAGTTTATGCAATCAGAATATGTACAATTCATGAAACTAGGTTTGCATCTAGTAATAACCTTACTCTTGATAATCTAATTGGTAAGCTTACAACCTTTGAACTGAACAACTTTGATAATAGTGTTGTACCATCTATTGAATCTTCTTTTATGTCTTCTCTGAAGATTGGTAAGTCTAGTAGCAGAAATAAGAATGATGATAGTGATAGCAATACTGATGATGAGCTTGATGAACTTGAAGCTCTTATGGCCACAAGGTTACCTAAAGGTAAAGGAAGATATAGAGGTAAATTACCTTTAGCATGCTTTAACTGTAAAGAGGTTGGCCATAGTGTTGCTAGATGTCCACACAGGAAAGATGATGATAGAAACAAAGACCGATCTAGTGAGGGAAGCTATGGGAGAAGAGGCACCAAAAGTTACCAACACTACAACAAAGACAATCAAGATAATAATGATAAAGGAAAAAAGGTGTGCTACATTGTAGAAGAAGATGTCACAGATACCAAAACTGATGAAGATGTGGAGGTAGTATTTGTTGCAATGAAGGATGACTCAGAGGAAGATTAAAGGTATGTAGAGACAACACTTATCTCTAAGGTTAATAAAAATGATACATGGATCATAGATATTGGCTGTACACATCACATGATTGGTGTTGAAGAAAAATTTGATCATCTTGAAGAACACAATGGAGGATCTGTGAGAATGGGTAATGATGCACCTTGTATGGTTAGAGGAAAAGGATCCCTGATGATAAATGATAAAATTAGATGTGACAGTGCTTATTGGGTAAAAGAACTAAACTATAATTTTCTAAGTGTGGCACATCTGAAAAATTCAGGCCACCGAGTTGCTTTTGAGAGCAAGAAAATAAAGATATTTGATGATGGAGGAAGACTTGTTGGAACTGGAACACAATCGAGAGGTAATTTGTTTTATCTTGATAATTATTAGTATTCTTGTCTAATGATGAAAGATGAACATGCATGGTTGTGGCATAAAAGGTTATGTCATGTGAATTTTGATAACATGATTAAGATCAGTATAAAGAAAAAGGTTAGAGGTATGCCTAACTTATCTAACCCTGATCATGTTATGTGTCATGAATGTCAGAAAGCTAAAATGGCCAAATCTAGTTTCAAAAGAAAAGATTATTCAACAAAGAAATTACTTGAGTTAATGCACACCGACCTATGTGGTCTTATGAGAACTCAAAGTTATTATGGTGATAGATATTTCATTCTTTTTGTTGATGACTACACTAGGTTAATGACAGTCATGTTCTTGAAAGAAAAATTAGAGGCATTTAATATGTTCAAATGGCATAAAGAAAAAGTTGAGAAAGAGACTAGTAAAGAATTGAAGTGTTTGAGATCTGATAGAGGTGGTGAATTTATTTCTGATACTAAATTTTGTAATAAGCATGGTATTAAAAGATAGGTCTCTGCACTGAGGACACCTCAACAAAATGGAATAGCTAAAAGGAGAAATAAGTCAATAGTTGACTATGCAAGAACACTGATGTTACAAAAGAATGTTGCTCAGACATACTAGAGAGAAGTAGTTAGCACAACTATTTATGTTCTAAACTAAGTACAATAGAAGGACACTAATAAGACACCCTATGAGTTATGGTTTGGCCACAAACCCACTATACATTATTTAAGAGTTTTTGGAAGTAAATGATTTATTCTGAAAGATGAAAGAAATGGGAAGTTTGACTCAAAAGGTGATGAAGGGATATTTCTATGATATTCCACTAAAAGTAAAGCATACAAGTGTCTTAACAAAGTAACTAATAAAATGATTGAAAGTACTAATGTTCGGGTTGATGAGTTTGATGATAAGATTCCAGAGGAAAGCACAAAGGAACTAGAAGACTATGATAGATTCACCTACATTGAACAACCAGAGTACCTATTGATGCCACAGATAGTGATAATCGGTCAATAGGAAAATAATACTAAGGAACAAGAAAAAGAAACCGACAAGAAGGAAGCACCTATCGAGCAAGCAAATGAACCTAAACAAGATGAACAAGAAAGAAGAGATTGGATACTGGCAAGATTTTTTAGAAGACATCATCCTGAGACACCAATCATTGGAGATAGACAAGATGGCATGCAAACAAGAAGTAAAGAAAGACAAGGTACATGACTAGTTTGTGAATATGAACCGAAGAATGTAAAAGTTGCATTAGAAATGAGGAATGGGTTAATACAATGAAAGAGGAAATAAAATAGATAGAGAAGAACAAAACCTAGAGTTTAGTACCTAGACCTATGGGCAAGAATGTTATCAGTACTAAGTGGATATTCAGAAATAAGCTTAATGAGAATGGAGAGGTAACAAGGAACAAAGCTAGGTTAGTATGCAAGGGATATGCACAAGAGGAAGGAATAGATTATGGTGAGACTTTTGCACCTATTGCTAGATTAGGAGTTAGAATGTTACTTGCATATGCTGCACACAAAAAGTTCAAAGTTTACCAAATGGATGTTAAATCTTCTTTTCTAAATGAAATACTTGAAGAAGAAGTCTACATAGAACAACCTAAAGGGTTCATTGATCTAGACAACAAAGATATGGTATGTAGACTACATAAAGATTTATATGGTTTAAATCAAACACTGAGAACCTTGTATGAGAGGCTGCATAACTATTTGCTAAGTATTGGATTTGTTAGAACTAGTGAGAATAACAATCTGTACATGAAAGGAAATTTTGATGATACTATCTTGATTGCTGAGATATTTGTGGATGACATAATATTCGGAGGACAAGATCATATATGTAAGTCATTTGTTGATGAAATGAAAAGTGAATTTGAAATGTCTATGTTTGGAGAGATTAAGTTCTTCTTGGGCTTACAAGTGATTCAACAGAATGATGGTATATTCATCACACAATCTAAATATATAAAGGAAGTATTGAAGACATTTGTCATGGAAGATGCTAAACCTATGGGAACACCGATGGCTACTAGATGTAAAATGACTAAAGAAGATGGAACTACTGAGGTAAACTAGACACTGTACTAATCCATGATTGGTAAGTTAATGTATGTGTTGGAAATATTCAGGAATTAACCAAGTTACTGAGAGGGGAGGGGTGAATCAGTAACTCCGAATTCTCTTCTAATTTTAACATGTATTTTAATTTTAACCTTTGCATACAGAAAGCATGAAACTTAAAAAGCATTCACAATAAAGACACATGGATTTGGTTACCCAGAAACCTTCCAAAAGAAAGTAAAACTGGGGTGGGGATGAAACCCACAAAGCTTTAATACTGCAGAATAAAGTTGGCCGGTTAAGGCTTACAATTTGATCACTTCCGATGATCTGCCCTGTTAGGAGCAATAAGGATTGATAAATCCACCCTGTTAAAGGATTTACAAACATACAGTGAAGTATGCACTCGGTAAAGAGATTTATACAAAGACTGTTAAGTCTACCCGGTTAAAGGATTTAGTACTGATTCACCTGTTAGAATGAAACAGTAGATCTCTGCTTTGCAACTGGATTGCTGAATGAGATTCGCTGATGTACTGATCACCTTCTGTGATGAATTTGTCTTTTCTGTATCTTATACTTCTGAAGCCTTCTGCAATTCGCTTATTTCTGCCTTTGTTACTCTTTTATATATTCTATATCATATATTTCATTACTTGTGCATATATCTTTTATTTCTACATCATTGTTTATATACAGGTTTCAAACAATTAATTACAATTACAATTGCACAGTCGGCTTGACAAATAAACACAAGTGCTACTAAGTCGGCCCAAATATGGTTACTCGGTTCCTTCACACTGAGTCGGTGACTTTCTGATACTCGGCGTCCACTGCATTACTCGGCATCGTCATGCACTCGGTAGAAGTGAAGGCACGGTTCATACTGATCACTCGGTAGGTATTGAACTCGGTAAGCATTGGTGACTCGGTAGACAAGATGTTACTCGGTTTTCATTGTCCTGATCGGTTTGTACTAACTTGCTCGGTTTCCACTGTCTGCTCGGTTTGCACTGTCTGCTCGGTTTACACTGTCTGCTCGGTTTGCACTGTCTGCTCGGTTTGCACTGTCTGCTCGGTTTGCACTGTCTGCTTGGTTTACACTGTCTACTCGGTTTGCACTGTCTTCTCGGTTTACACTGTCTTCTCGGTTTACACTGTCTTCTCGGTTTACACTGTCTTCTCGGTTTACACTGTCTTCTCGGTTTACACCCAGAATGCTAATAAGTGTTGTCACTAGTGGCAATACTGCTTAATGCCAACAATCTCCCCCTTTGGCATTAGTGACAAAAACACTTATTAGCCAAAATTTATATACACCGAATCATGCTGAGTTTTATTTTGATTTTTCAAAATTTGTCTTTGTTATAGGGCTATATACATTGTCTCCCCCTTTCAATGTGATAACTGTTTCTTATACAAATCTATACAGTATACATCTCTCTCCTTCTATACATATCTCCCCCTTTTTGACGATAATGCCAAAGGTGCATATACAATTTATTTACAGAGAGAATCCAAAATTTGATAAGAAATCGGAATGTACCTTCATTATTAGTGCCAAGGTTCTGTCCCAACTTTCTTGCAGAATCTTACATGTTTGTATGGCAATTTGGATTTCTACAGAGAGTTCAATCATGTGATCTGCTATGGAGAACTGATTGTCATGAATCAATGTTCTAGAATGTTCAATGTGCTTATACATTGTATTCATGATGGGAAGGATCATGTGTTGGATGTCTAGCAGTGTGGACCGGATCCTTGAGTCTTCTTTCAATAGATCAGACTGCATATTGGATAGATGTGAAATTTTCATGTGATGAGCAGAGCTTGAACTTGGTTCAAGTTGCAGCTTCTGTATGCTAATCTTCATATCCTCATCCATTTTATTCATTTTATTTTTGACATCCTTTGTGAACTCGGCAAAATTGCATAGTCTAGCCAAAAGAGAGGTAGCATTCGAATAAATAGACTCTGTGTTAGACAAAACTGAAGACAATTCCACTTGGTTAATAGCTATGTGCTGAGCAATGTGCTCAAGCACTTTATTGTTGAATCTCTTCTCGGCTCTTTCAACTAACTTTTCTGTCCCGGATGAGTCCTCATTGTATTTCTCAACTGCTTCTGCCAATTGTAACAAAACATGCTGGGAGGAGTCTACTTTAATGCCTAATGCATCAGACAAAATGTCCTTAGCATCCTTGATGATTTGATACTCCTTGTCTCTCTCCTCCTTAAGCTTCTTTTGTTTTGCTTTCCTTTGGAGGATCTCACCTATATTCTGCATTTGGTCTGCTGAGAGATTTGCAAAATCTAGAGTAGGGATCTCTATCTCTTCGTCTAGGTCTATATCCTCAACTATATTTTTACCCAAAAATTTTATACTCGGTAGAGCCTTAGGCTTATCTGTACTTAATGCTCTTGTAGTAGTGATAGTAGATAAAATAGGGCTGGCTATTGACACTGGTATACTTTCTACTGGAGAACTTACAATATTTACACTTGATGATTCAAAAGCTGGAAAACTTACTGGTACAGGAGACTGCAGCTCGGTAGAAGAAATGGTAGCTGCCTCTGATGTTGCTAGGGATGATTGGACAAATGTGGAAGTTGTCACAACCATGCTTGAAGGTGTCTCTGGGCTGGATGTAGAGACTTTCACTGGAGAGGTAGGAAGGGATGCAATGACTTCTGCTGCTATCCTTACAGTATCATCTACCTCGGTGTCTTCTTCTTGCTCATCGCTGTCATCTTCAATATCCTTTATAATTACAGTTTCAATGCTCGGTTGGTGAAGGTGGTAAATGTTCTTCCATGTGGCTTTTGCAGCCTTCACAACCGATTCAATATTGTTGATCAAAATCAAACAAGTATTGAACTTCAGTGTCATCTTGTTTTCATTCTCTTTTAGTGCCTTCTTCACTTCATCATTGTTCAGGCTCGGCATCAACTGTCTTAGGTTTTGATCAAATATGTCTATTACAGTTTGCCTTGCATTGCTCCATCTCATTCTTATCGGATTCAATAGAACTGCAGGAACCTGTGGGGTAATTTCTTCAGGAGAGTATTTCCACTGTCCCATCTTCTCAACAACAGCATCTTCTATTTCCTTCTGCTCTGCTTCTAATCTGGTTTCATATCTCAAGGATTTTATGTTACTTACTCCAGATCCTGATCCATCTCTGAAGAGTTTGAGCTTTTCTTGAAGGGTTAGAGGAGGCCTTTTGAATACTATGTCCTTATCTGCCTTTTCTGCCTTGTCTGCCTTTCCTCTTGTATTTCTCCTTGTGAACACAGCAGTGGGAGGCACAGATGCCTTAGTGATAAAAACTTTTCCTTTCTTCTTTGCAGGTTCTGGTTCCTCTGTTTTCTCATCCTTTTCCTCTTCTTTTTCACCTATTTCTTCTTTCTCCTCGGTTATCATTTGCATTTTAGCTATTCTTTTCTTTCCTTTGTTTACCGCCTGTGGAAGCTTTATGCTTAGTTCAATTCTCATCTTAGCTTCATCATATGTTCCAAAATATGGGGCTTTGGGATTGACAGGCTGATTTAGAAGTGCTTCAATAATGTTCTTGGTTTCATCAATATTTACCTCATAAGGAAGAGGTTTTGCATACACAGTTCTTGGTTTAACTGCTTGAATATACACATTATCACAATCTACCATAAAACAGATATCATCTTTGTAATCTTCCACCAACTTCTGTGGAATCCGGAATCTGTCATTCATTTTCTCTTTGAAAGACTCAAAATAATTATCCATGATGCTTTCAAAGTTTTCACCCATTTCTGCGATGTATTCATTAATTTCATAAAGTACAGGCACATCTTTTCTCCATACAACTTTTCCTTTTGAAGGGAAGAATTTCTGAACATAGAAGAATAAACAGACTATCAAAGATCCAAACTTACATGGATTGTTTTTGGAAGTTTTGATGCTTTCCATGTTCTTGTTGAACTGTTTCAACAATAAGTCTGCTAGGTCAAATGTCAAGTTATTTTTGACCACTTTGTATGCTAGGTCAACAGCTTCACATGAGACACTGTTCTGTCGACTAGAACTGTAAATCTTGTGTGCAATGATATGTGTACCAAACTTCAGTTCGGCATCGGTAATGCTGCTAACCTTCATGCCTCTACCATCCCACTCGGCTAGGGTTTTCTTCTCTAGTTCCGTCCGACCTAGGGTTTTGGTAGTTTTCACTTTGTTCAACATGGGAAGACCGGTAACTTGATGAATCATTTTCCTTGTGATCTCAATAGGTTGCTCAAGCCAAATCTTGCCATCGTGTACTCGGCTGAGAATGTACCTAACCCATTTATCTCGAAAGTTTCGAGGAAGATGTGCAATGTGGACTAAACCCTTATCTTCCAGATGTTTGTGCTCAGGTTTCAAAGTACCATCCACACATAGTTCCTCACGCACAATGTCTAGTTCTAGGTTTCCCATTTCTTGAATAGAACAGTTAAAATGATTACGGATATCATTGATAAGCAGTACCTTAGGAGGAATCTGAGATTGAGCTCCGTTCGGATCTAGGGCGGCTGCAACTGCGGGCACGATCTTAAAATCTGTTGCTTTCCACTCCCCTTGGACTAACATGTCTGATCCTTTCTTCGCTGAGGTGCTGGATGATGCCATGGTAGCTCACAGAAAATTCCTTTCGCAAGAGTATTAAATCGCCGGGTTGCCCTTGAAGTTTTCTGCTCTCAAAGTGCTTAAAGATTCGCGGTGAAGAATGAGTTCGATTACTTGCTTTTTGTTTAAAATTTTGTCATTAATGCTCATTTCAAATTAGGGTAGGAATTCTGACAGACTGTCACCCACCAAGAATTAATTGCTCGGAAAAGACTTCGCAACTCGGTGAACTCGAGAATTCATAATGCTCCGACCTCGCTCGGTAAAGACTATACCGACCTCGCTCGGTGAAGACTATACCGACCTCGCTCGGATCTCACTGCATCTTGCATGCTGATTTAGACTTTTCTTTTAATTTCGGTTCTGGAACTGTTTGAGATTGATCTATGAGAGTACAGTTCCAGTGCTTCCTTGGAAATTTTAGTCTGAGTCGGTAGAGCCATCCATTCCAATACTTGGACTGGATTGCTCGGTAGCTTTAAGAATCCATTTTTGTCTGACCTGTTTCCTGACCTTAGTTGCTTCATTCTTCTTTCCTTCTTCAATTTCACTGGCATTCATGCAGTTTCTGGCTATGTGACCGAGTTTAGTGCATTTGAAACATCTTATGGTAGTATCTCTTTTCCTTAGATGATGTTTTATGCAATTCATGCCAATGTGTCCATATTCTCCACAGTAATGACATCTACACCAGGTGTTGTAGTCCCATCCAAACATTGCTTTCACAATTTGTTCTGCTGGATTAAATATCTTGGATCTGCACTCGGATGCCTTGTGACCTTGTTTGTTGCACTTGTGACAATTACCTCTGAATCTAGGTTTTTCCCTACATTCATTTGCTTTATGACCAGGTTGATTGCAGCTATAACATTTTCCATTGAATTCTGCTTTTTCATTGTTCCAACATTTATTTGAAGTATGTCCTATTTTACCACAATGATTACAAGTAGGTTTTTGATTTCTTTTAGTACCTTGCTTAGAGGATTCGCCTTCTTCTTTGTATCCAAGTCCTGCTTTTCCTTTTTGCCTATGAAGATTTCGTTCATACAGCTGATTCAAGTCTTCTTGACTTTTCAGCATTCCTTCATTGATTTTTTTTTCAACATTTAGGTCATCCATCAATCTTAGATTGATTTCCTTTTCAGATCTTAGTTCTTCTTTTGTGTTTTCTATTTCTGAACTTAGATTTAGAATTTCTTCATTTGTATGAGAGATCTGATCAATTAGGTTTTCTAGCTGAAGGGTTTTGTTTTGGACTTCAATGTTTCTTTCATCTAATTCATCTTTCAACTTGTTTTTCTGTTCCAAGATCTCACAGAATCTTGTAGAGTGTAGTTCTTGTTCTCTTTTCAATTTTCTCACTTCTTCCTGCAGAGACCCATTCTTTTCTAGGAGTTCTTTGATAGCATTGTTTGCTTCATCTGAGTTATTTGAGGGAAGAAGATCTTCAATCTTTTCTTCAATGTAATTCTGATCATTCATCTGATTTGCAAGTTCCTTCCTTCTTCTTAGGGATTGGGAAAGATGTTCTTTTGCTTCTTTGAGTTTAGCTATGGCCATTTCCAGATCTAGCTTTTCATTTTCAATCACCTTGTTCAGTTTGAATACCTCCATTGTCCTGGATCTTTGCTCAAGCTAGTGAAGCTTTGTCTTGAGAACCAATGTAGCTCTGATACCAATTGTTGGAAATATTCAGGAATTAACCAAGTTACTGAGAGGGGAGGGGTGAATCAGTAACTCCGAATTCTCTTCTAATTTTAACATGTATTTTACTTTTAACCTTTGCATACAGAAAGCATGAAACTTAAAAAGCATTCACAATAAAGACACATGGATTTGGTTACCCAGAAACCTTCCAAAAGAAAGTAAAACTGGGGTGGGGATGAAACCCACAAAGCTTTAATACTGCAGAATAAAGTTGGCCGGTTAAGGCTTACAATTTGATCACTTCCGATGATCTGCCCTGTTAGGAGCAATAAGGATTGCTAAATCCACCCTGTTAAAGGATTTACAAACATACAGTGAAGTATGCACTCGGTAAAGAGATTTATACAAAGACTGTTAAGTCTACCCGGTTAAAGGATTTAGTACTGATTCACCTGTTAGAATGAAACAGTAGATCTCTGCTTTGCAACTAGATTGCTGAATGAGATTCGCTGATGTACTGATCACCTTCTGTGATGAATTTGTCTTTTCTGTATCTTATACTTCTGAAGCCTTCTGCAATTCGCTTATTTCTGCCTTTGTTACTCTTTTATATATTCTATATCATATATTTCATTACTTGTGCATATATCTTTTATTTCTACATCATTGTTTATATACAGGTTTCAAACAATTAATTACAATTACAATTGCACAGTCGGCTTGACAAATAAACACAAGTGCTACTAAGTCGGCCCAAATATGGTTACTTGGTTCCTTCACACTGACTCGATGACTTTCTGATACTCGGCGTCCACTGCATTACTCGGCATCGTCATGCACTCGGTAGAAGTGAAGGCACGGTTCATACTGATCACTCGGTAGGTATTGAACTCGGTAAGCATTGGTGACTCGGTAGACAAGATGTTACTCGGTTTTCATTGTCCTGATCGGTTTGTACTAACTTGCTCGGTTTCCACTGTCTGCTCGGTTTGTACTGTCTGCTCGGTTTACACTGTCTGCTCGGTTTGCACTGTCTGCTCGGTTTGCACTGTCTGCTCGGTTTGCACTGTCTGCTTGGTTTACACTGTCTGCTCGGTTTGCATTGTCTGCTTGATTTACACTGTCTTCTCGGTTTACACTGTCTTCTCAGTTTACACTGTCTTCTCGGTTTACACCCAGAATGCTAATAAGTGTTGTCACTAGTGGCAATACTGCTTAATGCCAACAGTATGTAGTTCATAGTAGACCTGATATAGCACATATTGTTGGAATAGTTGCTAGATTTTCTGCAAACCCTAGAGAGTCACACATGGTTGCTACAAAGAGAATCTTAAGATACCTAAAGAAAACTAAAGATTATGGACTATGGTATCCTAAGAAAGGAAAGTTTGAACTTAAGGTATACACCGATGCTGATTGGGCTAGAAATGTGGATGATAGAAAAAGTACCACTAGAGGAGAATTCTTCTTTGGTGAAAGACTTGTTACATGGAAAAGTAAGAAAGAGTCTTGCATTTCCTAGTCTATAGCTGAAGCATAGTATGTTGTTGCTGCTACAAACTGTTCAAATATTGCTTATATCAAGCAAGTGTTGGAAGGTATGAATGAGGTAATCACTGAGCCAGTGATTATATATTGTGACAACACTAGTGCAATTAATATTTCAAAGAATGTAGTGATGCACTCTAAAACAAAGCACCTATCTATTAAGTATCACTACTTAAGGGAACAAGTACAGGAGAAGCAAGTGAAGCTAGAATTTGTTACATCAAAAGAACAACTTGTTGATATTTTCACAAAGCCTCTACCAAAGGATACATATGAATATTTGAGGAGTAGACTTGGAGTCTGTCCCCTGTCTATCCCCTGTCTACCAGTCACTAACGTGATCTAGAGGTTGCATTAGCCTAATCTTATTCTAGAAGATCATACATGTTGATGCAACAGAGTTCACACTCTGGATTTTTGTCTAAGGTTGTGAAAGGTTGAAGAACTGGAACAGATTTGCACATTAGTATACCGAGATACAGAGAATGCACTGGACAACAGAGAGTTACATGGCTACTATAGAGATGTATGTTTTTATTTCTCTTTGGAATTTCTATCAAAGGGTGAGAGATCTCAATATGAAGCAAAAGACAAAGGGAGAGAGATACAGAAAAGGGAGAGCATTGAAGATCAGTTACTAAGAACAGAAGAAAACCTACAAGCTGAAAAGATCATATCTATAAAAGTTAGTATGCACTTGCAAATGCTTTTATGTAACATAGTGATTAAACATATTAAGCTAGGGAGAGCTTGTATCGAGTTACAACATTTGTTGATAGAGTTGTAGAATACATGTTTGGTATGTGTATGGCATATTTCATATTGCTTGTGTTGCCATCAATGCCAATTGGAGAGATTGATGAACTACAACTAATTTGAATAAATTTTATGACTTGAAGATTTATGATTTAAGATCATTGATTTTTTGATTAGATATGTAAGATGATTAAATCAGTAATATGTTGTCATTGATGTCAACCAGTTTTGACAATACTTATCTTCTAAGTTACTATACCCAAACATATGTAGAAAGCAGTAGAAAAGAGATGAGGAATAGATATATCTACATGAAGAATATGGAGATGATAGATAAGGATAAAGAATACATAGGGTAACTTATGAATGAGTCTACGACCTTATCTTATTGACTTGATTACATTTCATTCATCTATAATGAAGGATAGACCAAAATGCACAAAGCAGTGTGGTCGATTAAAGAAACATTTTAGTATACATCGACGTAGTGTAGTGTATACTGAGAATAGTATAAATAGAGCTTGTGTTCATTGATGCATTTCTTTGTTAACCAAGCAGGAGAAAAGAACTAAATGATTAGTTTAGCCGATGGAAGTTGATGAGTTGTAAAGTGTTATGATTACGGAGTTGAAGATAATGTTTTTTATGAAGATCAACGGCTAACATAATTTGAAGAAGATATAAGGGATTGAAATAAAATGTGTTACTAACACATCAGCTGAGGAAGGTTTAAGTGGTAAAATCAACAAAGGAGATTAAGCAAAAAAATCTGATGGATGGAATTAAAATGGTTTACTTATCTATTTAAGAGACTAGGGTTTCATTATGAAACTCATGTTGGAAGAAGGAGACTGCAGAGATATCATGTGAACAAGCTTCATGCATGCCTAATAAGATTGGTTAAGGAGAACTGAACTAGAGAGATTATCGAGCATCAGAAAGCTATAATCGAGAGATAGTAAGTTACTAAATATTGATTGAAACAAGATTGATATATTTATCAAAGGATTTGAATGAGCTTAACATAGATCTGATAATCTATAATTGAAGTTGTGTTGTAATCAGATCACCTACTATTACATTTTCACCATTGTAAATAGATAAATCTCTTCACAGAGTGGACTAGAAAGTCTTGTAATCTCATTCATAAAGTGTGCATTTGTTATCTTGTCAACCCCATAGTGAATGTTGGTTGGATAATAACGGTTGGTCTAAAATCCTCTAACAAGGTCACACCTCATAATGTGTTTGTAACCTTTAATAGGGTTGTTTCTTCACCAACCTCACTTTAGAAGAGTGTGTTGGTGTTTGAAATGGTTATGCCAACTAGGGCTGCCAATATGCCTTGAGACTAATGTTAGGAATGGTTAGCTCCAAGTATGAGAGCTCTCCAAGACAACTAGACCAACTATAGGGACAAGATTGCCCTCTTCACTTCTGGCTCTGCAAAACCAAGGTGGGTGTACCTAATTCAGTATCTTATGGCATTTTAGGACTTTCAACTAGATTGAACAAAGCAAATGATAATAAGAGACTACTAAATGTTAACCAAGCATTCATTGAATCTCCATTGCTATGAAGGGTATTACTACTATCAACCAAATAATAATTAAGACTTGAAATGGTGTTGATATATGAAGATGGAAAGAAGTAAAGAAGAGTGAATCAAACATTGAACTCAACTGAACATACTAATCCATGATCAGTGCCATTATCCATTGGGTAGATCTCAAATGCAGACATTGAAACATGAACCAACTACTGTCAAAGACTCATAGCCATAAATATAAGCATTCCACCCCATCAACTACTTATAGTATCCTTCTGTAGACAAATCAAAATGAATATATGCCCTATCTAAAGTATATTTCACTTGATCCTAGATCAAGAACTAAAGAATAGAACATATATAAAGGTAACCCTATGCAATGAATCAGAAAATCTAGAATTCACAAGATTGACACCAAGGAGAGCCTTGGAAGCTTGAAATAATTATATTAAGTATGATGAGTCATGTACATGTTCAAAGTAGAAAAGAGAGAAAACCACTTTGATAACCTGCAAAAGACTACCAAGAAATTCTATTCAATCTACATACAATATGATATAGCCTGCTACAACCCCCTAGAACCAACTAAAATTAGAACCCTTACTCTATCAAAAAAACACACCACTTATACCCCTAGTCACCTTGGAATCCTTAAAGAGGATGCATCAAGCTTTGGGTGACTAGGGTTAGGGCTTCAACTACCCAACCAATCAAAAATTACATTAGAATTTACTACAGGGGAGGAAACATAGGCAACTCAGAGAAAATGAATCTTAGACAGATCTGCCATCATCAAAATCTGTGAGAACAGTACAGAACACCAAGGAATTGCCATGAAAACCAATCAAATCAGCCACCTGCAAACACACCTCGAGCACAAAGAACATAGTAAAGACCCCTGCAAATGATCATGGAACACCCTGGACCACACTGCAATAATAGGTGCCACTGGTTCCACCAAATATGGCTGCTAAAACAATAAATTTCAGTCCTTCCTGTCACGAAAAACCCTTAGAAAATTCAAATTCAAACTACAACGGTCATGTCAAAAATTTTAAAATGCAACTGTAGATCTTTTCCTTTTCCCGGCATATCGGGCAGCTTACATTTAATCTCACAATAGTTGCAAACCCTTTGAAAATTCCACGAACCCATCATTACTCAACAACCAATGAAAAATGAGCACCTCAGCATCGTCTAACACCCTGGACCCACCCTGCCACTTAATCAACACAAAATGTTAGTCGCATGATCGCATAGCCTAAAAAAGGCCTATGTGAACATGTGAAAAACCACTAGCATTCACCTTTTCACTTGCCTTTAAGCACCTGGACCCACTGATAGCATTCCATGTCACTACTCCTTGACCAATGAGAAGCAAACCAATCAGCATGACCTGGCATTGGACCCACTGACAGCCTTCACGTCAGATTCCAAATCAATGGTAGTCACATGATCACAAAGGGGAAGAATATTCCTTGTGATCATGTGATGACAACAAAATCTTCAAGTGAATGAAAACTTGACCACACCCTACTACATAAGCCTTTGTAGTGAATCACAAGCTACCACGTTGCAAAAATTGGCAGGCTCACCTCAGACTTTTTCTTCATTCTTCAAACCTCTGACACGCGCCACATCAAAATCCACATCGACCAATCAGAAGCTGCTACCTCAGATACCATAAATGGGCCCACCGAGATAGGTGGCACCTTGTCGCATGATCGTATAGCCTTAAAAAGGCTCATGAGATCATGCGACAACCACACATTACAAAGGCTTAAGACTTAGGAAATATTTTAGTGAGGGAACCTAGGCATAGCAAGAAATATTAAAGGGGACCCTGACATAAAACCTTTGTCACATGATCGCATAGCATAGAGATAGCCTATGCAAACATGTGACAAACCACCTAACATGAGAAGTGGTTATCACAATTTTAGCACATGGGTAATTTGGGACTTTAGTGGCCCGAAAAGGTAACACAAAATTAGAACAGGGCCAGGGCAGTTTAGGGTTTTTCTTTCCAACAGCTAGATATTTGAATTTTTGCCTAGGGTTTTAGCCAGAGACATGAAAAATAGTTGTAGAGACTAGAAGAAAAGGACATGAAGCCGTGAAATTTTTTGCAGGGATAGACCATTTTCTAAGGAATTTAGTTGTGACATGAAAATGGGCTAACAGTGGCTCTGACTGAGGATGCATGCCTCCTACAAGCATGGCAAGAATTTAGATCTCTGGGAAAAGTAGACCACCTACTGGAAAAGGGCACAAAGACCTCTAAAAAAATAGGCAACACACTAGGGAAAACAAGAAGGGAAACCCACAACAGGAAAGGAAAAAACTATACAAAGTGTACATTTTTACAAAAAACCTGCAGCATCCAACCTTAGTCTTTGCCTCTATCAAAAATTTGGTTTTCATTTCTTCCTTCATGAGGCACACTAGATATTTTATTTTTAGTTGTTTCACCAGGTGTGTCAACATTTCCAACCAGCCTGTTCGGTAGAACAAAGTAACTATCTTCATAGTGCATGTAAAAATTTTTGGCACTCCCTTCATTTTGCTCACTATGAAGAAAAGACTCATCATACCTATGAACAGTACCATCAGATAAAAAACTATTCTTTTCTACTGATTCATGTATGCTATCAATTGGAAACATAAAAAACTCATACTCTATCTGCTAAAAGGCTTCATTCATACCCTGACCTTGCATTTCCATGGGTGCAACCAGCTAGAACTCAAATGAATAGTCAAACTCATGTTCATGAATGTGATTATTACCAAATTCTTCAACTATTCCATAACCTTCTGATGAACAGGAATCAACATCATCACTTATAACTTTATCACATTTGGAAAAAGAAGAGCATTCTAGTTCCTCTTAGCAATATGACAATATGTCATCATTTACATCCAATTCAACTACATCTAAAATATCCATGTGTTTTTCAAACAATGGATTGATAACTCCATGTAATACTCCTTGTTGAACATTATGACAAAAAATGGCCTAATCATCATCAAAATCCTCATCATATAAAGCATTAGTAAACACTTTAAATTCACTACCCATTTCATGATCATGGAGACTCTCATTGATGTCACATTTAATCACCATTTCCTTATCTTCATACTTTGAGGACAAATCACTCTCAAAGTCATCATATTCAAACTAATTTGTACTATGCAAAAAGAGATGCATTTTCATTTTCAAATTCAGAAAGGGAAAACATACCTTCACTGATAAAGGAGTGTTCACTTCCATCATTACTTTCTTCCTCCCATGTTGCATCTGACTCATATGAAGACACCTCAACATCACTGCCTTCCTCATCCTCACCTGAATAACTGGTCCTAGCACATTCAGACATTTCTGAACAAGTGGAAGATCATGTATACAATAATTTTGACACATGCTCACTGTTACAATCTAAATACTCCTCTAACAAAAATTCATCATGAGAAATATCCTCAACATTAGGTATGGATTGCTCTAAAATACAACTTGTATTCCCTTTTTGTCGATGATCCTTTTACAACTTATTTCATTCATCATCATCAGCAAACTCTTCTAAGAACAACCATTTGAACTCAATCAATGAAGAGATTCATTTTGGGGGTAATCTTAAATACCAATCAGATGCAACCCCTTTGAGGGATCTCCCAAAAAACATCATACTAACATCTTCCTCAAAAATTTGATATTTTACAATAAATCTGAAGAATGCTAGGACATGCTCTACTGCTGAATTAGACTGGCAAACAAAAACTAGAATTAGATCCATAAGCTCACTAGGAAAAGAATGAGGGGACATTGGAAGAACATAACTTAAAGCTCTATCCAACTTGAGAAAACACAGCCGCCTAGACTAGCTTTTTCCCTGACTATCCATCTGATTTGGAACAAGATGAGAACCGCTCATCTTATCTCAGTCTTCCCTTTACACTAGCACTAAATACCTAATAGGGAAACATTGTTATCATTGAGAATGAAAGATACCTGGAAGTATTGCAGTTGAAACGTTGTTGATCAGAAGCAGTGGAGATCTAGATCTCATCTTGTAGCTCCATTAGGATCTTTGCTATGTAGATTTGCCACCTCCTTGGAGAGGAAAATACATTAATTTTTGTGTCTTCTTCCAATCAACCAAGAACTTCACCAGGCCTCACTATTTTTCAGGAACTACACTGATCCAATAGAGAACTTCAGAGTCACCACTCAACACTTAGTGAGAAGATTTTACAAGCGTGTTTGTTACTTTTGACTCTTTTCTATACTCTCCCTAGTAGAGTCACCATATTGTTGGTGTGTGAAATGCTTATGCCAATTAGGGCTACCAATATGCCTTGAGACTGATGTTAGGAATGGTTAGCTCCAAGTATGAGAGCTCTCCAAGACAACTAGACCAACTATAGGGACAAGACTACCCTCTTCACTTCTGGCTCTGCAAAACCAAGGTGGGTGTACCTAACCTAGTATCTTATGGCATTTTAGGACTTTAAACTAGATTGAACAAAGTAGATGATAACAAGAGACTACTAAATGTTAACCAAGCATTCATTGAATCTCCATTGCTATGAATGGAATTACTACTATCAACCAAATAATAATAAGACTTGAAATGGTGTTGATATAAGAAGACGGAAAGAAGTAAACAAGATCCAATCAAACTTTGAACTCAACTAAACATACTAATCCCTGATCAGTGCCATTATCCATTGGTTAGATCTCAAATGTAGACATTGAAACATGAACCCACTACTGTCAAAGACTCATAGCCATAAATATAAGCATTCTAGCCCATTCACTACTTATAGTATCCTTCTATAGACAAATCAAAATGAATCTATGCCCTATCTAAAGTATATTTCACTTGATCCTAGATCAAGAACTAAAGAATAGAACATATATAAAGGTAACCCTATGCAATGGATCAAAAAATCTAGAATTCACAAGATTGACACCAAGGAGAGACTTGGAAGCTTTAAATAATTATATTAAGTATGATGAGTCATGTACATGTTAAAAGAAGAAAAGAGAGAAAACCACTTCAATAACCTACAAAAGACTACCAGGAAATTCTATTTAATCTACATACAATATGATATAGCCTGCTACAACCCCCTGGAACCAACTGAAATCAGAACCCTTACTCTATCAAAAAAATACACCACTTATACCCCTAGTCACCTTGGAATCCTCAAAGAGGATGCATCAAGCTTCAGGTGACTAGGGTTAGGGCTTCAACTACCCAACCAATCAAAAATTACATTAGAATTTACTGTAGGGGAGGAAACATAGGCAACCCAAAGAAAATGAATCTTAGACAAATCTACCATCATCAGAATCTGTGAGAGAAGTACAAAACACTAAAGAATTGCCATGAAAACCAGTCAAATCAGCCACCTGCAAACACACCTCGAGCACAAAGAACATAGTAAAGACCCCTGCAAATGATCATGGAACACCCTGGACCACACTACAACAATAGGTGCCATTGGTTCCACCAAATTTGGCTACTAAAATAATAAATTTCAGTCCTTCCTATCGCGGAAAACCCTTAGAAAATTCAAATTCAAACTACAACGGTCACGTCAAAAATTTTAAAATGCAACTGTAGATCTTTTCCTTTTCTCGGTAGATCAGATGGCTTACATTTAATCTCACAATAGTCATGAACCCTTCAAAAATTCCATAGCCCCATCATCAGTCAGCAACCAATGAAAAATGAGTACCTCAGCATCATATAACACCTTGGACCCACCCTGCCGCTTAATCAACACAAAATGTTAGTCGCATGATCGCATAGCATGAAAAAGGCCAATGTGAACATGCGACAAACTACTAGCATTCACCTTTTCACCTGCCTTTAAGCACCTGGACCTACTAATAGCATTCCATGCCACTGGTCCTCAACCAATGAGAAGCAAACCAATGAGCATGACCTGGCATTGGACCCACCGACAACCTTCATGTCAGATTCCAAATCAATGGTCATCGCATGATCATAAAGGGGAAGAATATCCCTTGTGATCATGCAATGACCACAAGATCTTCAAGAGACTGATAACTTGACCCCACCCTACCGCATAAGCCTTTGCAGCGAATCACAAGTTGCCACGTTGCAAAAATTGGCAGGCGCACCTCTGACTTTTTCTTCATTCTTCACACCTTTGACACCCACCACATCAAAACCTGCATCGACCATTCAAAATCCACCACCTCAAATACCATAAACAGGCCCACCAAGATAGGTGGCACCTTGTCCCATGATCACATAGCTTGAAAAAGGCTCATGAGATCATGCAATGGCCACACATTACAAAGGCTTAAGACTTAGGAAATATTTTAGCGGGGGAACCTAGGCATAGCGGGAAATATTAAAGGGGACCTCGACATAAAACCTTAGTCCAATGACTGCATAGCATAGAGATAGCCTATGCAAACATGTGACAAACCACCTAACATGCGAAGTGGTTATCATAATTTTAGCACATGGGTAATTTGGGACTTTAGTGGCTTGAAAAGGTAATGCAAAGTTAGAATAGGGTTGGGGCAGTTTAGGGTTTTTCTTTCCAACAGCTGGATATTTGAATTTTTGCCTAGGGTTTTAGCCAAAGACATGAAAAATATTTGTAGAGACTAGAAGAAAAGGACATGAAGCCATGAAATTTTTTGCAGGGATAGACCATTTTCTAAGGAATTTAGCTGTGACATGAAAATGGGCTAACAGTGGCTCTCACTGAGGATGCATGCCTCCTGTAGGCATGGCAAGAATTCAAATCTCTGGGAAAAGTAGACCACCTATAGGAAAAGGGCATAGAGACCTCAAAAAAAACATAGGGAACACACCACAAAAAATAGGAAGGGAAACCCACAACAAGAAAGGAAAAAACTATATAGAGTGTACATTTTTACAAAAAACCTGTAGCATCCAACCTGAGTTAGTCTTTTCCTTTGTCAAAAATTTGGTTTTCATTTCTTCCTTCATGAGGCACACCATACATTTTGTTTTTAGTTATTTCACTAGGTGTGTCAACATTTCCAACCAGCCTATCTGGTAGAACAAAGTAACTTTCTTCATAGTGCATGCAAAATTTTTTGGCACTCCCTTCATTTTGCTCACTATGAAGAAAAGACTCATCATACCTATGAACAGTACCATCAGATAAAAACCTATTCTTTTCTACTAATTCACGTATGCTATCAATTGGAAACACAAAAAATGCATACTTTGCCTGCTAAAAGGCTTCATTCATACCCTGACCTTGCATTTCCATGGGTGCAACCAGCTGGAACTTAGATGAATAGTCAAACTCATGTTCACAAATGTGATTATTACCAAATTCTTCAACTATTCCACAACCTTCTAATGAACAGGAATCAACATCATCACTTAAAACTTTATCACAGATGGAAAAAGAAGAACATCCTGGTTCCTCATAGCAATATGACAATATGTCATTATTTACATCTAGTTCAACTACATCTGAAATCTCCATGTGTTCTTCAAACAATGGATTGATAACTCCATGTAATACTCCTTGTTGAACATTATGACAAAAAATGGGTTGATCACCATCAAAATCCTCATCATATAAAGCATTAGTAAACACTTTAAATTCACTACCCATTTCATGATCATGGAGACTCTCATTGATGTCACATTTAATCACCATTGTCTTATCTTCATACTTTGAGGACAAATCACTCTCAAAGTCATCATATTCAAACTAATTTGTATTATGCAAAAACTGAGATGCATTTTCATTTTCAGATTCAGAAAGGGAAAACATACCTTCACTGATAAAGGAGTGTTCACTTCCATCATTACTTTCTTCCTCCCATGTTGCATCTGACTCATATGACGACACCTAAACATCACTACCTTCCTCATCCTCACCTGAATAACTGGTCCTAGCACATTCAGACATTTCTGAACAAGTGGAAGATCCTGTATACAATAATTCTGACTCCTGCTCACTGTTACAATCTAAATACTCCTCTAACAAAAATTCATCATGAGAAATATCCTCAACATTAGGTATGGATTGCTCTAAAATACAACTTGTATTCCCTTTTTGTTGATGATCCTTTTGCAACTTATTCCATTCATCATCATCAGAAAACTCTTCTAAGAACAACCATTTGAACTCAATCAATGAAGAGATGCATTTTGGGGGTAATCTTAAATACCAATCAGATGCAACCCCTTTGAGGGATCTCCCAAAAAACATCATACTAAGATCTTCCTCAAAAATTTGATATTTTACAATAAATTTAAAGAATGCTAGGACATGCTCTACTGTTGAATTAGACTGACAAACAAAAATTGGAATTAGATCCATAATCTCACTAGGAAAAGAATGAAGGGACATTGGAAGAACATAACTTAAAGCTCTATCCAACTTGAGAAAATACAACCGCCTAGACTGGCTTTTTCCATGACTATCCATCTGATTTGAAACAAGATTAGAACCACTCATCTTATCTCAGTCTTCCATTTACACTAGCACTGAATACCTGATAGGGAAACATTGTTATCATTGAGAATGAAAGATACCTGGAAGTATTGCAGTTGAAACCTTGTTGATCAGAAGCAGGGCAGATCTAGAGCTCATCTTGTGGCTCCATTAGGATCTTTGCTATGTAGATTCACCACCTCCTTGGAGAGGAAAATATATTACTTTTTCTGTCTTCTTCCAATCAACCAAGAACTTCACTAGGCCTCACTATTTATCAGGAGCTACACTGATCCAATAGAGGACTTCAGAGTCACCACTCAACACTTAGTGAGAAGATTTTACAATCATTTTTTTTACTTTTGACTCTTTTCTAGACTCTCCCCAGTAGAGTCACCATCTTGTTGGTGTTTGAAATGATTATGCCAACTAGGGCTGCCAATATGCCTTGAGACTAATGTTAGGAATGGTTTGCTCCAAGTATGAGAGCTCTACCAGACAACTAGACCAACTATAGGGACAAGACTGCCCTCTTCACTTCTGGCTCTGCAAAACCAAGGTGGGTGTTACTAATCCAGTATTTTATGGCATTTTAGGACTTTAAACTGGATTGAACAAAGTAGATGATAACAAGAGACTACTAAATGTTAACCAAGAATTCATTGAATCTCCATTGCTATGAAGGGTATTAATACTATCAACCAAATAATAATTAAGACTTGAAATGGTGTTGATATATGAGGATGGAAAGAAGTAAACAAGATCCAATCAAACATTGAACTCAACTGAACATACTAATCCCTAATCAGTGCCATTATCCATTGGGTAGATCTCAAATGCAGGCAATGAAACATGAACCAACTACTATCAAAGACTCATAGCCATAAATATAAGCATTCCAACCCATCAACTACTTATAGTATCCTTTTATAGACAAATCCAAGTGAATCTATGCCCTATCTAAAGTATATTTCACTTGATCCTAGATCAAGAACTAAAGAATAGAACATATACAAAGGTCATCATATGCAATGGATCAGAAAATCTAGAATTCACAAGATTGACACCAAGGAGAGACTTGGAAGCTTGAAATAATTATATTAAGTATGATGAGTCATGTACATGTTAAAAGCAGAAAAGAGAGAAAACAACTTCAATAACCTTCAAAAGACTACCAGGAAATTATATTCAATCTACATACAATATGATACAGCCTGCTACAACCCCCTGGAACCAATCGAAATCAGAACCCTTACTCTATCAAAAAAACACACCACTTATACCCCTAGTCACCTTGGAATCCTCAAAGAGGATGCATCAAGCTTCGAGTGACTAGAGTTAGGGCTTCAACTACCCAACCAATCAAAAATTACACTAGAATTTATTTCAGGGGAGGAAACATAGGAAACCCAGAGAAAATGAATCTTAGACAGATCTTCCATCATCAAAATCTTTGAGAATAGTACAGAACACCAAGGAATTGCCATGAAAACTAGTCAAATCGGCCACCTACAAACACACCTCAAGCACAAAGAACACAGTAAAGACCCCTGCAAATGATCATGGAACACCTTGGACCACACTGCAGCAACAGGTGCCACTAGTTCCACCAAATCCGGCCGCTAAAACAATAAATTTTAGTCCGTCCTGTCGCAGAAAACCGTCAGAAAATTCAAATTCAAACTGCAATGGTCACATCAAAAATTTTAAAATGCAACTGTAGATCTTTTCCTTTTCTTGGAAGATTAGGTGGCTTACATTTAATCTCACAATATTCATGAACCCTTTGAAAATTCCATGGCCCTATCATCAGTCAGCAACCAATGAAAAATGAGCACCTCAGCATCATATAACACCATGGACCCACCCTGCCGCTTAATCAACACAAAACATTAGTCACATGATCACATAGCATGAAAAAGGCTTATGCGAACATGTGACAAACTGATAGCATTCACCTTTTCACCTAGCTTTAAGCACCTGAACCCACTGATAGCATTCCATGTCACTGCTCCTTGACCAATGAGAAGTAAACCAATTAGCATGACCTAGCATTGGACCCACCGACAGCCTTCACATCAGAATCCAAATCAATGGTCATTGCATGATCCTTAAAATCATGCGACAACCACAAGATCTTCAAGCAACTGACAACTTGACCCCACCATGCTGCATAAGCCTTTGCAGTGAATCACAAGCTGCCACAAGGCAAAAACTGGCAAGCAGACCTCTGACACACGCCACATCAAAACCTGCATTAACCAATCAGAAGCTGCCACCTCAGATACCATAAAAAGGCTTGCTGGGATAGGTGGTAGCTTGTGACATGATTGCATAGCCTAAAGAAGTCTCATGAGATCATGCGACAGCCACACATTACAAAGTCTTAAGACTTAGGAAATATTTTGGCAGGGGAACCTAGGTATAACAAGAAATATTAAAGGGGACCCTGACATAAAACCTTAGTCACATGATCACATAGCATAGAGATAGCCTATGTGAACATGTGAAAAACCACCTGACATGTGAAGTGGTTATCACAATTTTAGCACATGGGTAATTTGGGACTTTAGTGGCCTAAAAAGGTAATGCAAAATTAGAACAGGGTCAGGGTAGTTTAGGGTTTTTCTTTCCAACGGCTAGATATTTGAATTTTTGCCTAGGGTTTCATCCAGAGACACAAAAAATAGTTGCAAAGACCGGAAGAAAAGGATATGAAGCCGTGAAATTTTTTGCAGGGATAGACCATTTTCAAAGGAATTTAGCTTTGACATGAAAATGGGCTAACAAAGTGAACAATTTTTGGGTTGCCGGTCCCAGGTGGTTTTTCCCTTTACAGGGTTTCCTTGTCAAATCTCTCGTGTTATGTGTTGAGTATGATGATTTTTTTTTGTCATACTTTACATGTTGCATATTGGATTTGATCATTAATCACTATATGTTATTAACTGGTAATCAGTAAAAGCACAGACATAATACTATTTTATGTTACCAAGCTACAGAAGTTTTAGTAAATTTTTTTTGGATATACATTTTGTGATTGGGACTGTGGATAACTGATTCACCCCCATCTCAGTTATTCTAACACATCTTTCCTTCATTATTTGTACAAGTCTTCCACCATAGCTTTCATGTCAAGAATATTTTTTGAATACTATTTCATAATCAAGGTTTTCTTCCCCTTCACATGTCATTTCTTGTCGTGGAAATGTATGTCTTTTACTAATATCATAATCAAACTCTTCAAGTGATCCTTCTCCATGCTTGAGCTTATCCTATTTATAATTCAAAAAAAGTGCTTCCAAATCCTTGATCAATTGCTCTGATACCAACTTGATCCAAAATTATTGCTAAAACTATTTTTTCTTTACACTAATTTGGATTCCAATATTTGAAATATCATTGTTCAATTTTTATAACACTTCATTGAACAAATAACATTCAATAAGTAATGTAAATAACTAAAATTAAACAAGAACCATAATAACATAAAGACCATATGTTACAAGTTGATAATAAATTTCACCCCTTAAGGGCTATGTCTATGGGTCTCCTTCAAGTGTGCAACTGATCCATTAATATTCTTTTAAAAATTACATCAAATCTCCTTCATACATAAACAACCTACAAAATAGTCTTTTGGCTTCTTCTAAGAAGATATAAATTCACTTAGATTTTATATAAATTCTTCTTGCAAATAAAAAGGTTGTTAAAAACCTTTACTCTCTAAAATTTCTTATACAATTCAATTCTAGGAACTTCTATACCATAAATAGGTGTGTGTTGCAATGGAAATACCGAATCTTTATATAGGCAAGGTCATAGGTTCAATTCTTCTCATTGTATGTAATTTTACTCTTTTTTTAAAAGATGTAATTTACATAAAATTTTCCCCAATTTCAAATATGTCTGCATGTTTTCTGAAATAGATAAATTGTACCTTATATTTATGAGTTCATTGGTTCAAATCCACACGTGAGAATCCTTTATTGACTTTTTTCTCCAAAATTGGGCCTCTCAATAAAGATAAAGTGCTCTCATTAAATTCCAATGTTCACATGTGTGGTGCATTGGTCAAGGTGTTTTTTGGAGTGGAGTAGGTTGTGGAATCAAATCCTATTAAATCTTCTTTTTCATTAAAAGTCACTTTATCTCCAACTTTAAATTTAAATATATTCTTATCTATGCATGTGTAAACCATGTGGATAATGGTAAAGTCATAGAATTACCTTGAGTAGGTTGTGGGTTCAAGTCCCACTTACTATGTTTTTAAATTGAATCACCATTTTGTCTATGTGTCATTATTTTACCTTTCTATGTGTCATCCTCATCATGCCACATGTCATAATGTGAGTGTGCCATGTCTGAAAGCACCCCTCTCATGCCTTCAACTTACAAATGCCATAACTTTTTCATACAATGTTTGTTTGACCCTGTTCAAAGTGCATTAGAAATATCTTGATGATATTTATAATATGAAGGACTTTTAATCAACATTTGACATCATCTTTTTTGTCACCATAAATTTAGATCAATTGTGGAGGATCCTCTTGGCTCACCAATACCTTAAATAATTTTATATTCCATGTCAATATGTCTCCTACATTAAGAATTATCTAAAGAGACTCTTCGCTAGAATTATTGGAGGCCCCACCCTTGAGTGGTTCATGAACTTCCTTCAAGGGTCCATATCTACCTTCTTTGATCTCGCAGATAATTTTTTTTGTATATTATTCCTATAACATTGAACATCTAGCATCATTAAGTGACTTGTGTAAAAACAATAAAATAAATGGAGATACCTTTTCCAATTTCCTACAATGGTGGAGACACCTTGCAAATAGGATGCCTTGTAAAATACCTAAACAACACTTGATTGACATATTTACTAGAAACTTGGTATTTGAGATGTCATTCCAAATTAAAAGGGCTTCACCTAACACTTATGAGGTCATCATTAAGAAAGGGAATAACATCAAGGATAGACTCTTGCAAAAGGGTACCATTAAACATTATAGCCTCATCCAACAATGATAAACCTAAGTTTTGGACTAAGAATAAGAGATTTTTCAATGATGGAGTGACTGATGCCAAACATGTCCAAAATTTCAAAGCATCTAATAATCAATGCAATTAAAACAATCACAATAATTAATCTAACCACAATAACAATCAAAATAACTTATTGCAACAACAACAATCACAACAATCAAGTCATAATCACTCCTACTTGTTCCCATGAAACAACAAAAATAACAAAAATAACAATCATAATTACAACACGCTTTAGCATCAACAATACACTTCCCTTACAGAACCTATTGATGTTATCTTCTAAAGACTTATTGACCAATGCATGATGTTGTTTCCAAATACTAGACCTTATGAAGAGAATCAACCTAAACATGCTTGACCTATAAGGACAATAAATACTATGATTATCATCACATCAAGGGTCAAGATAACAAGAAATGTGTGAAGTTGAAAAAACTTTGTCCAAGAACTTATTGAAAATGGAAAGATCAAGGTTGAAGGAAAGACACCATCATGATCAAATTGCCAACTCAAGATTTACAACCAACCCTTTCCTAAACATGATTAAAATAATGCCTCATCATCAAATGTCATGTCATATGATTACTCCACCAACAACATCATGGGTCTTGACTAATTGTGTGGAAATATTAAAGGATGTAGAATCTAACAACCATGTATACAACCTCAAACTTAAGGGTTTAGATTATAATTCTACCACTCGTAGAGACAAAGTTACTATCCAAGATGCTACTTTGCTAACTACACCATCAACTTCCAATAAAATATATTTATGGTATGACCTTTTGTCACAACTTGGAAAGACTCTCACATAGATATCTATCCTTTATCTTCTCTGCACTTCACCTATCACAAACAAATCCTTAATCAAGCCCTTCTTGAGTCATGTGTTCCGAATAATTTCAATGCATCATAATTTCAAGGCATGATTGGCAACCTATCCTTGTAACAACACCTTTTGTTCATAGATAATGACTTTTTTGGTCCCTATCCACATCATAACAAACCCCTATATATTGAAGCCCTCATCCATCACCACAAAATAAAAAGGGTCCTTATAGATGGTGGATCTAGTTTGAATCTTTGTACCTTGAAAATGATAAGATAGTTGGTGATGCAAGGTAGGGGCCAAACAATGGCACACCCTAATGATCCAAGCCTGCTCAACACATGCAAAAGAAAATAAACACAACAGTGAGAGAGAGAATGAAGAAGCTTTCATATATTTTCATCAAATAGAATGATACATGCCAGGCTATAAGGCATTCCCAGTTGGGGCTAGATATTACAATGATTTACAAAAGTCCTCAAACATGTGAAGATCTAACAACAATCTCTAATCTTACTATCTTCTATCTTCTATCTTCTACCAAAAACTCCCTCCTAAACCACAACTAAACAACTACATTTATACAAGATTCTACCAAACTAAGTCAGCCTTCATATTGACAATCAATAGATGGAATGGTTAGATCTTGGACCATGCACTTCCCAATGATGGATTCCAACATTAAATCTGTGACCCAACATAAATGCACAATTCAGCCACAATAGAAACTAAAACTAAACCTATTAGTGAGCAAAGATAACTGAGTAGCAAACAAGCAATGTCGAGTGCTAGTGAAACAATCGACCACCTAGGAGATAACTGACCACACTTGGTAACCAAAGGAAACTGACCAACTACTGACCAACTTGGTCAAAGTAGGAACCGAGCAACATAGACAAACTCCAAAATGTTTTTGGTGACACAGGATTGCCAAGGACCTGAGATGCTCCTGCATCAGACACCTAGGGTTATTTTGAAAGGATTCTTTGAATCATTTGGTAGGTCTGGTCCGAGCTGCATCCAAATTAGACTGAGAAATCCATGAATTGTCTTCCATCAGTCTATTCTTCCACTTTACCAAATATTCCATATACTATTTTCCTCTTGTACTCTTGCCAACTCTTTCCTTCAAAATCTGTTCAACTTCTTCATTTTGCTTCTTAGGATATTCTATTGGTATTGTTACTTCTTCATTAGGTTCATGATACTTATATAAATTAGCAATGTTGAAAATCAATGATATGTCCATGTCATTAGGTAACTCAATTTCATATGCATTTCCACTATCAAATTTCCTCAAAATCTTGCAACGTCCAAACTTCTTCATTTTTAATTTCCCATATGTTCCAACAAAAAATTGGCCTTTCTTCAAATTAACCATCACTTCATCACCAACATCAGAATTTTTATGTCTTCTTGATCTATTAGCTCTATCTTTGTATTTCTGATTACTATCTTCTAGCTTCAACTTCACATCTTCATGCAATGTCTTCATGTACTCAACAAATTTTACTCCTTCAACACTTCTCTTGTTTTCATCAGTAATGTCTCTCAAATCAGATATTCCTCTCAGCTATGCTCCATTCACAATCTCAAATGGTGTCTTTCTAGTACTCATATTCATTGAATTATTGTATGCAAACTCTACTTGTGCTAGTACAGAATCCCAATTACTCAGTGTGTCTCCAACTAGACATCTCAAAAGATTTCCCAAACTTTTGTTCACAACTTCAGTCTGTCCATCGGTTTGTGGGTGAAATGTAGAACTATATTTCAACTCTATGCCAAATTTCTTCCAAAGAGTTTTCCAAAAGTATCCAACAAATTTACCATCTTGGTCAGAGATTATACTCCTCAGTAATCCATCCAATCTGACAATTTCCTTAAAGAAAATATCTGCTACATGTACTGCATCTGATGTCTTTCTATAAGGTATAAAATGTGCCATCTTAGAAAATCTATCCACCATAACAAATATAGAATCATTACCTCTTACTATCTTCGGTAAGCCAAGAATAAAGTCCATACTAATGTCAATCCAAGGTTTCTCAAGAACAACAATCGGTACATATAATCTAGTATTCTAACTTACTTTCTTTGCAACTTGATAAATTCCATAGTTTTTCATAAATTTTTTAACATTTTTATACAACTATGGCCAATAGTACTTCTCCTGAAGTAAATTCCATGTTTTATCAATGCCAAAATGTCCAACCAAATCACTACTATGTTTCTCCTCTATCAGATTAGTTCTCATTATTCCTCTTGGTATACACAACTGAATACCTTCAAACAACATACCTTCCAGAATAAAATATTCACCCTATTTAGTATCTTTTTGATCTTGAATAGGTGCTCTGCACTTTCTCCATGGCTTAGAAAAATCAAGGTCAAACTCATAAGAATCTCTCATCTCATCAAAACTAAGAACTTCAATTTTCATCTCGGTCATCAAAGATCTTCTTCTACTCAATGCATTAGCAACTCGGTTAGTGACTCCACTTTTATGCTTTATCACAAATGTGTAACTCTGCAAATACTCAACCCATTTCATATGTCTCTGATTCAATTTATTCTAACTACCCAAATATTGTAAATCCTAATGATTAGTATACAACACAAATTCACTCGGTATCAAATAATGTGTCCATTTCTTCAGTGCTTGAACAATAGCATAGAATTCTTGATCATACATAGAATATTTCCTTCTAGCATCATTCAACTTTTCACTAAAGAAAGCAATATGTTTACCTTCTTGACTCAGCACAACTCCAGTTGCACTTCCACTTGCATCACATTCTACTTGAAATACTTTACTAAAATCAAGTAATGCCAAAACAGGTAATTCATCAACCTTCTACTTCAAAGTCTCAAAACTTTTGTCAGATCCATGTGTCCACTTTAATTTTCTTTTGTCTCCTCTCATAGTTTCAATTGTATCATTACAAATTAAACTGAAATTCCTTATGAACTTTCAGTAAAAAATTGCCAAACCATGAAATGATCTTACCTCACTAGCATTCATAGGTGTAGGCTAATTCAAAATAGCTTCAACCTTTTCAGGATCCATCTTTAAACCATTAGCTGAAATAATAAATCCCAAATACACAATCTCCTCTTTCATGAATGAACACTTTTTCAAATTTATTAGCAACTTTTCCTCTTTCAATCTCTGCAAAACTTGTCTAACATGCAACAAATTTTATTGTCTAGTCTTACTGAATATCAGAATATCATCAAGATATATAATCAAAAACTTACCCAAGAATTTCTTTAAAACTTCATTCATCAGCCTCATAAAAGTACTTAGTGCATTAGTTAAACCAAAAGGCATAACCAACCACTCATACAAACCTTATTTTTGTCTTGAAAGAAATCTTCCATTCATCACCTTCTCTGATTCTGATCTGATGATACCCACTTTTCAAATCAATTTTGGTGAAATACTTTGCTCTAATCAAATTGTACATTATGTCATCCATTCTCGATATAGGAAACCTATACTTCACTATTATCTTATTGATTTCTTTGGAATCAGTACACATTCTCCATTCTCCATTGTTTTTCGGTGCCAATATAGTAGGTACTACATGAGGACTCAAACTTTCTTTGATCAAAACTTTCTCCAGCAACTCTTGAATCTGTTGGTTCAATTTTTTATTCTTGGTAGGTGTCAACTAATGAGGTGCCTTATTTGGTAAACTAGCTCTAGGGATTAGATCCATATAATGGTCAATGCTTCTTTTTGATGGAAAACCATCAAGTACATTATTAGAAATGATATC
The DNA here is from genome assembly GCA_027943335.1 of Chamaecyparis obtusa. Classification (NCBI taxonomy): domain Eukaryota; kingdom Viridiplantae; phylum Streptophyta; class Pinopsida; order Cupressales; family Cupressaceae; genus Chamaecyparis; species Chamaecyparis obtusa. Next base: position 469,125 of record BSBK01004203.1, read on the forward strand.
ACTATACTTGGTGAGTAACTTATCAACCTCCTCAGGGACATTATCCTTTGTTTTCTTACTCGATTTTTTAGGAATCATAGCAAAACATACATCATTATTCTTTAAAGAGTTAAAAAACTTTCTTCCCTCCATCAAACAAAATTTCACAGATGTACAAACATTACTAACATGTTATTCCATCAATGGTAACAAGATTTGTTTCTTTCCATCAGCCACAATAGTATACTTATGCAATCTCCCATCATATATAGCATGTCTATCATATTTCCAAGGTCGACCCAACAAAATATGAGAACAATCCATAGGCATGATATCACATAACACCTTATCATAGTATTTTTCAATCTTCAAACTCACATAACATTGTTCACTTACCAGGAGTGTATGCTTATCTTTCATCCATAAAATCTAATAGGGCTTCAAATGTACCAACCTTTCCAACTACAACTTTGTGACCATCTCTTAAGATGCCAGATTCTCTAAGCTACCATTGTCAATGATTACCTTTCAAACTTTATCAAAAACTCTACATCTAGTCTTGAACAAACTTTTCCTTACTGGATCTTCCTTCATACTTTCATTCCACAGTGCTCTCCTTGCCATCAATTTATTATCTTTCTCAAGTTTATTCGGTGAATCTTCTTGCACCAAAGCGTTTCTACTACTACCAACCTTCTTACTAGAATGTGTACATTCAAAAGATCTATGTCCTTCTCCAAAATTGTAACAAGTTCCTCGGAAACTTCCTCTACTATAATCACCTTGGTAGTTACAACCTCTACCTCTAGATGAACTTTCACCTTTCCACTCGGTCTTGCCTTTATCCAGATTTGTCTTTTCTAGTTCAGATCTACCATTTTCACCATTGGATCTACCTCTTCCTCTAGGGAATCTACCACCTCAACCTATTTTCCTTTTCTCATGTCTTTTGTTCAATTTATCCTCGGCCTTCAATGCAAATTGATAAGCCTCTTCAATGTTCTCCAACTTGACCATACTAATTTCCTCTTGGATGGAAACTCTCAAACCATTCACGTATCTACCAATTCTTTCCACATCATCTTCATCATGTCCAAATCTGATATCTAAGCTATATAATTCCTCATTATACTCTTTTACCAAGCTATCCTTCTGGGTCAAACTTTGCATTCGCTGAACTAGGTTAATCTGATAATCACAAGGTAAGAAATTTCCTTTCAATTTGTTTACCATTTTATTCCATACATTGATTTTGTCTTTTCTTTTCCTCTTCCTATCCAACTTCATATGTTCCCACCATAAGGATGCATGAATTTTCAACTTTGTGCTTGCAATCTTCACTTTCTTGTCTTCAGGAATGTTTTCATATTCAAAATACTTTTCCATCTTGGTGATCCAGTCTACCAATTCATCAAAATCTAGCTTTCCACCATACTCAGGAGGATTGAAGTGTGGTGTAGACTTCAGATTTGTCAAAGCATTCAAAAATATTTCTTCACCTTGATCCATAACAGGTGCAGGTTCTACATTCACCTGTTCTTCCTCAACTTCATCATCACTAACATCTTCAAGATGTCTACCTCTCCTCTGGACTATTTCAATAGCTTCTAATCTAGTAGCAATCTACCTTAGCATATCTTCCAATCCTGGATCTGCATCTTGCCTCCCATGAACCATCTTGACAATCCTCTACAATTGCAGGTAAGATCACAATCTGCTACCCCACAACAATAAACTAGGGCTTTAAGAGGAACCTACAAACCTAGATCTACAAACCTAGATCTACAAACCTAGATCAAGATCTCACCTCACTTTGATACCACCTGATGCAAGGTAGGGGCCAAACAATGGCACACCCTAATGATCCAAGCCTACTCAACACATACGGAAGAAAACAGACACAACAGTGAGAGAGAGAGAATGTAGAAGCTTTCATATATTTTTATCAAATAGAATGATACATGCCAAGCTGTAAGGCCTTCTTGGTAGGGGCTAGATATTACAATGATTTATAGAAGTCCTCAAACATGCGAGGATCTAACAACAATCTCTAATCTTACTATCTTCTATCTTCTACCAAAAAATCCCTCCTAAACTACAACCAAACAACTACATTTATAAAAGAGTCTACTGAACTAAGTTAGCCTTCAGATCCACAATCAATAGAAGAAATGGTTAGATCTAGGACCACACACTTCCCAATGATGGATTCCAACATTAAATCTATGACCCAACATAAATGCACAAGTCAGCCACAACAGAAACTAAAACTAAACCCATCAGTGAGAAAAGATAACCGAGAAGCAGACAAGCAATGCCAAGCACCAATGAAACAACTGACCACCTAGGAGATAACCAACCACACTCAGTAACCAAAGGAAACTAACCAAATACCGACCAACTTGGTCAAAGTAGGAACCGAGCAACACAGACAAAGTCCAAAATGTTTTTGGTGACACATGATTGCCAAGGATCCGAGATGCTCCTGCATCAGTTGGGAATCCTAGTGACCTTCTAGATATTACAAAGAGAATAAAAATTGAGGCTTATGATGATAGAGCAAGAGAATCCAAAGGTTTTATCACACTTCCTCTTCAAGTGGGTCCAACACTAATTTTTACTACTTTATAAGTCCTTGATCTTGACTTGCCTTACAATATACTCCTTGGGAGACTATGGATACATGTTTTGATTAGGATGAAAATAGGAATTAAAAGGTCTTGAAACTTCTACAAAAGACTAAAAAGATAAAACATGAAGCACCAAATCTAGTGAATATTTGAAACCCAAAAAAGGACAGCCAGAGGACTAAAAAATGGGAAGGATAGAGGAAAAGACTACCTGGACAATGGAAAAGGCCATCACCCCAAGAAAAATAACTAACAAAATACAACATACCATAAAAGAAGGATTGCCTAATTCTATTGAGAATATCATCTACTTTAGTTTTCAGAAGGTCCATGTTTATGACAGAAGCCTTGAGATTATTAATCTCTTTACTAGCACTCATGAGGCTAGTACTAGTGTCTTTCGCACCATGCTCAACTGACTCCTCATTATCTTTTCTCTTCTCGAAACTATTTATGAGAAAATTAACTTGGTTTTCTAAATCCCAAAGGATATTGCAGCTTTGGTCCCCAATCAACCTAAGAGTCACTTATATGTTCAAAAGTCCCCAATCAAAGACTACATCCTTAGACTCAAAGGATGCTAGCACCGTGTCAAATTTTGAATTTTTTTCATTCACCATAGAAAATTTGCAGTCATAAGCCTTGACAATCCCATCAACTTTGTTTATAGCCATCGTAAGCTCATTCAAAAAAGCCAAAAATGGTTTATCCCCCAGACCCATAGTTTCAAGAATGTTAATTCTGGTAGTAAATCTAGCATTACCATTTTTAGGCTAGTCATTTCATCAAAGAATGTGGATACATGTTATTTTATGTGTACCTTCTATGTTCCATCAATTCTTGAAGTTCCAACATCAAGGTAGAGAAATCACTATTCCTAGAGATCTTGATCCCTTATAATATTACAATCAATTAGAAGGAAAGAAAGCATACTTTTTCCCATTGAATGAGTTTTTTAGAACCTTTTCTAAAGAGGAACTCACCAAATCCTCTACTAAGAAACCTTATATTGAAGAAAGTATCAAACAATCAACTAAGGAGGCCTCTACATCTGAAACTTCTAAGGCTAAAGAGAAGTTCACTAAATAAAATAGCCCCAAATCTGACAAGAAGGTTAGGTTCATTGATCAAGGTATGGGAAAATACAATTTTGAGAATGATTTTTGCATTGGTCAAATCCCTCTATCCCTAAATTCCAAGGGTAAACCTTCACAACTCTTTCCCAAGAAAGTAAAAGATATCATAGAGTGTAATAAGACCACTTTTCAACATTGGAGATGCATTGGTGATGAACATATGGAAATAGATATTTTATCTTGTCTCTTTAAATTTGGAGAAGAAAAATCTGTAGACACACCCAAAGGAAAATATGTTGAGGCCACACCCATAGTTGAAATTATGGGATATCATGGCACCATCCTTGGTACCCAATAAAAAGATATAAAATAGCTAATAAAATAAACTGGTTACCCTCATGGTAGAGGATTGGGCTCCCTAGAGACTAAGGTGCCCTCAACCAATGCCTAGATGATATTTATTCTAAATTTAGAGGTTAAGGAGGAATTATATAAAGTTCCCTTTGAGTACAAAAAAATGATATCATCGAGACCAACCATGTCCTTTCCATCACTGAAGTTGACATTTCATGTCATTTCCTTTTGCTTAAACACCCTGAAATCATCAATTGGTACCAACAAGACTTGCCACTTGCTTTAGAAATATGTGATTCATATGAGGCAGTATTATCCCTCTTTGGCCTTAGAGATCTACTAGACTATGACAATAAAAAAATTTACAATGATCAAGCTTAATTTGGTATCCAAGTCAACTCTCTTAGTTACAAATGTTAAAATCAAAATAAAATTCAAAAATACAATAAATATCCCATGGTGAAAACCTTTCTAAGGACCTTCAAATTTAGAAAAAGAGAAAATAGAGGACGTATCTTCTAGTGAAAACCTTTCCAAGGCTCTAGAAGAGGGATAATTTTACTTTACCTTTATGTCTCTATGACTATAAAATTATTCTATCCTCATTTAAATATAGTTGAAGTGAATCATGGAACAGATAAGGACTCTAAGATCACATTTATAGCAGGGTCCATGAGTGACAAAGAGAAATAAGACATGACCACATATATCTAAAAAGAATAGAATAATTTTTCATTGAATTACAATGATATGCCTAGACTGGAATCTGTTCTAGTCATACATCATCTTACAATAGACCCTAAGATCAAACCTATAAATAAAATTTGCACAAGATGCATCCACAAGTGGCACTATTAGTGAAATAAGAGTTATAAAATATTCTCGATGTTGAATTTATCATACCTATAGACTATCCTAAATGGGTCTCCAATACTATACCCATAGGTAATACCGCTAAAGGAATTTAGATATATTTATATTTTAGAGACTTAAACCTAGTGTGTCTGAAGGATGATTTTTCACTACCCAACATAGACATCATAGTGGATTTGATGGTAGGACATGAGATTTTATCTCTTATGGATGGATTTCCCAATTATAATTAGATCAAAATCATAGTACAATATCAGCACAAGATAGCCTTCAATACACCTTGGGGTACCCTTTTTCTACTAGGCCATGCCCTTCAGAATTAATAATGGTAGAGAAACCTATCAGCATGCTATGATGACTATCTTTCATGACCTCCTCCATGATATCATGGAAGACTATGTCGATGACATCTTAGGAAAATCAAAGAAACAAGAATCACATATCTCCATCCTCGCAAGAATATTTGATAGATTATAAAAATACAAGGTTTGGCTGAATCCTAAGAAGTGTGTCTTTATTGTACAATCAAGAAAATTGTTAGGCTACATTGTATCCCGTAGAGGAATTGAGGTAGATCCAAATAAATTGAAATCTATGTTAGAGATTCCACCTCCCAAGATATTGAAACAGTTTTATAGTCTACAAGGAAGGCTTCAATCTATATGCAGATTTGTGTCATAGCTAGTAGATAAGGTCTATCCTTTCTCTCACATCCTTCTTAAAGATGTCAAATTCATATGGGATTTCTTATGTTATAAATATTTTGAACAACTCAAGTAGTATCTAGCTAGTCCAATAGAGTTGGCCCTGCCTATTTCAAGTTGGTTCATCTTGATTCTCCCTGGTACCAAGGGATCTAATCCTATCTCTATGATGATATCATTCCACTTCATCTTACACCTTACCAATGGAATACCTTCATTTTCCACACTTCCTGATACACTATCTATTACAACTAGAAATTGTTGTTGCACCAAAAGATCAACATGTTAATGTCTGATACAACCACTAGATGTAAAGAAGACATAAGATATTTTTGAACCATGTCACGAACCACCACTATGTTGGAAACACCAAGGAGACTAAGGGTACAATGTAGATTATAATGCTACCAAATCATTGATTTACTATTTGAAGTCAAGATTGTAATGGATGTAATAAATGATTGAATTAACTAAAGTTAGATTCATAGATGTTTTCATTATGGCAACATATGATCTACATGAAGATTAACTTTGCAGATTGTGTTGCAAGCCTACCATCTTTGCAATATTGAATGAAGGTATAACTTTTTTCTAAACATAGTTTTGTCACCCTCCTTACCCTTTTTTTGTCATTGTTGTCAAAAGGGGAGAGATATACAGTAGAAAATTGATAAGGATGTATACTCCTAGGGGGATTATAGTATGTCTATAATATTTATGGAGTCATAAGGATAGTAGATACATATTTTTTGTAGTATGGCCACAATTTTGATATTTTTGAAATCTATGACTTAGCCAATTTTTTCATATGTTGCCACCAATGACAAAGGGGGAGATTTTGGGAAATTTGGCTGAGTTAGATTCATAGATGTTGTCATTATGGCAACATATTATCTACATGAAGATCACACAGGTTAGAGAGAAAGTATGTCAAAGTGCAATGCAAAATTGTCTAAGTATGAGACAATGTTTTTGCCAGCGTACCTGATGATAGTTTTGATTAGTGATGTTGATTGGAGTAAGTTCAGTGCTTGCACACTTGAACATAGATACTATGGTGACTATAAAAGACTCACCTAAGAGTGCAAATCAATACAGCATGTACGGATGACATCCTAGATGTTAACCCTTGGGTGAAGATATTTTGTATAATGTAAGCCGACTAAAAAGAGTTATTAGTCTTAATAACTTGTATACATGTAATGTATGAAGAAGATGTAAAAAGTAGAAAATTATACATGATATGAATGTAATAGCAATAGTGAAAAAGGTAGAAAAGAGATATTGATGCAAAGTTGCAAGCAGTATAAGGTTATGTACCTTGACCTATTTTGTAATAAGTAAATATTGTATATTACTTGTTTGGGTAGTGGGCTCATCTGGTAATCATATTTTGTACTACCAACTCCTAGCAGGGCTGAGGCTTCTAACAAGGCCTACAGTCCCTTAATCAAGACTGAGACACTATATGCATGTAATAGGCTCCTAATAGGGTCAACATCCTTAACAAGATACTTTTGATTAGTGGATCTCTATGGGTACCATCCCCACTGGGGTTTTCCCTTGGCCAGGGTTTCCTCAAGAACAAATAATGTGTTATGAGTTCTTTTGTTTTGTTGCTATGCATGTTGTTTAGCTTTCTATGTTATGCATGCATTAAGATAATTTGTTATATCCATAATTGGGCAAAAGTAAAAGTTTTTAGAATACTAATTCACCCCCCCCTCTTAGTATTCCCTATTTCTAATAGTCAAGATTGTAATGGATCTAATAAATGATTGAATTACCTAAATTTAATTCATTGAATCAACTGGAATTATATTAAAAGGGACATATATTGGTTAAATAGACCAAGGTGAGAACATAAGGGTACACAAAATTATGACATGTGTCTTAATCTCATGACATGATACATAAAGAGGTAACTTATTACCCACCAAAGGTAGAAAAGTGAAAGTTTCACATGTCCACTAATGGTGCATCACCCTCCAAGGTGGAAAGAAGCTTGTTCCATACATCTAATAAAGGTGGATTACCCTCTAAATATAGAAAATTGATAAATTGATATATCCACTAAAGTTTTAATGCCCTCCAAATATATAAAGTGATAAGGTGATAAGTCCAATAAATTTGGAAGTCCCACTTAAGGTGAAAAGGTGATAATGTGGTAACACCATAAAAAGTAGGAATATGTCTATGTGGTCCCTAGGTAAACTTAAGAAACATGTGTGTTTAGAACCAAGGAGAATGACTTACTAGGTACAAAAATTAAACACACCAACACCCCCCTTAAGTTTAACTTAGGGATAATGTATGCACACACTGCAAGATGGGTTTCAACTATAGACTATATTAGGTACTAATATATAAAACTAAAATGTAATCTCTCAAAATAGAGAAAAGGATAAAACCTAGAGGAAAAAACTCCCCCCAAAAGAGAGTGGAAAACAAAAATACTCTTAATAATGAATAAGAGAGAAGAAGAGAGACCGTAATGCCCCCCCTCAATGTTGAATCTCCTACAAAGATGGTCTAATGATCTCAAAAAATATTCCTCCCTTAAGGAGGAAATAGAGTCAATGTTGTACTATGAATATCAAAGTGTGATAAAACTAGGAACCACTATTGATGAAGAACTAATGATTAGTCTCTTACTACAATATGATAGAGATCAAGAATGGAGACACATATATGAGCATCGATTAGATACTCAAACTATATATTCTCAACTTGAGACATGTACTAAGTCTCACAAGATAGTTCTTGTCCTATTGGATATAGGAGGATTACATCCAATGAAGCCTAAATGATAAAACACACGGAAGATATGGCACTTTATTTTAGACAATTTATATCACAGATCATGAAAGAAATTACAAAAATGGCATGATGATAAAAATATAGAAACATGAAGATGATGCCACCAAACAAAATTCCTAGAGTGGTCATCAGCTCAAGTTTCCTCCCATTGGGATGTGCAAGGAAAAAAAGAAAAAATTTCCTTATGATTGCTATTGGTTGGAGGACATTTCATTCCAGGTTTGACAAATGAACAAAAACAAAATTCAAAATATGCTTATTTATTAGAAATTTTACTTTTAAAAAACTTGTTCAAACTTTTTTTTTAAAAAAATTATTACTAAAAAAATTTGTTCACAATCAAGTTATAATATACCTAGATCACTATGCAAAATACCAAACTAAGATTTATGTACTACAATTTCAAATTATTACCCAAATAAGGTTACCTATTGAAAGTACAATTTCTTGTCACAATCACTACAAACTAAGAACATTATTATGAAGTATAAAAAATTATGCACTTTCAAAAAAAACCTCTTGAAAAGGAGTTTATATGAGCCCAAAAGAATCCTCTAAAGTTGGAAAAATAAGGATTATACAATTTTCTAAAAACTCTATGTCTAAAAATCAGAAAAATCCTACAACATTATGAAGAACATGAAAGTTTATCCAAAATTGAAAAATTTCTCGCAAAAAAGATCCCAAATGACTAAGATTATTATTTGAAAAAATTGTTAATGCAATTATGATGCCTAAATCACTATCACAACTCTAAACTTAAAATCTAGAGCATCCATAGTCAAAGGTATCTCAAATAGATTAGTCTAGTCATGCAACAAGAGAAAACATAGTGGAAAACAAGACAAATAAATATAGAGAGAATAAGAAAAATCTATATTCATTCATTGGAAATAAATTACATTTAGTTGGAAACATACATGCCTCCATACATGCCAGTCTATCATAGGCTTGCTTGATTAAAATTATAATATCCCCGCCAAGGAATCAAGTCTTAAGTACAAACTTACAACTAACAAAAAAAAATTATATTACTAACATTTCAATGATTATATCTACCAAAAGAACATTCCTTAAAGGTTCCCTTACTAAATTCATTTACCAATATAAAAAACCATTACATTCCATTAATTAACTAATTTGATTCATTTCCTTTTTCCTCTACTTTGCATTCTTAAGAAATTAAGGAAAGATAAGAACATAATTTTTCATCTTACCAAATGAATATATTGTTTACTTTCCACTCTATTTTCAATCCTTCTTATCTACACATTGAATAACTAGCCTTTAGAACATATAATCAAGCTTTCACATTTGAGATCTTACTTTTCATTTCAATCATAGGAGAGATAAAAGAAAGAATACAAAGATCACATTTCTTATTTACAACTTTTGCATCTTTAATAAATCATCCCTTGTAAACATGCAAAGCTATCCCTCCCTGATTACATTATTTTTTCCTTTCAATATTCAATTACAATTACAATCAAATGGCATGAAGGCTTACAAAGAAATCTTTACATTCTTGCATTGAAATAACAATTAGTACATGGTACAAATGATAAATCTTCTTTACTGCATAAGTTTGAAATCAAGACAAGACATGAACCATGAACAATACCTCAAAAGATATTTACCACCCAACCATGTGAAACTAGTGAATTTCCACCCCTTGTGCTAGGAGATAGAACCAAGGTACTCACAAGGCCTAAAGAAAGCTAAGGAAATACAAAACATTCACTTGAAACCAATGGAAAGGACATAAACAATATATCATCATACTATTCACAAAGGTTAGGTTTCAAGCATACCATCTAGGTGAGTGTCATCACACATCCTATACATTAGGATCCTCCCTAGAAACCATGTAATCCTAGTCCCCTTTTTATGTGAAGGATCCAACCTACCAGTTACCCATGGTCCCAGTACTACAACAGGTCTATATGGACTTATATTACATGTCTTTTATTATCTTTTGAAACCCCCATTTCCCAAGTTAATTATTAAGGTTATCACTTGATTACAAACTCACCCATAGGATCATCTGGAAACCACTTTGGGTTCCAACACCTAAGGTGATCCACTCACCTAGGGTACCTATTCCCATACCCAAACACAAGCCAAAGAAATAATAATGTACTTCAAATGGTCTATTTTACAGGTCTGGGAACTCTCTTGTGCTCTCAAGCCCTCAGAATGAGTCCTAACCTTATCATCTGCACAAATGAATACAAATAAAGAATTCCAAGTACTAAAAAACCTTAAACACAACAATTTAACACAATCTAAGAAAGAAAAGGACATACAAAGGTGTGAAAAGTTGTAGACTAGACTCAAGAACCAACTATAGGAGTCATATGTCCCATTCCAAGCCCAAAAATGGCCAAATTGAAGCCCTAGGACCCCATAAGTACTATAAGAGTATTCTCATAGGGCCATATGAGCATTCCCATAGGCTGATATGAGTGAAAATGTAGGATCATATGAGTAAACAGCATCAGAGTTGTTTGCTTGTCCGAGGACTGTCCCAAAAATGCTCAGAATTTCTCGAAAATGAAAATTTAACATGTGGAGAGTGCCTCAGAAAGATTCCCTAAGGTATACCTAATTTAAGTACCTTAGTACCACATCCAAAACACTTATTCAACACACCATTTAACTTAAAACATATATAGAAGATCAAAACCAAGAAATAAAAATCTAAATCAGCATAATACACAGGAAGCGAAAAATCACTACCAACCTTCCTAATCATTCCTAATCTTACCTAAACTTCCATAAACCTTCATAAACCACACATACATAGACATATACACTAAATAAAATTCATAATAACAATCATAAGACTTCTAGGAAGCAATTTGAATCAGAAATCTCACAGACATATTCATAAACACTTCTCGTATGCAATATCTTTTAATAACCAAATAAAAATCTAATTATTCTTATAGCCACAGTAGTTTTTAAAGAACATAGGAACACATAATCTATTTCATAAAAACAACCACATCAAAATCATACAAGAAAGAAGGTGATTCTTCCTAGTTCCAGAACCTACCTAGAGTCCTACGAAGAATCCCTTCCAGAGTTGAGCACACCACAACAACCTTCCAAGATTTGAGTGATGGTTTCCTTCCAAGATAGATTTCCCTTAGAGAAAAATATTTCTTCCTCCACTGAGAATCTCCCAAGTTCACTCACAAAACCAAAATGGTGATTGTGAATATAGAAAAACCACCAAAACCAATACTTCAAGAAAAATCCTAAGTTTCTCCAATCTCCCCAAACTCCTCATACTCCAATAATTTAACCAAAAACCATATGGTTGGAGGAGTTTCTTTACGGGAAGAAACTACTCCAACTACTATAGTTGTTTGAAAATTAAATTAAACAGTCCTAGTAATAACAACTTTAAAAGCTTTTTATTATTGTATTAACTTATCCTTCAAAAGAAGACCATAACTAGAATAGAAGCATTAGAATTCTCAAATAACTCACATAGCCCAATTGGAAACAAACTAGCCTAAATTCTAGGAGGTATCAGACTCAAAACTCCTAGGTAGCTAATTTTACCAAAAAAAGCCTTATTTTACTTTATTACTATTTTTTATTTAATAACTATTATTTAAGCATAAAAGTATAATTATACTCGCAAGTAAAACACATAGTTTATACTATTTATATATCCATAGGTATATATGTGTGCACCCATATATACATATACATATATAATATACATCTAGTTATATAATAGATAGAAATATATATATATATATATATATATATATATATATATATATATATATATATATATATATATATATATATATATATATATATATATATATATATATATATATATATATATATATATATATATATATATATATATATATATATATATATATATATATCAAAAATCATAACACTAAACACAAACCCCCAACTAAGGTGACCTTCTAAACAAGAATCTAAGTCAACGGGAATCCCTTGAGATTAACTTGGTAAAATCTCCACACAATAATAGTTTGGTTATTTTGAAGGCATGCTCAGACCTGTGTAGCCAAGTGGAGTCGATGCCTAGTACCTGCATCCCCCAACACCAACTGAGTACACCAACATATCTATATATATATATATATATATATATATATATATATATATATATATATATATATCTGCACAAATAGTAAAAAACAAGGAGGGAGAGAGACATTGTGTGGATTTCTCATAGGATTAACTACGGCTGCCTCTCCCCATCCTACACTCACATCAGATAGTGTAATCAAAAAAGCATAGAGGACTTAGTAGGGTTAGCTCTGTTGACACTAAAAATTTTAGATTCTAAATAAATGAAATGTCAGGGAAGTATGATCTTCAATTTCAGTTTTATATAATTTTCCTATGTTATAAAATTTAAAATGAATAAAAAGGCATATATGTTTGTCATTATTCTATTTTCAAGTATTAGGTTTTTAGTTATTTCAACTAATTTAACACATATTCATTTTGATATAAAAAATAAATATATAAAAGTAATTAAGTGAAAAAAGGTGGCGAGAGGGAGTTGAACCCTCGACCTCTCGAGCTGACCTTTTTCCTACCTATCCACTCTCCTACCCTCTAGCCAGTTAGCCTATTTATTTTCTTCAAGAGGATTTGGTGGATAAATTAATTTATTTATGTTTTCATGTGCAGGTGAAAAGTCAACACAATTTCTTACATAGGGAGTAATTCTTTCCTTAATTTCTTTTCAATTAAATAATGAAAATAATATTTTCCTATGTATTATTTATTTTCTCAATTTTTTGGAAAAAAAAATGGGGAGAGGGAGTTGAACACTCGACCTCTCGACCCATCCTTTTTCCTACCTAACTACCCGACTCTACCCTTACCGATTGACTGTTATTCCTTGAGAATGTAGGTGCAAATAAAGGTATTAGTTAAAGATTACTTTATTTCCTTTTAATAAATTATTTAGAAATAAATATAGTGTTTTTCTTTAATATATGTGTTTCAAAGAGGCTTTATATTTCATGGGATTATTGTGGTTACTAATATGATTGTTTTTAATTTTAATTTATATTTTACTCCTAATAACCCTAAAGTGAAAAATGTGATAAAGTAAATAATGTTGGTAAAGATTACTAAGTTTTTAGGGTTTTGATATTTTTTTATTTGACATTAATCTTTAGTTTTCATATACCTAAATATAATCTTATAATTTTACCTCATTGTAATTTTTAATTTTAAAACTTTAACTTGTAGGGTAATAGGGGGTTAAGTGATTATATATTACCATATGATTTATTTGTAGTTTTTTCATTTTAGGAAATACTAATTGAGTGCATTTTACTAAGTAGTTGTGAGATTTTGATTTATTTTTACATTAAAAGTATTTGTAACATTAGGGTGGTTATTTTGAAAAAATCAATGTACTTGCCCTAAGTGGATTGTTTTTATATTTAGGGTGAGTACTTTCCTTTTTTCGTTAGGGTGGATTATAAAACTTTTTACCCTTATGCTTTTAAAATATTTCTATGTTGTAATTTACATTGCATTATGTTTGTGAATGGATATATTTTAAAATAAATGCATTATGTTTTATTTTGAAAGTAAAAAAAAAAATTCTAAACATAAGACTATATATTTCTATTAAATATTTTAGGGGTTATCTTATGTTTTGATAAATATAACTCATTTATATTAATAAAGTGGGTGGCTTATGATTATTATTTTATTTGCACTTTATTTATCAAATATATTTATGTGAGTTATATCATAATTTTATTATGTTTTATTTTTGATATATTATTAATTAATTAATAAATAATAGTGGTCTTTATGAAAGCCTAATATATTATGAATATAATGATTTTGATTTTAAGTTTTATTAAAGGACTATCTAATTGTCGGGTGTTTTTGTGCAGGAAATAAACATTGGATTATTATGCACAAACACATAAGATCATAACAAATCAAATTTATTGAATGGGAAATATTTCCCTAAAAATTATTATTATGGTTTAATTTGTATTTATAGGGTTAGTTACCAAAATTAGGTCCTGTGAAGGGGCATGTCTTTTCACAGAGAACCATTGAATATTATATTTATATTCAAACATTTGTAATCAATAGGCATCATCATCACGACACACAATTGGGGAAAATCTCCTCGATTACAGATTTAGACCTAATTTTCAATTTTGCAAATGCTAATGTCAGATAAGTTGTTTATGCTTTCTTGAGGTTATATAGTTTTTATTTTCAATTAGATTTTCAGATTACTCTGTGAACCAAGGTATCCTATTGTGTTCTTCTCCTTGATTCATTTGTTTAAGGTTAATTTGTACAATTCGAATAGCAATTGCATGGTTTGTGAACCTGTTGTTGTTCCTTTCGTCCTCTTAAGTTGGGTTAAAATCAATAGGATTAATTGTATAAATTATTTTGAATTTTTGATTCAACAGAAGCCTATAGGATGATGGTCTTATTGTAAATATAGATGGAGTAACTGAGAGGGGGGGTGAATTAGTTAACCATAAAAATATTACCACAAATCCCTTAGATGTCTTATTAATTCATTTACTATTGTCACTCGGTAAACATACAGAGAAATGCTGAAACTCGATTATTGTAGTGAGTATAAATTATAACTGTTCTTAAGTATTCATCAGTGATTAACATGCATGCATAAAGAAAATAACATGAACACAAGAGACACCAGATTTAACATGGAAATCCAATATGGGAAAAACCACCAATGTAACTAGTTACTATTTTTCACTCTTCTGAAGTGAGCCTTGTTAGGATCCAACCCAGTTAAAGCATAACACACTGTTAGGTGTGACCTTGTTAGAGGATTTAATCACCCTGTTAGGAGTGGCCTTGTAAGAGGTCTTTGAAAAAATTCAATAGAACTGTCACCTTGTTAGAGGATTTACTAAATGGTTGTTAAACCAACTCTATTAAGAGATTTTGAAATCACTGCTACAATGGTAAGAAAGTAACAATGAAATGACCTGAATAATGATGCAACTGATTTGCTAATTACAAATCTCTATTCTACTTCACTATATCCTTCCTAATCAAATATATCTCTGCTACTCCTCAAGGATATCTAACCATCCTTCAAAATGATTTGCATGTTCACTCATCCATACACTCTTCCTCTTTCACACTTGTCCACACTTTCACTCTTTTCCACTTGCACACTTTTAATTCACAACTTGACCTTCTATATATACCATTCATATTGTCCATTTAGATTGTCAAGTTGACACTAATAATCATTACAAACATTACTAATCATTACCACAGTCGGCTGAATAAACAAACTTTATTTCTCAAAAAAAAAAATTCTTTACTGGGCCAACCTTGCTCGATAAACACTAATCCTGAAAAGATTTCCTTTGGTGACTGAGTGAACTCGGTTACCACTACAAATTCTACAACATCCTTTGAAGATTAAGAGATCTTGGTAAACACAGAAAACCACCTCACTGACCGACTGAGCTCAGTAGACACTGAGAATCACTTAGCTAACCAACTAAGCTTGGTAATCACTGGGAACTACTTTTCCGACCGACTGAGCATGATAATTGATATGACATTTGTGTGACATCAAAGACAACACACAATTAATCCAACAATCTCCTTCAAACAATTGTATCCAACAATCTCCCTCTTTGGCATTGATGGCAACACAACATGTCATAGCACAATGAAATTTCACAGAAAGCATAGAGTAAGGAACATATCCTTAGCTTCATTCTGATTCTCATCTATGAGAACTCCCTCTTTCAAAAAACTTCTCAAAATCTCCAAGAAAACTCTCCCTCTTAGAAATCTTAAGACATTTCTTGAAATATGACAGCAAACTCTCCCTCTTTGACAACACATGCCAAAGACAACACATACCAAGTGAATAGAAATGTACCTTGAGTACTGATTCATATGCAATGATTCCTTGAATAAGCTACATCAACAGACTGATCTTCAATATGCTCTAGTTGATGCATCACTAAAACTTTATTTAGTGAGCTTCGGATAGGGGAATGACCCCTAACTTACCTCTTAGATACAAGAATGCATCCTTAGGTAGTGGTTTGGTGAATATATTTGCAATCTGTTCTTTTGTATGAATATATTCAAATCTGATTTCCTTGTCCTACACTAATTCTCTAACAAAGTGATATTTTATGGCAATGTGCTTGGTTTTGGAATGCATTACTGGATTCTTTGAAATATTTATTGAACTTGTATTATCACAAAATATAACAACTGGTTCTTTGATCTCTACCTTCATGCCTTCCAATAACTATTTAAACCAAACAATATTAGAGTAGTTTACTGCTGCAGCAACATATTATGCTTCTGCTGTGGATTGGGATGTGCAATTTTTCTTTTTACTGGTCCAAGATACCAACCTCTTGCCAAGAAAGAATGCTCCACCACTTATACTCTTTTTGTCCTCAATGTTTCCTACCCAATCAGCATCAGTAAACACTTTTAAGTCCAGATTGCCTCTAAATTTATACCACAAGCCATAATCTTCAGTTCCTTTCAAGTATCTCAAGATTCTTTTGATTACCATCATATGATTTTTTTTGGGTTTTGCTGAGAATCTTGCTACTATACCAACTACTAAGGCAATATCAGGCCTTGTATGAACTACATACTATAATTTTCCAATCATTGATCTGTATAAGGTCTGATCTACTTCTTTTGAATCATCATCTTTGGTAAGCTTCAATCTAGTACACATGGGGGTACCAACTAGTTTTGTATCTTCCATACCAAACTTCTTAAGTATTTCCTTGATGTATTTAGACCGAGTAATGTAGATACCGTTCTTGCTCTGCTAAATCTGAAGACCAACAAAGAACTTTATTTGACCAAACATAGACATTTCAAATTCTTTGTTCATTTTCTCTGAAAATTCTTTGCATTGATCATCATTACCTATAAACATAGTATCATCCACAAATATTTCTACCAAAACAATTATGTTATCTGGTCCTTCCTTGATGTACAAACTACTGTTATCATTAGCTCTTTTGAAACCAATCTGAATAAGATAGTTATGTAATCTTTCATACCATGCTCTAGGGGCTTGTTTCAGACCATACAATGCTTTGTGCAACTTTCAAACCATATTCCTTTTGTCTGGATCAATAAAGCCTTCAGGTTGCTCAATGTAGACATCTTCATCAAGAATACCATTGAGAAATGCAGATTTTACATCCATCTGATATACCTTAAATCCTGTATGTGCTGCATATGCAAGTAGAGTTCTTACACCTTCTAATCTTGCAATAGGAGCAAAAGCCTCACCATAATCTATGCCTTCTTCTTGAGAATATCCTTTACACACCAATCTAGCTTTGTTTCTTGATACTTGACCATCTTCATTCAACTTATTCCTGAATACCCATTTTGTTCCAATTACATTTTTTATCTTTAGGCCTAGGTACAAGAGTCCATGTTTTGTTCTTCGCTATTTGTTTTATTTCTTCATTCATAGCCTCAATCCAACTTTCATTTTCCAATGCATCTTTGTCATTTCTAGGTTCAAAATTAGCAAGTAAACATGTACCTTTTAGTTTACTTCTTGTCATAGTACCTTTTGATTTGTTTCCAATAATCTAATCTGGTGTATGATGCCTCCTGACATACTTGGCCAATATAGGTTCATTGCCTCTTGAATGAGTTACATTGTCATCTTCTTGAATTTCATCTTCAGGTTCTGGTTTCTCAGGCTTGGTAGATATTGGCTCGGTAGCTTTAGACTGAGACTCAGGTCCTTGTGACTTGGTTTGAACTTCTTCTTGTGACTCGGTTACTGTACTGTGCTTGGTAGATGCAATCTCCTTATTGATAGATGTGTCTGATAATGTATCAGGTTCAATGTAAACAAATCTCCTATAATCCTCCAGTTCCTTTTTGCTTTCTTCTTCAGTCTTTTCTACAAACTCATCAACTTTCACATGTGCACTTTCTATGATTTTGTGAGTAGACAAATTCAAACATATATATGCCTTACTCTTGCAAGAATATCCCAAGAATATTCCTTCATCACTTTTAACATCAAATTTGCCTTTTCTAGATTATTTTAAGATGTAACACTTACTACCAAATACTTTCAGGTAACTTGCATTGGGTTTATAGCCATACCATAACTCATAAGGAGTTTTGAATGTGTCTTTCTTCAACTATACTTGGTTTAAGGTATGAACTGCAGTGCTGATAGCTTCCTTCCAGTATTTCATAGCAATGTTCTTTTCGATCATTAGAGTCCTTGCACAATCCATGATAGATCTATTCCTCCTTTCAGCTATTCCATTCTGCTCAAGAGTTCTTGGGGCTGATACCTGTCTTTTGATTCCTCTTTCAATGCAAAAATTATTGAATTCATGGGAGGTGAATTCACCACCTCTATCTGATCTCAAGCACTTCATTCTTTTCCCTATTTCCTTTTCTACTCTTGCCAAATACCATTTGAATTTCTCAAATGCTTTTGACTTTTCTCTTAGATACATAACAGTCATCATTCTAGAGTAGTCATCAACAAAGAGATTAAAGAATTTTTCTCCAATATAGCTCTCAATTCCAATAGGTCCACATAAATCAGTATGCACAATTTCTAAAATATCTTCAGACTAATAGTTTTTACTTTTAAAGCTAGTCTTTCCCATTTTACCAATCTGACAATTCTTGCATAGACCAACATCAGGTTTCTTCAAAGTAGGAATGCCTCTTACTTTCTTGAATTTGCTTATTTTCACCATGTTATCAAAATTTACATGACATAAACTTTTGTGCCATAACCAACTTTCTTCAATTTGAGCAATAAAACATGAGCATTCACCAAGATCAAGATAAAACAAGTTACCTTTGGTTTGTTTGCCTGATCCAATTAGTTTTCCCTTGTCATCCAGTAGTCTTGCTTTGCCATGCATGAATTCAACCTTGAATCCAATGTTGATTAGCTGTGCTACACTTAGAAGATTATGCTTTAGTCCTTCAACCCAATATGCCTTATCACATATAAGTTCTTTGGTTCATGAGATTTTTCCTCTTCCTTTTATGCAACAAGGTTCATTGTTTCCAAATCTTACATTACCACCATCATAGTCTTCAAGGTGTTCAATCTTTGTTTTGTCACTAGTCATATGATGTGAACATCCACTGTCTATGATCCATGTATCATTTTTGCTTACATGAGAGATAAGTGCCATCTTATCTTCATCATCATCAGATTCATCTTTTACAACAATGTAGACAATTTCATCTTCACTATTATCAGAATCCTTAGCCATAAAACATGTTTTCTTACCTTTATCCTTGAATGATTTGAAATTCTTCCTGCCATTGTACTTGTGACCTTTCTTCTCATCCTTGCTTTGCTTGTTTGGGCACCTAGCTACAATATGACCAATTTCTTCACATGAAAAATAGATTAAGGAAGTTTTACCTTTGTATTTACCTCTGCCTCTAGTATATTTCTTTGCAATTAATGCTTCAATAACTTCAAGATCACTATCAAAACTTTCCTCTGATTCTTCTTCGCTCTCTGACTGGATGTCCTTAATTTTCTTGCCCTTCTTAAGTGAAAGTTTGGCCTCAAATGCTGATTCAATATTTTTGGAAGTTGGAACATAGTTATCATAGTTATCTAGCTCAAAGGCTATCAATCTTCCCACTATAGCATCCAAGGTTATACTGTGATTTTCTTCACATCTTCTTTCTTGAATAGCAGATACTCTTATTGCATAGATAGGGAGTAATGTTTTGAGAACCTTACTTATAACAATTTCATCATCAATTTTTCCTCCAGAAGCTCTGATTGCACTAACGCTTGCCTTGATCCTTTCAACATATTTTGTAATGTTTTCATCTTCTCTCATTTTCATCTGATCAAACTGTCCTCTTAGGCTTTATGCTTTGGCTCTCTTCACATTGTCATCACCGCCATAAATTTTCTTCAGCTTGTTCTACATTCCATAAGTAGTTGTGTAGTCTTTGATCTCATCAAATTCTTCATAGCTTAGAGATGATGCAATGTCTATCATCATGGTGTTATGGTTCTTTTTCTCTGCAATGTCTTCAATAGTTAATGTGCCAATAGGAGCTGTATATTCTTCATCAAGATATTTGCATCCTGAATCACCAATGGAAGCCAGATGAAGTCTCATGAGTCCTTGCCATGCTAAAAAGTTATCTCTGTTAAGCCTTGGAATTTCTCTCTTGTAAGACATCCTGATCTTTAGCTTAGGTCCTTGAAACCCTTCCTGCAAGCACGAAAGGCTCTGATACCAATTGTTGGAAATATAGATGGAGTAACTGAGAGGGGCAGTGAATCAGCTAACCACAAAAATATTACCATAGATCCCTTAGATGTCTTATTAATTCATTTACTGTTGTCACTCGGTAAACATACAAAGAAATGCTTAAACTTGATTATTGCAGTGAGTATAAATTATAACTATTCTTAAGTATTCATCGGTGATTAACATGCATGCATAAAGAAAATAACATGAACACAAGAGACACCATATTTAACATGGAAACCCAATATGGGAAAAACCACCAATGTAACTAGTTACTATTTTTCACTCTTCTAAAGTGAGCCCTGTTAGGAGCCAACCCAGTTAAAGGTTACAAAACACACTGTTAGGTGTGACCTTGTTAGATGATTTAATCACCCTGTTAGGAGTGGCCTTGTAAGAAATCTTTGAAAAAATTCAATAGAACTGTCACCTTGTTAGAGGATTTACTAAATGGCTATTAAACCAACTCTCTTAAGAGATTTTGAAATCACTTCTACAATGGTAAGAAAGTAACAATGAAATGACCTGAATAATGATGAAACTGATTTGCTGATTACAGATCTCTATTCTACTTCACTAGATCCTTCCTGATCAAATATATCTCTGCTACTCCTCAAGGATATCTAACCATCCTGCAAAATTCTCTCATACTTTCCTTCAAAATGATTTGCATGTTCGCTCATCCATACACTCTTCCTCTTTCACACTTGTCCACACTTTCACTCTTTTCCACTTGCACACTTTTAATTCACAATTTGACCTTCTATATATACCATTCAGATTGTCCATTCAGATTGTCAAGATGGCACTAATAATCATTACAAACATTACTAATCATTACCACAATCAGCTGAATAAACAAACTTTATTCCTCCAAAAAAAAAAATTTTACTGGGCCGACCTTGCTTGATAAACACTATTCTTGAAAAGATTTCCTTTGGTGAACAAGTGAACTCAGTTACCACTGCAAATTTTGCAACATCCTTTGAAGATCGAGAGATCTTGGTAAATACAGAAAACTACCTTACTGACCGACTAAGCTCGGTAAACACTAAGAATCTCTTAGCTAACCGACTGAGCTTGGTAATCACTGGGAACTACTTTTTTTACTGACTAAGCATGATAATTGATATGACATTTGTGTGACATCAAAGAAAACACACAATTAATCCAACAATCTCCTTCAGACAATTGTATCCAACAGGTCTCACTTTATAAGAGTGAGTTCCCTTAAAATCGTCTCTGTCTATACGTATGATTGAAAGTGACTGACTTTATTCTCAATTTTGCATCAGGCACTGTTCTCATTTCATTTGTAATTTTTATTTGGTTCTTTTTGTAGTTTACACATTAAATCTAATATCTCTCTTTACAAAGCATTCTATTAGGTTTTAGGGTTAATTTCAGGCTTTAGTTTAGATTTCATGCTATTTAGCTATTAGGAGATTATGTTATTTTCCTCCAAGGATTTTTACCCCTTTGGAAGGAATTTCTTTTATCTATGCATGCATTTGTGTAGTTAAAGAGCACTTGTGGATTCAGGCCTACCAGCCTTGGCTCGATCGAGTTAGAATTGTAGAGGCACTTGTGTGTGCCTATCAGTTGGCCTCAAAATGGTCCAACATTTTTTAGAACCAACAAATTGGCGACTCTGTTGTGGATGCTATCAGTAAAGGACATTTTTAGAATCTTTGGCTACTATTACAAAGACTCTATTGGGATAAAGGAATCATAATAGTTATATATTCCTCACAGAAGGTGAGGTGGTGACTCTAAAACTCAGTTTCAGGAAAATCTTATGTTAGGGAGAAGATCTCTAAAGAACAGTTGATTCATTTAATTGAAACCAAATAGGAGAAATAAGAAATCAAAAAATAAGATGTTGTATGTGTCTCCTGAAAAGCAACCTGACAAGGATGATCAGGAGCTTGCTTGTGAACAATTTCCCAAACCTAACCATTAAAGCGGTGAGGGAAATGATGAAAATTTTAATGCTTTCTCTCAAAGCAATAATTGGGTACATCATTCTCAGGATAACCAGAATCAGGGAAAGACTCAGAGAGAGGAAAGGATTAGCAAATGGATGGATGGATTTTGTGAAATGGCTGAACCAAAAGAACAAATCATTGTGGCCCTCAAGAGACAACCAAAGGAAGTATTAAGGAGAATGGGAATAGAAAGAGATAAGATCCAATCACCTAGAGCATTGATGGTTGTTAGGGCTTATAGAAGTGAAGTTTACACTCCTCATAGAAAGAATAGTGGGCATACCTCTCACAAAAATTCTATCAATCCTATGTTCAAACCAAAAAATGAAGTAAGGACTACAGGAAGCGACAATGAATGGTTCAAAGTTTTTTCTAATCCAATGTGTAATCTAGGTAATAAGTAGGGAAACACCAATGATCCTTGTGACAGTCGAAATAGTGGAGGAAGAAGGAATAACAATAATTAGGGAGATGATCATTGGAGAAAAGGTAGTGACAGAGAATAGCATGATCAAAATAATAAAAGGAGTTTCCCTGGATATGATCAATATACTTAGTCTAATCGTCAGGCTAAGGTTTACCAAAATAATAAAGATCAAGATCATGATAATGAATGTGATTGGCAAGGATGGCCTATGCGTAGTGAAAATATCCATAGTCTATTCCATGATGATATACACATTCATTCTAATTATGGTGAAGGTAGACAAGAAAATTTTGATAAAATAAAAAATCATTTTAATGAGGTGCCTCAGCAAAATAATTTTTATCCACAGGTGAATGAGGAAAAATTTGGCCCACACATTAATAATGGAGGAAAATGTGAAAATTACCTACAAAGTGAAATGGGAGTTGATTATTATAATAAAAATGAATGCCCTAAAGTTTGTGGGTGAAGTAGCAGTGGTTCTCACTTTCCCTTAAATAAGGAGTTATTCAATCAACATTTAATTGAAGGAGAAAAGCATTATAATAATAATACACAAGATTATATTGCACAGCAGATTGGTATGCATGGAGGTTATTATCAGCAGTCTAGAAAATCATGTGAGCAACATGGTATCTTCAAACAATATAATAAAAACTTTTATGAACAGCCAAATGATGGCTAGCTTCCACAAAACAAAAGGGATTATTGCAAAAATAATGATCAGCAAACTAATCACATTAATCTTAATGATCCATGTGAACAATAGCATGATCCACATAATACACATTATGGACAAAACAAAATATAGCAAGAGAGCTGAACATAGCACTCTGCAGGCCTGTGTGAGCAGCCTTATGGGCTTATGCAAGACCAAAAGGATGTGCAGCAAGTTGGAGTTCATGCCCAACCTGAGGGCACAAGTCAGCAACAACAAGGCATGCATAATATTATGCAGCCAAAGTATATTCATAAACTTGCACAAAAGGAGGATATTAATCTTCTAAAAGGTATTCATGTGAATAATTTATATAACTAGCAGTCGAGTGAGTATCATGTGCAACATTATAAGAGTGATACACATGACACAAATGATATTATGCAGCATGTTAGGGTCCACACACAACATCCAGAGGTGCATCATCGGCATCTGTATCATGAACAAAGTCATTTGCAGCACAACAAATTAAATCAACTTGCACAGGTAGAAGGATTATGTAAAAAGAATATTCCCAATGAAAAATATAATAATAAACTTAATAGATTGCCAAGTACACATAATGTGTATCACGGAGACAATGAAGTGCACCAAGAGATCTTCACACAACCCCGGTATTGTTCTACACACAACTATTAAGTGTAATACCCCAAAAATGGGCTATAAGTTCATTAATCTCCTACATCTTCAATTCGAACGAAATCGACATCAAAGTCCTAATCTAAGGCACATCTAAACATCATCAAATCATAATTGATTATCTTAAATTCTGCATCGGGGAATATTCCTAGTAATATTCCTAATCATCATAATATCTTTAATTTTATAATTATTTGGCAATAAATCACATTTATCCTAAAGTTTGATTAATTGAATATTTTCATATTTAATTAATTAGATTTAATATTTGCCACTTAATTGTATAATTAAATTTAATTTTATCTATTATTAATTGTATTATTTAATTTTGACAATAAATCAAAATTCCTATGAATAATTGATTAAATTCTTATTTAATTAATTAAATCAAGTTGTCATTATTTAATAATATAATTTTTAATAAAAGTTTGGTAAAATAATTGATTAACCCATAAATCAATTGTTTTAGTTTTAAAAGCAGTTAAGTTGAGAATAAATCACTTTATTATTAAATTAATTCATAAATAAAACATGCACAATCATAAAAGCAGACAACTATCAATTATCAATTAAAGCTAAACTCTATTTTGAGTTAAAACTTAGCTTTTGCATATTTTTGTGAGTTAATTATCCTTTATTTAAAAATAACTTAAAAATCAACCTGAGTTATTTGAGTGATTTATGGCTTTTTCTCATGCACCTCCAAAGCCTTGGATTTCTATAAAAACAATGCTCAGCTCTTCATAATTCATCTCTCAATCATCTCTCAAATTTGCATCCACATCATCACATATTTTGCACAATCACGCTGGAGAATTGGAGCTTGAGGAATCAACTTGCGAATTCAAAGCTTTGTGAGATCAATTTCAATTGCATAGTTTTCATATCATAGCATAGAATTTCATAGCTTTGCATATCATTGTTAGATAGATCAATTCATAGCATATCACTTTTTAATAGCATAGATTTCATATCAGATTTTATCATTCTTATTGCATAGAAAATATCAAAAATATAGATTAATTGCATTCAATCTCATATCTAGATCAATTGCATTCAAATCCTTCATTTAGGTGTCGTCTAGATCACTGATCTCGATTACAATCTGAGAACATCAATCTCGCACCTATTAGAAGGCAGTAAATCACTTGGTTAGAATAGATTTCAATTTTGCATGATTTTGATTACCATGCTAATTTTGGGGCGCCCACCGTGGGGCAACCCACCTTTGCATGCTGATTTTGATTCTTGGAGCTAAAATCTTAAAGTTTCAAAGATTTAATTTTATCTCCCAAACAACTTGGATTTTTGGTGTGAAATTTTTTTTTCAAGTTGAAGACATATCAAGGAAGCTTTGAAAAATAATTCAGAATTTTCTGAATTATTTTGAATTTTTAATAAATTTTTTTCAATTTTTCATAAAAAATTAATATCTGACGCAAATCAGCATATTTTTTTGAAATTTTTACATTTTTGGAAATCTCTTCAAATTATATAGGGGGTCTATTATTTGTGTTTTAAATTTGGATGCAATTTAATAGCTCAAATAGTCAATTTTCAAAAACTAGTCTGTTTTGATAAAATGGGTCTCTAAGGCACAAATGAAGAGATTTTTCTAAAATTTTTGCATTTTTGAAAATCTCTTTATTTTTTAGGAGGGTTCTCTATTCTGAATTTCTATTTTTGTGGCTAAAATCATATCAAAAAAATCAGATCTTGTTGACTAGGTCAAATGTAGTGTAAAAAAATTGAAATTTTATGATGGGTATGCACTTATTTTTCATATGATTCAATGCATGATATGAGTTGTCATTTGAATTAATTTATGGTTATTACTGCTTCTAAAAATTGATTTTTAGAGCTAGCCCTATGGTTTTCATAAGTTGAATATATTTTGCATATCTTGTTTGCTTGTTGGAGAGTTCGTCACTTGCTTGCATGGAAAAGCTCAACAAAAATTGCTAAAAATTAGGTAGAATCTACTAAGCACATTGTGAGGATCACGAGGTATTCTCCTTGTTCTGAAAACATTTCGATTTGGACTTAAAATAAATCTCTTATGTGTCAAGCTTGTGTGCATCTTTTCATGCTTTTGATCTATTTCTACACACTTGCATAATTTGATACTAGGTTGTGATCCCTTAAGGATTCATTAAGTAGTCTTAGAATACTTGTGATTGATCTTGATTTCTATCTTGGGTTATTGGACTCTCTAATCTATCGGCCCCTCATTTCCACCCCGTGGTTGCAATCTCAGCGCCATAAAGGGGAGGGGTCAACAAGACAGAAGCGTTAAGTGTTCCACTTGGCAACCCTTTTGTGCTTTTAGGAACTCACTTGTTTTCTAAGTTGTGGACTCATTTTTAGATTGTGTGAGGTGTTAAGTGTTCCACCTTGTGGACTCATCTCATATTTTCTTTAAGCGTTAAGTGTTCCTCTTTCTTCTTTTTGGGTACTTTTGGTAGATTTGCTTTCGGGAATATATCTGTACTCACATAGTAATTAGGCCCTATGAACACTATTCGTGATTCTTGAGAGATTGGATTCCTAGCGAAATCCTTCTTGACAATGGAATCCTTTTAGGTAGGGAGGATACTTAGTGCATTTCACATTCAACTTGGTTAGTGCATCTTCTCTTATTGATCGACACATTCTCTCTCCGGAGAGGTTGATAGATCACGTAGGGTTGATATCACGAGCTTTGGTGAATCAAAATTGGTTAGTGCATCTTCTCTTATTGATTGATACATTCTCTCCCTGGAGAGGTTTATAGATCACGTGGAGTTGATATCACAGACCTTGGTGGAACAAAACTTTGTCTTAGCATGTCGGATTAATCTGCTTGCTTTGTTTGGGTTAAAAGTGAAAAGGTGTCAAAAACCTTGGATCTAGAGCCAAGTCCCCTTGTGGTATAAATCTATGAGTCACCTTTAGAGAGGGTTAACCGTAGCAGACAATCTCGTCACAGGGAAAACTGCATTGACGGAACCTCAAGCGATAATAGCCATTTTCACCATGGTAGTGACAGCCGCTATATAAATGTCCTTGTGGAAGAAATCTCCACGGGTATGGTTCATTGTTGGTTGTCGGATCTCCCTAGCAGCTCTTGAAGATTAAGTTCTTGAACTATGTCAAAACCCTAGTGTGCCAGGATTGGAGTTCACCCCTTTGAATCATAAAAGTTGCAGAGTCAAGCCATTACTAAAAACCCTAGAGAGGCCAATTTTTCATTTTCAGGTATATGTGTGTTATTGCAAAACTTTTCAGAACATACACAATTAGTACTCTCAGGGATTAGCACAATTTGGTCACTTGATTGTTCATGCGCAAGGTTTCTTTTGCCCTTGTTCATTATTTTCAGATGTGCTTGGAATCACTTGCTTGCTGTTTTGCATGCTTGTTTATCTACTTGGCTATTAAAAATGATCAAATCTAGTATAACCTTCAAAATTTGGACAGTACAATTTGCAAACAATCCAGAACTGAAAACCTTAAATTTTGCAAAAATTGACATAAAATTCTTTCTAGAGTCAAAAGTCATTTCAGGAAGTCAAAAGTCGTATGACTTTTTGTCAAATTTCATTTCAGTATTGCCCATCTGTCGTATGATTGAGAACCCAGTGTCGAATGAGTTTTCATGCCAGCAAAATCCAAGGAAGTCAAAATCCTGTTAGCAACTGTCGTATGATATTTACAACTGTCATTTCATTGCTACCCAACTGTCATACAAGTTTAACAACTATCATTTCATTGCTACCCAATTGTCGTATGAGTTTAGCAACTATCATTTCATAGACTACCCAGTGTCGTATGAGTCTGCAGAGTGTCGTTTGGAAAAATTTGAGAGAGTTGTCAGAAATTGTCAAATTGCAAGATATCCAATGTTTCCAGCCTAGTTCCAGAATCTGTCAAAAATATCATTGTGTCAAGAACAAATCAGTAGCTATTGAAAATTAGTACACATGTCTCAAAAAATCAGTATACATGAGGAAGAAATTCTGATCGCCGCTATGATGAAGCAGCTACAAGCTATGCAAGTTGAACTTAACAATCTTAAGAAAGAGAAGGAATCTAAAGAGTTCTCCATGGAAGCTCTATACTCTTTTCTATTTGATAAAGACTTGTACATGTCACCATGCCCCCGGGAAAAATTTGAGCAATATGATACCTCTTCCACGGAGAGTGACACATCTAGCTTTGGAGACTATGATGACTATGACGACAGACAATGTAATGATACCTATGACACCTTTGTTCCTAAGAGTCCTCCTCATCGTTCATTCCTACTTACTACAAATGGGCTGTCACATTGGATAGATCATGATGGTGATCCATATGATTCTGATTTTGAAAGAGATTTTGATGGCTTTTGTGGACAATACCTTGATGATGATCCATCTACTACTGCTGAGGACTATAAAATACATCATGCCAGCTTGAAATGACAATACTATAAGGATCTCTCCTCTAAGAACTCTCAGGCTAAAAATAAAGATTACACTCTCAAGAAAGATCATGTTAATGCTGAACCTTTGTCTGGTGATGGTTCCCTTCCATCCCCTACTTCCTCCAATACCCATACATTTCCTAAAGCTTCTGAGTCTTTCAAATCTTTCACATAACCTTCATCCGACACAAGCCCTGATACTTTTCATGCAGTTCCCTATAGTTATCCTCCAGGGCTACCTCTTACAGAAACTCAAGCTAACCTTCACTTGGCTGCAAATACTTTCAATAATGATAAACCTAAAGAGCCTAAGCCTTCATACGCTACAATGCCTACTTCAGCTAGTCCTCCACCATCTCTTCCAAAGCCATCCATACAATCCCAACATGCTTCCTTGTCCTTAGAAGTGGCTCCATGTCAAGAGGGCTCTAAAAATGATAAAGAAAAGAACATAAAGAAAGATCAAGATCAAGAACCCTCCATGTCATCCACTCCTTTTCCCGATGTCTCTTATCCATTCCATGGTTCTTTTGATCTTGTACCCCCTTTTTCATGCATTCCATCATGTCTTAAGTCTTCTCCTAAGCAAGATCAAGCTACTACTTACACTGTTGAGCTTATTGGCAATCAAAATAACCTTACTACACTTGCATTTTCCAAAGATGATACTTCCATTAAGGTTGTTAAAAATAGTGTTGTTACTTCCAATGTTAAGCCTATTGAAAATTAAAAGAAAAATTATGCACTTGTGCTATCCAAAGATCCTTGTCAAGATCAAAGTATTCCATCTTCTTGTTTTACCACTCCATGTTCACTTCCACTTTCTACTCTTCTTAAGTCTTTGTAAGCTTTGAACAATCCTATCAAAGAAGGTGCTCATATTCAAGATGTCCATGATTCTATTGAAAATTGTAATGCTCACTCTAAAGATGCTGATATCCTTGGTTGTCATATAGATGCTGATGAACTTATTGATTATCCTTTTGCGTCTTCCACTTCCATCCTTGGACCTCTTCCACCACTACAAAGATCTTCACACCTTCCTTCCATCTTGGGTCCTTATGTCCCTTCACTTTCCCCTCCTAACTCTCTTAATTTGTCATCCATCTTAGGTCCTTACATACCTCCATCTCCTATCTTTCCTCAAGATCAACATAGATGCATACCCTTGAATCCTTTTCATCCACCCACCCATCTAAACCAGTCATATCCTCCTTCTTCCACAAGTCCCAAGTCTTTTGAAAGTAACTTAAATGTTTAATACAAGAAAAAGAAGCAATACAAGAATCCATCAAAAAAAGAAGATCACCATGTCTCCTCTAATAGACATGGAAATATAAAGTCAAAAGAGATATCTAAGAAAAAAACTATAAGACAAGTATGGGTTCCAAAATCCATCATTGAAGATATTCTCTCTAGATCATCAAAAGGAAATAATAAGTCTATGGCTATATGGATTCCAAAGCCTCTCTTGAAAGAGTCTGTGTTGAGCAAAAAGTGAAATTGACATTCAAGCTTCCAAAGGCTTCCACTTCATTTCCCTCCAAAAATATTCTTTCATTCCATGCACCTAAACCTCAACCTCTGCTATCCATTTGCCATATTCCTTCACATATTCCTTCATTCACATTTCCTCCACCCTCTCACCACCCTTCAAGGTTTGTGTTTATGTTGATCTTGCCTTCCTTTCCACCTACCCTTTCACAATCCTTCCATGCATTATCCTTCTACCTTCTATCATTTTTCCTCATTTGCCTATTCCTCCTATCTTCAACCTCACTCGCTTTACATAAAACCTTATCTTCCATTGTTATCTTCCATCTCCCTTTTTCTATCAGCTTCTTTGAGGATATCATTTTGAATCCTTGGCGTATCATGGTTTATCCTTTCAAGGAGCACTATCTAAAAATCTTGCCTTCTTCCAAAAAAGAAATAAAAAATAAAATAAATTGAAAATGTGCCTTGGCGAAAACCTGGAAACAGGTGCCTTGGTAGAAAAATTAAAAAGAACTAAATTCATCCTATGGTGAAAACCACTCCCTTGTGGCACCTTGGATAAGGACCATGATGAAAACCTAACAATCAGGTATTATGCGTAGTTCTTCTACATATTTCATCCATTCCATCTTCTCTCTTTGATCTTGACAATGTTGATCTATACACGAACATTTGACTATTTTGTGAGCTATCTTACGATGATCTTGCTTTCATTCCTTCCATGTTTAGCCTTCATATCCATCTTCCTCCATTCATTTTCACCTATCGCTATCATTTTCCCCTTTGGTCTTGATCTAATAAAAAAAGAAAGAAAGAGTAAAACACAGTGCTATGAAGCCTCTTAACATGTCTACTCCTTTGGATTGCATTCTGTCCTGCTCTTGCACTACGCTTTTATGACTTATCCTATACTAGCCTTTCCCTACTTATCCAAATATGCTTTACATGATGATTTTTCCCTAGCTTGAGTATTCTTGAGGAGTTTTCCCTTGAGGATTTCTTCCCTTCATTCTCCTTCATTCTCTTGTCTTTCATCTCTTCCACCAGCTTGCTAATCTCTCTTGTTCTCCACCTTGCTAGACATTGGGACTGCACGATATGATCTCACTTGGGAGTTTGCAAATGGAAAAAGATGCTATCAAGTATACCAAGTATCAGAACCAGTATCAAAATAATTATCAGAATTAGTATCAGAACAAGTATCAGAACTAGTATCAAAATAATTATCAGAATCAATATCAGAATCAGTATTAGAATGAGTGTCAAAACAAGTATCAGAACACCTACTAGGGCTACACCTTTTGCTTTAGTTTATAGGTCTGAAGCGGTACTGCCTATTGAGGTTGAAATCCCATCACTCAGAATTAGAATGCATGGTCTAGTAACTGATGATGACTACAGAGTGTCTAGGTTGCAAGAACTTGAACTACTAGATGAGCACAGACAAGTAGCGTATGATCATCTTAGAGTGTATCAGAAAAGAATGTCTAGAGGCTACAACAAGAAAGACCAACATAAAGAATTTCAGGTTGGTGATCTAGTCTTGAGAGAAAATCCTAAAAATCAATCACATCGAGAATGCAAGGGGAAGTTTGAACCCAATTGGCTGGGTCCCTTTGTTATCACAGCTACTTTTGGCTCTGGTGCCTATCAACTCTCAACGACTGAAGGAGAACAACTCTGAGAACCAATCAATGTTCTCCATCTGAAGAAATTTTACGCCTAAGGCATTCAGTCTATGGTTAAATGTCCTGAAAAAAATCTTAAAAATCAGAAAAAGTCCTGAAAAAATGAACATCTTGGTGAAACTTAGCAATAGGCGCCTTGATGATTCACAAAAAAAAATGAGAAAATATCAAAAATTCATAAAAATAAAAAAATATCAAAAAGACAAAAAAAAAATGAAAAATATAAAAAAAAAAGAAAAGAAAAAGTGCCTTGGTGAAAACCTGGAAACAGGCGCCTTGGTAGCAAAAATAGAATCTCTGCCAAGATGGTGAAAACCTAGCAAACGGGTGCCACTTGTTCCAAATGCTCCATCTATTAGTGCAATCTTGGTCTTTCCTAGCTTTCAGTCTTGCTTTAGTTTGTACATATCTCTCGGTTTGTTTCTGCATTTCCAGTTTTCAATAAGTCAGTTTGTACACCAATCAGCTTGCGCATCTGTATCCTATCAATGTTCAAACTTAGGGGCAATCAATGTCATATCCTATGGCCTCCAATGTATCATAGATGTATCCTATCTAGTCAGAGTCCTTTAAGCTTCAAGTTGAGTCTGTCTGTCTCGTCTCTAGAAAGGATTTTGCATCTACAACAATCAAACATCAAAACTCAACTGAAAACAATCTATACTTTTTACATGCTTTTATCTCCTTGTATGCTTACTGATTCGCATTGAGAATTTTGCATATTGTGTCCCTTTGAGCTCTTCGATGATGTCCTTTATAGGATTTAGAGAGTGATGACTGGGGGCATAATCTTTTCTTTGTTTTCTACTTGTATGTGAAATCTAATAACTTTGGAAATTCTGGATTGAAATGGTGTCCGACTATAAGAGCCTCTATCTTGAATTGGATGGCCATGCGTACCTCGACCATTGATACCCAGAAAATTCAAGGAAGTTTGATCTAACTGTTATCTTTTTTTGAGTGAGTTCTTTCTCCTACTGTGAAACGCGATCTTGCCTAAGGATGTCAATGATAAAGGGTCACTACAGGTAATTCACATTGGATTTAGAATGATCTCTTGACTCTTTTTTGTGTTTGTCATGCAAGGCGTATTCAGGTCATCATGATGTTTATGTTTTGATGCTTATACAAATTGCTATATCAAAATGGACATGATATTCAGGTCATCCTGGTGTTTCTGCCTTGGTGCTTATATATCTAATCCTACATTCTGAAAACAAATTAATATTCATATGTCCATGGTCGTATAACTAGTGGGTGTTGTATCGATTCTTGCGCATACAAATCGATATTCATATGTCTATGGTTTTATGGCTAGTGGGCATTGTATTGATTTATCCAGTTACCTAAAAGTTCAATGATGATAACAAATCGACACATGATCAGTGACTAGGTCCTAGGTATTAGGTTGCATTTCATCTTGCATGTCTCTTTGCATTTTGCATGTTTTCATGATCTCACAATGGCTAAATAAGCTTCGAAGCTTAAATGATTCTCCACTCGCATCTTCCAATCTAACAAGAGCTAAATCCCACATGAAGGTTCCTCCAATGAAATAGCAAGTAGAATCCTTTTTCAGGATCAAAATCAAAATCTGAGATCATTCATATTGTCAACTACTTACATAATCAACCTTCAATCATAGTAGAAATCTATTTTTCAACTTAACTAATTATCTTACATCAAACTATCAAAATTTCAACTTGGTCAACTATGGTCAACTCATGATCAAACCTAGTCAACCTTGGTCTCCAGGACCTCTAAACGATGTAGAATGCATTCACCGGACGTGTTTAACCACTTCTCAAATCAATTAACATGCTTCTAAACTCTCAACACTGAATTTTCTTGTCAGATTTCAATTTTAATCCCAAAGGGGGCATGGTATTGCATATCATTCAAAGTTTGTAATCAAATTGGAAATCAATATCTTTCATCAGTAATCAAGACAATAATCACGTCTAGTTACTGATTCATCAAAAAGACCTCATCGCTTGGGGCAAATCTATCATCACTTGGGGCATATCAGATTCATCGATCCATATCAATCTGGTATTCTCTTAATCTTGTAATCCGTATCAGTTTTTGCAACCATCAGATCATAGTGTTCTTTCCTTGGTTCTTTGGCAACTGAAGGGTTTGGATGTGATACCTACTAGTTCTGCTAAGACAATCGAGTCTAGAACGGGTCACTCACTTCTTTGCAATCCTAAGGTTTGGAATTAGGCATTTTGGACACTTTTTCGCAATCATAGGTTCATTTTCTGTTATAGTGAACATTATCTTTGGTCATTTAGGACCTATTGTCTTCATATCAAATTCAATATCAATCAACTCCTATCTCAATATCTTTCAATCGGTTTCTATCTTGAGATCGGTTTATCTTTTGAATCAGTTTCATATCTTTATCAAACATAGACTATCTTTGAACCACTGTGCTTCGCACAGTAATTCAAAGAGGGGCAAAATGTAATACCCCAAAAATGGGCTATAAGTTCATTAATCTCCTACATCTTCAATTCAAACGAAATCAACATCAAAGTCCTAATCTAAGGCACATCTAAACTCATCGAATCATAATTAATTATCTTAAATTCTATATCGGGGAATATTCCTAATAATATTCCTAATCATCATAATTATCTTTAATTTTATAATTATTTGGCAATAAATCACATTTATCCTGAAGTTTGATTAATTGAATATTTTCATATTTAATTAATTAGATTTAATATTTGCCACTTAATTGTTTAATTAAATTTAATTCTATCTATTATTAATTGTATTATTTAATTTTGACAATAAATCAAAATTCCTATGAATAATTGATTAAATTCTTATTTAATTAATTAAATCAAGTTTTCATTATTTAATAATATAATTTTTAATAAAAGTTTGGTAAAATAATTGATTAACCCATAAATCAATTGTTTTATTTTTAAAAGCAGTTAAGTTGAGAATAAATCACTTTATTATTAAATTAATTCATAAATAAAACATGCACAATCATAAAAGCAGACAACTATCAATTATCAATTAAAGCTAAACCCTATTTTGAGTTAAAACTTAGCTTTTGCATATTTTTGTGAGTTAATTATCCTTTATTTAAAAATAACTTAAAAATCAACCTGAGTTATTTGAGTGATTTATGGCTTTTTCTCATGCACCTCCAAAGCCTTGGATTTCTATAAAAACAATGCTCAGCTCTTCATAATTCATCTCTCAATCATCTCTCAAATTTGCATCCACAGCATCACATATTTTGCACAATCACGCTGGAGAATTAGAGCTTGAGGAATCAACTTGCGAATTCAAAGCTTTGTGAGATCAATTTCAATTGCATAGTTTTCATATCATAGCATAGAATTTCATAGCTTTGCATATCATTGTTAGATAGATCAATTCATAGCATATCAGTTTTCAATAGCATAGATTTCATATCAGATTTTATCATTCTTATTGCATAGAAAATATCAAAAATATAGATTAATTGCATTCAATCTCATATCTAGATCAATTGCATTCAAATCCTTCATTTAGGTGTCGTCTAGGTCACTGATCTCGATTACAATCTGAGAACATCAATCTCGCACCTATTAGAAGGCAGTAAATCACTTGGTTAGATTAGATTTCAATTTTGCACGATTTTGATTATCAATAACCTCTAATGTTTTACTGAGTGTTGTGTCTACAGATCAGGTACAATTTTCACACACACATCAAGCACATCAGCAAAGTGATAAAATACATTATCAAGACCATATTCTCCAATATGGAAATACATGTGAGTAGCAAGGTGATGTTTATAAATTTGCGCAGGAAGAGGAATATATGAAACAAGATATTCACACTGAGGACAATGGAAAAAGATATATGTATGGTAGAAATAATAGTGAATTGCGTTATTGCGGACATATTTCACTGCATCAAGATTTACATAATGTGCAGCATGATTGGGAGCATGGTGAATATATTAAAATGGAAGGTATATATATACCAAGTAATATTTACCAATTTATGCAAGGTGAAGATGAATATAGTAAAAGAAATATTCACGCCAAAAGTAATAAAGATGTTCATTTTCAACAAAATAATTATTTGTGTAACGGGAATACTAATGTTGGAAAGAATAAAGATGAAAGAAAATATAATTATGCTGGAAATACTAGAGATTACATATATATGGGAAAACATGAGCAAAGCTAGGGTGGTACACAGTTTTTAAATGCCAACACGGATGACATAGACAATGAAATTTCACAACATTATGAAGACTATGCACAAGATAAAGGAAATTATAATTATTTTCATTAGCAACCTAATGATAGGATGCATATGCAACATGAAATTCATAATTGCATGAGAACATCTATTAATAATGATAATGAACATCATTATTTGAATACACAATATCCTAGAGGTACTACGCAGTGCCAAAATATTGATAGGCAATATTATGAAAATGGACATGATCTACAAAATGGTAATGCACCTCATCATATACACAATCAAATTCATCCAAGTCAAGGCAAAAACTATGCACAACAATATGGCATGGGCACAAATCAGCAACCTAGGAATCCTGTATAGTAGCAACATCAACAACACAGAGGATGGGCACACAATCCAATGAAAATGGCTTAGCAACCTCACACTGGTCAATATGGTAACCTAGAAAATCAACACCAGAGAGGTAACCCTATTCCCCAAAATCAATATTTTTAGAATAACAATTATAGAAATCTATTTGATGCCAGATTTTAAGAAATTAATGAAAGATATAAATAGTTAGATCTTTCAAATATTATATGCTCTCTTGGCCCAATACCTAACAAATTAAAAGCTACTATCCCTAATTTTACTGGCAATGGATCCTAATTAGTAGAACAACATGTAAATAATGTCAAAAATATTGTTTATGACTTTGACATAACTTATGAAGATGTGCGTATGAAAATACTTGTGCATTTACTTAAGGATAGTGCAGATGAATGGTATAAAAATTTACCTGATGGATCTATTACCTATTGGAAAAGCTTTTTTGATCAGTTTATTGAAGAGTTTAGGGATCAAAGAGATCCATCTTTTGTATTCCATGAATTAACCAGTATAAGGAAAAATATGAATGCAACAGTGAAGGAGTTTAACAAAGTGTTGAATAAGATTCTGAAAGATATCTGCCCTGTTGATTATTTTCTAATCACTTTTTATTTGATAGCCTTTGATGTCAAAATGAATTATGAGATAAGGTATCATAACCCAACAACATTGCAGCATGCTTTCAAAATTGCATTAACTATTGAAAACAATAGAATAGCTATCAGGAGAGTTTATAAGAGAAATGATCCCAGGCTATTCAATCCTACAGTCCCGAAGAAGATTGAAGAAAATGATAAGATGGATGAACTAATGAATTTGATGAAAAATTTGCAATCAAGTAAAAGTCATTTTCAAGTAGGAAAGAATGATAGAAACTTCACAGGAATGACAGATACAAGTTACAGGACATGCCTTATCATACAGAATGGAAAGATGGAAAGCCTTTAAAAAAGCAGATAGACACTCCAGACCCTCTTAAGAAGAATAATCATTTTATAGGGGATGAACTTTGGTGCGA
Source organism: Chamaecyparis obtusa (assembly GCA_027943335.1). Lineage (NCBI taxonomy): Eukaryota > Viridiplantae > Streptophyta > Pinopsida > Cupressales > Cupressaceae > Chamaecyparis > Chamaecyparis obtusa. Next base: position 506,914 of record BSBK01004203.1, read on the forward strand.
CATTTCCAAGATGCCTCACCCCCAGGAGAATTGCCTTATAGTGCAAAATATTATGGAGGAAGAACACCAAGGATGTGAACATAGGCATGTGATAAATGCTCTTTCATCTACACCCTTTTGGTTAGGAGATAGTGATGATTCAGATGGAGAATACATGCCAAATGAAAATTGTAGGAAGTTAGGATACCAATAGGAGCAATAAGTCTTTTCAGATAATGATGAAAATCTAGATATCAGAAGGACAACAAAAGAGGAAAGAGAGGCATACACTGTGGCAACGATGGAACAGGTTCTTAGCAACTATCACCTAAGGAACATAAATGTGAACTCAGGTAATGAATAAGCAGTAGGGATGTACATGATTTCAAACAAGAATGTTGAGATAAAGAAGGTAAAGACAGATGTCCCTAAAAGACAAGTTGATCAGACATCAAAGATAAGAAAACCCATGGATAAGCAAAGCAATGGTAAGAAAAATTTCAAACTGTACCTCATTCATGTCTCAAGCATTATCTTAGGTAAAAATTTCTCTCCCTCTAATGGAAATAGTTAAATTAACTAATTGCAGGAATGAAATGATCAAGATAATAAATAATGTTAAAAAAGATTCAAAGGAATAAAAGGATAATGAATAATTACCAGTTATTTACCTAGGAACTTCTGTTAATGAAGATGCTACTAAAGTAGATCCTTTCTTTCTAACTTTGTTGATAAATAATAAATTAGTTAAAAATTGTATGCTAGACTATGGGGCAGCAGTTAATATTATGCCTCATGGGGTAATGAAAGAATTAGGAATGAATGTGGATACTACTTATGGAAAATGCTATGCTATGGATAATAGATAAGTTCAAGTTATTGGAATAATGAAAAATGTTGAATTTAAGTTTCCTTCTTGTCCTGAAAAGTCCTATAAAATTGATATTAATGTTATAGAAGTACCACCTAGTTATGGAATGTTATTATCTAGACAATTGTCCAATTTAGTAGGTGGAAATGTTCAATTAGATCTATCTTATGCTTTTATCCCAATGAATGATAGGGTTATAAGGATCGACAGGGAACCAAGATCTACTTACATCATTGAAGATATTGATCCAAGTCAGGTTACACACTTTTTCCATACCAACATGGAGAATTTCTAGGTAAGTATTCATAAAAATCTCATTGAAAATACTAGTCCTATTGAAATATGTGCTAAGGAAAATAGCGATTTCATTTGAAAAAATTTTTTTGATGGATCATGTAGCAAAAGTGGTAATGGAGCAAGTGTAGTCTTCATATCCCCAAATGGGAAATCTTTTAAATAATCTTTTTTGTTATCTTTTGAATGTACTAACAATACTGTAGAATATGAAGCACTCCTACTAGGTCTAAAAATAGCAGGTAAGCATGGTATCAAAATTCTTTTTGTTTATGGTGATTCTGAATTGGTTGTATCTCATATTAGGGATAAGTTTGTTACTAAGAATCATACTTTAAAAAGGTACAAGAATGAAGTTTTGGATTCTATAGATTGTTTTGATGCTTTTTCAATAACATGGATAGATAGATCTAAAAATATTCTCGTTGATTTCATGGCTAACCTAGCAGTTAAGCATAATGATATTCTATGTGAGGACATTGAACAGGTAGAGATCAAATCAAGACCAGCAATACCTGATAACATTCATAATTGGAAAATCTTTAAGGACTATAGAGACATCATAAAGTTCCTTGCATGTGAAGAAAGGTATGAAGATCATTTTATTGATTTAAATGCTTATGTTGAGACAATATATGAAAATGATACTTTATTTGGAAAAGATGTAATTCAACTTAAAACTAATAAAATTCCTAAAGGCCTTGTTGCATTAGAGAGAATGTTTGATAATAAGGATTCTATTAGTAGGGTTAAAATGGAAAATACTACTATAGAGGAAGTAAAAAAGATAAACTTAGGAAATGAACATACTCCTAAAGAGGTTTTCATTGGTAAAAAGTTAACTCCTAAAATTAGAGTTGATATTGTTTGTTTATTAAGAAAGTATAGACATGTATTTTCTTGGTTCTATGATGATATTAAGGCTTATAGAGAAGACTTGTTCCAACATGAGATACCCTTAAGACCTAATGCAAAGCCCTTTAGACAAAGAAAAAGACCAATCAATCCAACTTTGGCCCCTAAGATGAAGGAGGAACTCATCAAGATGAGGGATGTTGGTATCATCAAGCCGATTAGACACTCCACTTGGGTTTCAAACTTGGTACCTATTAGGAAGAAAAATGGAGACATCGGGCTTTGTGTGGATTTCAAAAACTTAAACATCTCATCCTTAAAATACAATTATGCATTATCTAATATGGAGGCATTATTACAAAAGGTTACAGGAAATGAATTATTATCCATGATGGATGGGTTCTCCAGGTACAATCAGGTAAAGGTTAAAGAAGAAGAATAGTACAAAATAGCATTCACTACACCATGGGGTACATATGTTTATGCAAGAATGTCATTTGGACTTACGAATGTCAGAGATACCTTTCAGAGAGCCATGGATGTGGCCTTTGGGGATTTCATTGATATTATCATGGTAATATACCAGGATGACATCACAACTTATTCTAAGAAGGCAGAAGATCATTGCAAGGATTTAGAGAAAATTTTCAAAAGAGCCCTTGAATATGGAGTATCCTTAAACCTGAAGAAATTTCATTTTTGGGTAACCGAGGGTAAACTTCTTGGTCACATTGTTTCTAGGGAAGGAGTTAGAATAGACCCAAAAAGGATTGAGGCAATTAATAAGGTTCAGATACCTAAAAATGTTAAGGGGATTCAATCTTTCTTTGGATAGATCAACTTTGTGAGGAGGTTTGTCCCAAAAATTTTAGAAATTATAAAACCTATTGCAAAGATGTTAAAGAAGGATGTAGTTCTAAATTGGACAGATGAGGCCTTAAAAGCATTTTCCAGCATTAAGAAAGAAATCAAAGAAGCCCCAGTTTTGAAATCTCTTGATTGTTCCAAACCATTTTAGTTGTTCTCCTTTGCTTCTTTCCACATCATCGCAGTGGTTTTACTACAGAAAAATGATGAAGGACATGAGCAACCAATAGCTTTCTTCAGTAAAAATTTACAATCTTCTGAGTTGAACTATGATATACATGAAAAGAAAGCTTATGCATTATTTAAAGTAGTGAAATCATTCAGACCCTATCTGGTTGGAGCTAAGATTGTTGCATATGTACCTAATGTAGAAACTAAGGATATCTTGTGGCAATCAGAAGTCACAGGTAAAAGATGTCACTAGATTAATCAGATTTAGGAATTCCATATTGAGATTCAGATCACTAAGTTAATTAGAGGACAAGGATTGGCTAAACTTATAGCAAAGACAAATTTGGATGCAGCCCAAGTAAACCAAGTAGATTTGGAAAGTGCAGAAATGAGTATCGAATAGTGTCCATGGTACATAGACATAGTCTACTTCTTAAAGAATATGAAGTGTCAAGAAAGTCTAAGTGATAATTAGAAAAGAACTATAAAGTTATAGGCATCAATATATGTACTGATTCAAGGAGACCTATATTGGAAAAATAATGATGGTATCTTCCTATTTTGTTTAGACACCTATCAGGATAAGTTAGTTATTAAATATTTACATGATGGGGTATGCGGCGGCCACTTATTAGCTAAGACAATAGCTCACAAGATATTGAAATCCAGGTATTACTGGCACCATGTTTTGAAAGATTGTTATGAATATGTTAAAAAGTGTGACTCTTGTCAGAAGCTCTTCGAGAAACTGAAATATAATGGTGCTTTACCCCTTATCCCTTTACAAACTGAGGAACCTTTCAAAATGTGGGGAATAGACTTTATTGGGGAAATTGTAGATGCTTCGAGTGGAGGTCACAAGTGGATATTGATTGTGACAGATTAATTTACAAAATGGGTTGAAGCTATACCTACGAGACAGGCTACAAGCAAGGTGGTCATCAAGTTTTTGATAGACAACATACTTACTAGATTTGGAGTACCTTGCAAGATTCTTTGTGATAATGGCATGTGTTTCAAATCTAAGGAATTTTCAAAATTTTGTGATAAATATGGCATAAACCTATCATACTCATCTCTGTATCATCCGCAAGGGAACGGTCAAGAAGAATCAACAAATAACAATATACTAAAGATTATTAGAAGAATGTTGAGCAATAATAAGAAGGCATGGGACTCAAAGCTAAATCTAGCTTTGTGGGTAGACAAGGTAATGGTGAAAAGGTTGATAGGTTTTTCTCCTTATGAATTGGTTTATGGAAAATAAGCAAGGTTAACATTAAGTAATCTCCTGCCAGTTTATAGGTTCATCTAGGAAGAAGAGTTTGAGGATGTAAATTTTATGGAAGATAGGTTGAGCCAGTTATCAGAGCTAGATGAGATGAGAAGAATAGCACAAGAAAGGAATCTTTATCAACAATGACAGATTAAGACCCTTCATGACAAGAGAGCATCAGATAGGCCTTTTAGAGAAGGTGATAAAGGAAAACATGGTAAGTTCGAGGCATTATGGCTAGGATCTTACATGGTTGTTTCAAAGGCAGGTGAGAATTCATACTATTTATAGGATACTAATGAAGTTATTCAGGAGTTCCCAACTCATGGTCAGTATTTGAAGCCATTTTTCTCTTAAAATAGGAAGTATTCTCTAACTTGTATGTTATTATTTTTCTTTTATTTCAATTAAGCCTCATGTTTCTTTTCTCACTATGGTCTCCTTTTCCAGAGATAACTGGGATCTTGCTGCATCTAGGCATGAATGCATGTCCCCCATAAGAGCCATTGTTGACACTAAAAATTTCAAGTTCTAAATAAATGAAACGTCAGGGAAATATGATCTTCAATTTTAGTTTTATATAATTTTCCTATGTTATAAATTTAAAATGAATAAAAAGGCATATATGTTTGTCATTATTCTATTTTCAGGTATTAGGTTGTTAGTTATTTCAACTAATTTAATGCATATTCATTTTGAAATAAAAAACAATTATATAAAAGTAATTAAGTGAAAAAAGGTGGCGAGAGGGAGTTGAACCCTTGACCTCTTGAGCCGACCTTTTTCCTACCTACCTACCCTCCTACCCTCTAGCCAATCAGTCTATTTATTTTCTTCAAGAGGATTTGGAGGATAAACTAATTTATTTATGTTTTCATGTGTAGGTGAAAATTCAACACAATTTCTTACATAGGGAGTAATTTTTTCCTTAATTTCTTTTCAATTAAATAATGAAAATAATATTTTCCTATGTATTATTTATTTTCTGAAGTTTTTGGAAAAAAGAATGGGGAGAGGGAGTTGAACACTCGACCTCTCGACCCATCCTTCTTCCTACCTAACTACCCGACTCTACCCTTATCGATTGACCTATGTTATTCCTTGAGAATGTAGGTGCAAATAAAGGTATTAGTTAAAGATTACTTTATTTCCTTTTAATAAATTATTTAGAAATAAATATAGTGTTTTTCTTTAATATATGTGTTTCAAAGAGGCTTTATATTTCATGGGATTATTGTGGTTACTAATATGATTGTTTTTAATTTTAATTTATATTTTACTCCTAATAACCCTAAAATGAAAAATGTGATAAAGTAAATAATGTTGGAAAAGATTACTAAGTTTTTAGGGTTTTGATATATTTTTATTTGACATTAATCTTTAGTTTTCATATACCTAAATATAATCTTATAATTTTACCTCATTGTAATTTTTAATTTTAAAATTTTAACTTGTAGGATAATAGGGGGTTAAGTGATTATACATTACCATATGATTTATTTGTAGTTTTTTCATTTTAGGAAATACTAATTCAGTGCATTTTACTAAGTAGTTGTGAGATTTTGATTTATTTTTACATTAAAAGTATTTGTAACATTAGGGTGGTTATTTTGTAAAAATCAATGTACTTTCCCTAAGTGAATTGTTTTGATATTTAAGGTGAGTACTTTCCTTTTTTCGTTAGGGTGGATTATAAAACTTTTTACCCTAATGCTTTTAAAATATTTCTATCTTGTAATTTACATTGCATTATGTTTGTGAATGGATATATTTTAAAATAAATACATTATGTTTTATTTTGAAAGTAAACACAAAATTCTAAACATAAGACTATATATTTCTATCAAATATTTTAGGGGTTATCTTATGTTTTGATAAATATAACTCATTTATATTAATAAAATGGGTGACTTATGATTATTATTTTATTTGCACTTTATTTATCAAATATATTTATGTGAGTTATATCATAATTTTATTATGTTTTATTTTTGATATATTATTAATTAATAAATAAATAATAGTGGTCTTTATGAAAGCCTAATATATTATGAATATAATGATTTTGATTTTAGGTTTAATTAAAGGACTATATAATTGTCAAGTGTTTTTGTGTGGGAAATAAACGTTGGATTATTATGCACAAACACCTAAGATTATAACAAATCAAATTTATTGAACGGGAAATATTTCCCTAAAAACCATTATTATGGTTTAATTTGTATTTATAGGGTTAGTTGCCGAAATTAGGTCCTGTGAAGGGGCATGTCTTTTCACAGAGAACCATTGAATATTATATTTATATTCAAACATTTGTAATCAATAGGCATCATCATCATGACACAAAATTGGGGAAAATCTCTTCGACTACGAATTTGGACCTAATTTTTAATTTTGCAAATGATAATTTCAGATAAGTTGTTTATGCTTTTTTGAGGTTATATAGTTTTTATTTTCAATTAGTTTTTCAGATTACTCTGTGAACCAGGGTATCCTACTGTGTTCTTCTCCTTGATTCATTTGTTTAAGGTTAATTTGTATAATTCAAATTACAATTGCATGGTCTGTGAACCTGTTGTTGTTCCTTTTGGCCTCTTAATTTGGGTTAAAATCGATAGGATTAATTGTATAAATTATTTTGAATTTGTGATTCAACAGAAGCCTGTAGGATGATGGTCTCGCTTTATAGGAGTGAGTTCCCTTAAAACTGTCTCTGTCTATATGTATGATTGAAAGTGATTGACTCTATTCCTAATTTTGCATTAGGCACTGTTCTCATTTCATTTGTAGTTGTTATTTGGTTCTTTCTGTAGTTTAGGCATTAAATCTAATATCTCTCTTTACAAAGCAGTCTATTAGGTTTTAGAGTTAATTTCAGGCTTTAGTTTAGATTTCATGCTATTCAGCTATTAGGAGATTAGGTTATTTTCCTCCAAAGATTTTTTACCCCTTTGGATGGAATTTCTTTTGTCTATGCATGTGTTTGTGCAGTTAAAGAGCACTTGTGGAGTCAGGCCTACCAACCTTGGCTCAATTGAGTCATAATTGTAGAGGCACTTGTTTGTACCTGTCAATTGGCCTCAAAATGGTCCAGTGTTTTTGAGCACCAACAAGATCCATAATAAACATAATAATATAAATAAAGTATGAATCATTTCACAAATAGTATATTCCTACACATACATCATCTCTTTCCAATTCATTCATTATTTCCATAAAATATTTCTATTAAACAAATATATGCTCAAAATGTCCCATCATGAAATTGAAATAACAAGACATATAGTCTAAAATAATAAGTTAATGATCTTGTCAGTCCAAAACATGAAAGTGCTAGGGTGGGCATTACATCCTCTCCCCCTAGAACTAGGCTTACTCATGGAAGCCTACAAACAAATATGGGTACACAACTCTGAGCCAACTAGTATCCTCCCAAGTGGCTAAGGTCTCATCATTGCGGTCCCATAGAACCCTTACCTTCTCTATGTTGTGACTCCAAAGGGTCAAAGTTCATTGTTGCAGTATATGTATTGGCTCCAAAGAAAGTTTCCCATCCTCTACTTGTAAAGTATTCCAATCCAAAACATGATTCAAATTAGGAATATACTCTCTAAGAATGGAAATGTGAAACATATCATGCACATGTGTGAGGCTAGGCAGTAGGGCGAGTCGGTAAGAAGTTGGTCCTATCCTCTCTAGGATCTCAAATAGACCCACAAATCTAGGTACCAACTTAGAACCATTTCCATAACAAATAGGGCTCTTTTGCGGGTGAACTCTCAAAAATACCTTGTCTCAAACATAAAATTGTCTATCAATCCTATGAGCATCAACGTACTTCTTTTGCCTATCCAAAGTTGTCACAAGGTGCTCTCTAATTATTTGTACCTACTTCTCCATATCCTCTAACATCTCAGAGCCAAGTTGTACTCTATCCTCTAAGTGATCCCAACTCAGAGGGGTACGAAAAGGGAGACTATAAAGAGCTTGAAAAGATGACATTTTAATAGAACTATGATGTCCATTATTGTATGCAAACTCCACTAGGTATAGATAATCTTTCCAATGGGTCTATATGTCCATTACATACATTCTAAGCATGTCCTCAAGAACCTGATGAACTCACTCTGGCTGACCATCAATCTCTGGATGATATGACAAACAGAATTCAGTTGAGTTCCCAAAGCATGTTGTAATAAGGTCCAGAACTCTGAATTGAATATCGGATCTCTATCATAGATAACCTTCCTAGGAACATTGTGAAACCTAACTATATCCTTCATAAATACTCTAGCTACTAAGGTGGAAGTATAGGATGACTACATAGGATAAAAATATGCTACCTTAGTTAACTTTTCCACCATGATCATGATAGCATCATGTCTTTGATAAGTGACTGGGAGTCCTGCAATAAAATCCATAGATATTGTATCCCATTTCTATTCAAGAATGAATTGTAGTTTAAGGAGGCCTGTTGGGTGATGATGCTCAGCCTTGACCCTTTGACATTCTAGGAACCTAGCCACAAAATTTGCTATATCTCTTCACATACTTGACCAAAAGTATAACTATCACAGATCTGAATGTATTTTCATAACTCTTGGATGAGTTGAATAAGGAGCATGATGAGCTTCCACCATGATAAATTTCCAAAGATCACGTAAAAGTGGTACATAGATTGAGCCTTGTTGTCATAATAGCTCATCTGACTCTAAGTAATGGCCTAAGAACCTTCCTTCTAAGGTTCTTCCCTATTCTATCTCAGTTGTAACATCTTGATACAAAGTATCTAAAGGAAGTTTCTACAAAATATGACTTCTCAAGTTGGTAGAAAGAGAGAGCATGGATAGTTCATGTCTCCTCTTGCTCAAATAATATGCTACCAAATTCTCTTTTCCTTGGATATATCTAACCTCAAAATCATATTCACAAAAGGAACTCCATCCACATGTTCTACCTTGCATTAAGATTTGGTTGTGTAAATATGTATTGAAGGCTTTGATCATCAGTGTGTAATTCAAATTGATGCCCCAATAAGAAGTATCTCCAATGATTCAAGGCATGAACTACTGCCACCAACTTCAAATCATGTGTAGGGTACTTAAGCTCATGGTATTTAAGCTTTCTAGACTCATAAGCAATAACCCTTCCCTCTTGCATTAACACAACTCTTATGCCTTCCAAGGAGACATTTGTGCAAACCACAAGATTTTTAGTGGGGTCTGGTATCGCCAAAATAGGGGTACTAGTTATTTTTTCCTTTAAGATCTAAAAAGCCTCTACACATTTCTCAGTCCAAATGAACTTCTTCCCTTTTCTTTGCAAGGAAGTGATGGGATGATCTAATCTAGAGAATCCTTAGATGAAGCTCCTATAATAACTGGCTAAACCCATGAAACTACAGACCTCTAAGATGTTGGTGGGTGTTGGCCATTCCACTATAGCTTGTATTCTTTGTGGGTTCATCTTCTATTCCTTCTCCTGAGATAACATGACCAAGATACTTAACTTTTGTTTGGAAGAATTCACACTTCTCCAAGTTTTCAAACAATTGATTCTTTTGAAAGCATTGTAACACTTGTTGAAGGTTTTTTTCATGTTCTTCCATTGATTTAGAATACACCAAAATGTCATCCAAAAATATTATGGAAAATTTATCTAAGAAGGTCTTGAATACCCCATTTATAAGGCTCATGAACATCAAAGGTGCATTTGTGAGACCAAAAGGTACTATGGTAAATTCATAATGCCCATACCAAGTATGAAAAGTTGTATGATGAATGTCGACCTTGTGGATTCTTAACTGATAGTAGTCTAGCTTGAGATCAATCTTGGAAAATACTTTGGCTCCTTTCATTTCATCAAGAAGATCATCAATTGTTGAAAAAGGGTACCGATTCTTAATGGTTACTTTGTTGATCTAACAATAGTCAATACATAACCTAAGTGAGCCATCCTTCTTCTTTACAAAGATAACCAGAGCTCCCCAAGGTGACACACTTGGTCTGATGAAGCCTTTTTCCAAGAGTTCTTCTAACTACACTTTTAACTCACTTATCTCTTGAGTGGTCATGTGATAAGGAGCCTTGGAGATGGGTTTTTCACCTGGTACCAATTCTATGTGGAAATAAATGTCTCTTTTAGGAGGCATTCCAGGTATCTCTATTGGATAGACATCAAAAAAATCTTGAAGTACAGGGTGATCAAGTGTGATATCTCTATCTTCCTTTTCAACCAAGTCATGAACTAAGACTATAAGGAGTTGACATCCCTTTCTCATGAAATTATTGAGTTTCATTGTTGATATCATCCAAAGTCTTATAGACTTTTGGATTCCAACAATAGTTTTAATCTCCCCCAAATCATCTATGCAATGAATGAGCTTCTTTATGCAATATATCCCAGCCTCATGAGCTACTAACCAGTCCATTCCTTGGACAACTTGATAAGATACAAGAGGAATTACTCAAAGATCAAAATTAGTAGAGAAAGGTCTTAATCCCAAGTTAAAATTTTGAACACACAAGTTTGTGGTCATTTTAGCCCTAGAGGCTAGCTCTACCCGCCACTTAAATCCCTGCCCTACTGACGTTAGCTCGCACTTTTCTAGTAAAGAAGGAGATATGAAGGAGTTAGTTTCTCATGAATCAAAGAGGATATAAATAGGTTTACCCTTTAATGAACTTGAATTCTCTATTATTGTGTTCTAGAGGTCATCTTTTTTGTACTCTACTATAGAAAATAATCTATGGGACCAGCCAGCATCTCATGCTATTGGTTCTGATGCTGCCTAGTTCTGATTGGTGAAGTTGTTAGAAAGTAAAGATCCCCAAGATAACTAAGAGGGGGGGGTGAATCAATTATTAGATAATTTATCCATTCAACATCTTTAAACAATATAATCAATGTACTGATCAACCATAGAAAGATAACCATACACAATTGCACAATAACACAAGATATGTTAACTAGGGAACCTCTTGAAAAGAGTAAACCCCAGTGGGAATGATGCCCACAAAATGATGCACTAATATGAAAGTTCCTTGTTAGAGGATGGACCCTGTTAGGATTCTTATGAAATACATTTAGTACATATAAATCCCTGTTAGGAGATTTTGAATCCCTGTTAAAAGATTCTAACCCGGTTAAGAGTTTATGGAAGACAGAAGGACCCACTGCCCAAACAGCTTCAAGGCAAGATCTCTGAACCCATTGTCCAAAAGATCTTAGAATTATTCAATAGAATAATATGAAATATATTACCTCCTTCACATTGTGCCAAAATTGCACTCTCTACTACACAAGATCACAAATCCAGATCTTTGTACTCACAAGTCTTCCTTCATCACTGAATTAGCTCTTTTCTTCACTTCATGCATATATTCACATCACAATCTTCATAGTACACATTACAATAAGGAAAAAATTCCTTCTTATATACCAAACTCTAATAATTACAAATGAGTCGGTCCTCAATTACAAAATAATAAATTCTACACACTACACACAGAATTCGCATAAAACTATCGGCTTCCAGTTACTGTAACTTTCTCCAAACATGTCCTCAAAGTTTTCACTATGAAACAGATCATCATTAATGAGTCTCCAACATCCCTTTAACTATACAAAATCAGATTCCATCCTATCTAAGAGATATCCTCTGAATTCTGAACATCGCTACATAGAAACACTATCTAAACACTGCTTTCACCAAAATGCTCATAACTCTTACAAATGAATGAATTTCTTTTTGCGCTATTAACCATAGGTTAATAACACACCAAAGAACATACCATAAACTATGCAAAAGACAATCTACAATACAACATGTGCACAAAACAAAATTGTACCTACTTTCCTGCTAATATCTAGAATATCACTGTGTTGACATCAATGACAATCCAAGTCATGAATGCAACAACAACTGCTACAGAATGACCGCCAAAACACTTTGCATTCATTCCTAACAAACTCCCCCATTGGCATTGATGGCAACATAGATGAAAAACATCCAATGTTCCAAAAATCCTTTACTGCAACATTACTGCAAAATATCAAATCAAATCTTGCTTCATTTTCCTATTCAGCTCTCTCATACAATCCACAATATTTTTCATGTATATCTCTCCCCCATTGACATCAATGATAGAAATTCTATCACTAAGTCAACAAAAACTTAATGTCAAAAGACACTTTTAAAAAAAATACAATAACAAGAGTCCTCATGACTCAGCTCATAAACTCCCCCATAGAGGAAGTTCCAACATCCAGTCCAGAAGAAAGATAGGGCTCATATACCACTGGCTGGATGTAATCATCTGCATAAATTCTCAAAAATAGGTTGGGGCATAACCCCAAGCATACCTCTTAGATACACAAATGTATCCTTAGGTAAAGGCTTTGTAAATATATCTTCTATCTGCTCCTTTGTACTTATGTACTCCAATCTTACTTCTTTTCCTGCAACTTTCTCTCTTACAACATGATACTTGATCTCAATATGTTTAGTCTTAGAATGTAAAATAGGATTTTTTGACATACTTACTATACTGGTGTTATCACAATGTATAACAATAGGCTCATCAAACTTTATTCCAATATCTTTCAACATCTGCTTCATCCAAATAATCTGATTACAATTATTTGCTGCTGCAACATATTCTACTTCTGCTATCCTTTGTGAAGTACAATTTTGCTTCTTACTTAGCCAAGAGACCAATTTACCTCCAAGAAAAAAGGCTCCACCACTGGTGCTTTTCTTGTCATCAATGCTGCCTCCCCAATCTGCATCAGTATAGGCACATAAAGTAAAATCATCAGAATTCTCATACCATAATCCATAATTCATTGTTCCTTTCAGATATCTCAATATCCTCTTTACTGCTACATAATGTGATTCTCTAGGTTCTACTTGAAATCTTGCTACAATCCCCACTGAATGTGCTATATCAAGTCTTGTATGTGTCAAGTACTACAATCCTCCAATCATAGATCTGTACTTTTTCTGCTCAACTGCTGGTGTCTCATCTTTGCTAGATAACTTATGTCCAGTTGCCATAGGTGTTCCAACAGGTTTAGAATCTTCCATTCCAAATCTTTTCAATAATTCATTTAAATACTTAGTCTGACTTACAAATATACCTTCCTTGCTTTGTGTTATCTGTAATCCCAAAAAATATTTCATTTCTCCAATCATGCTCATCTCAAATTTAGTCTTCATTTCATCTGCAAATTTGTCACTAGCTTCATCTTCTCCTCCAAAGATAATATCATCAACACATATAACTATAACCAACAAGCCATTCTCAATTTCTTTTGTGTATAAGCTACTATCTGTTGTTCCTTTTATAAATCCCAATTTCAATAAATACTTATCCAATCTTCCATACCAGGTTCTAGGTGCTTGTTTCAATCCATATAAAGCTTTCTTTAACTTACATACCATATCTCCTTCTTGTGTCAAAGGAAAACCTTCAGGTTGCTCAATGTAGAATTCTTCTTCCAATTCACCATTCAAAAATGCTAACTTCACATCCATCTGATACACTCTGAATTTCTTGTAAGTTGCATATGCTAGAAACATTCTCACTGCTTCAAGTCTAGCCACAGGTGCAAAAGTTTCTTCATAGTCAATTCCTTCTTGTTGTGAATATCCTTTACATACCAATCTTGCTTTGTTTCTTATTGCTTCTCCTTGTTCATTCATCTTGTTTCTGAATACCCACTTTGTTCCAATCACATTCTTGTCTTCAGATCTAGGGGCCAATTCCCATGTCTTGTTTTTTTCAATCTGCTCTAGTTCTTCTTTCATAGCATTGATCCAATGTTCATCTTCACAAGCTTCATTAGTAGTCTTAGGTTCAATTTGAGAAATCAAACATAAATATACCTTATTCTGAGTCAAAACTCCTCTATCTAAACTTCCAATAACTTTCTCAATAGGGTGATGTCTTGAAGTATACCTATTAGGTGTCATAGTTACTGATCTTGTTCTGACTGTAGATTCTTCTCTACTTTCTTCTCTATTTTCTTCTCTATTTTCTTCTCTATTTTCTTCTTTATCTTCTTCAGTATGACTTTCATTCAGCAAATCACTGTTAGTTTCAAAAAATAATTCTACATTTTCAATCTTAGGCTGAGGTTGTGCTTCTCCATCAGATTCATAATCAAGCATTCTTTCCTAAATTTTAAACTTCTCATCAACTTTTACATTTGCACTTTCAACAATAGTCTTAGTTATTTTGTTATAACATCTATATGCTTTTCTTTTTAAAGAATATCCAAGAAATATTCCTTCATCACTTCTAGGATCAAACTTTCCTATATCATCATCTCTCTTTATATAACATTTACTTCCAAAAATTCTAAAATACTTAACTGAGGGTGTATGTCCAAACCATAATTCATAAGGTGTCTTGTTTGTATATGCTCTAATTTGTACTCTATTCATAGTGTATACTACTATGTTCACTACTTCTCTCCAAAAAGTTTTAGCCAAATCATTTTCAAACAACATAGCTCTTGCTGCTTTAGTTATTGACATGTTTCTTCTTTCTACAATACCATTTTGTTCTAGTGTTCTAGGGGTTGAAAGTTGTCTCTTAATACCATTCATTTCACAAAAGGTGTTAAAATCTCTAGATGTAAATTCACCACCTCTATTAGATCTTAGACACTTAATCTTCATTCTAGATTCATTCTCAATTTTGCTTTTCATGATCTTAAACTTATCAAATGCTTCAGATTTTTCTTTCAAAAATGCAATCCACATCATTCTTGTAAAATCATCAACAAGAATCATAAAATAACTTTCACCATAGAATCCTCTAGTCCTAGTAGGACCACTCAATTCTGTATGAACAATCTCCAACTTCTCTGCCGATGTGAACTTCTTATTGGGAAATGAACTCCTTTTTTTCTTTGCCATCATACATTCTTTGCAAATCATGTTAGTAGGTTTCATAATTCTAGGTAAATCTCTTACCACATGTGTAGTGCTCACCTTGACAATATTATCAAAGTTTATATGACAAAACCTTTTATGCCATAACCAACTGTCATCAATCCTAGTTATCAAACATGTCATCTCAGTAGGATTCAATTGAAATACATTACCTCTGGTTCTGGATCCTTTTCCAATCAGATTTCCATCTTTATCTTTTATCACACAAGTTTTCTCAGAAAACCAAACTTGATAACCCTTATCAGCCAATTGTCCAACGCTTAGTAGATTATGTCTTAGTCCATCAACAAAGTAAACATCATCAGTGTTAGTCTTTCCATCAAGAGTAATAGATCCTATACCCTTAATCAAACAAGGTGCATTGTTACCAACCCTAACAATTCCTCCATCATAATTATATAACTTAACAAACTTTCTTTTATCTCCAATCATATGATGTGAACAACCACTGTCTATAATCCAATCAGATTTCTTTTCAACTTATGAAACTATTGTTTTTTCTTCCCTTTTATCTGATTCAGAACTTTCATCTTTAATTGCTACAAATCCTATTTCCTCAAAGTTATCATTATCACTGTCACTTAAATGTTTTTCAATTCCTGCTTCAAAATCTTCATCATTTGCATAATAACATTCTTTAGATCTCCTAGGTTTAAAGTTGCTTCTATACTTCTTAACTCTTTTAGGACATTTAGATGCAAAATGACCATATTCTTGACAAGTCCAACATTTAAAGATTTTCTTACCATTTGGTTCTCTTTTTACAAGTAATGCAATACCTTCTTCAATCTTCTTATCTTCCTCAGATCTGCTACTGCTGGCATAATCTCCATTCACACTAGTACTTCTTGTAGGTCTAATGATGAGAGCACTGAATGTTGTTTCCATTCTAGGTAGCTCTCCTGATAATCTCAAGTTCATCTCTATTGTTTCTAATCTTCCAAGAAGAGTCTCTCTTGAAAAGTTTGATGTACAAGGTATCACTTGTTCAATCATCTGCGTTGTCTGCTTGAATACTGGTGTCAAAGTTCTCAAAATTTTCCATATCACTTCATTCTCTATCTTATCACCTCCACAAGACTTTATTCCTGTCACAATCTCAGACATCCTACCAATATAACTTCTAATAGATTTATCTTCCATCATTTTGATATCTTCAAATGCACAAATCCAATTATGTAATCTAGCCTTCTTTGCATGTTCATCACCTTCAAATTAGAATGTAAAGCTTTCCAAATTGCATGAGATGTTTTCAAACATCTTACCTGACTATATTCATTCTCTGGTAGTGCTGACAAAAGTGCTTCTCATGCAAGTATGTTACACATGAATAGATCTAGTTCATCTTTAGTTCCTACCTCTAGATTGTCTTCCTCAATGACAGTCTTCTCATTCTTTGTAATCAACCAATAACTTGGTCCTAAACACAATAGATGTTTCTTCATCTTTTCTTTCCAGCTATCAAAATTTACTCCATGAAACTTAGGGCTTTCTTTTCTAAAATTCACCATGGATCTCCTTAAGTTGTTAAACTTTTCTTTCAAGAACCTGCTGCTCTAATACCAATTGTTAGAAAGTAAAGATCCCCAAGATAACTAAGAGGCGGGGGTGAATCAATTATCAAATAATTTATCCATTCAATAGCTTTAAACAATATAATCAATGTACTAATCAACCATAGAAAGATAACCATACACAATTGCACAATAACACAAGATATTTTAACTAGGGAACCTCTTGAAAAGAGTAAACCCCGGTGGGAATGATGCCCACAAAATGATGCACTAATATGAAAGTTCCTTGTTAGAGGATGGACCCTGTTAGGAGTCTTATGAAATACATTCAATACATATAAATCCCTCTTAGGAGATTTTGAATCCCTGTTAAAAGATTCTAACCCGGTTAAGAGTTTATGGAAGACAGAAGGACCCACTGCCCAAACAGCTTCAAGGCAAGATCTCTGAACCCACTGTCCAAAAGATCTTAGAATTATTCAATAGAATAATATGAAATATATTACCTCCTTCATACTGTGCCAAAACTCCACTCTCTGCTACACAAGATCACAAATCCAGATCTTTGTACTCACAAGTCTTCCTTCATCACTGAATTAGCTTTTTTCTTCACTTCATGCATATATTCACATCACAATCTTCATAGTACACATTAAAATAAGGAAAAAATTCCTTCTTATATACCAAACTCAAATAATTACAAATGAGTCGGTCCTCAATTGCAAAATAATAAATTCTACATGCTACACACAGAATTCCAATAAACTATCGACTTCCAGTTACTGTAACTTTCTCCAAACATGTCCTCAAAGTTTGCATTGTGAACCACATCATCATTAATGAGTCTCCAACATCCCTTTAACTATGCAAAATCAGATTCCATCCCAGCTAAGAGATATCCTCAGATTTCTAAACATCGCTACACAAAAACACTGTCTAAACACTGCTTTCACTAAAATGCTCATAACTCTTACAAATGAATGAATTTTTTTTTGCAATGTTAACCATAGGTTAATAACACACCAAAGAAAATACCATCAACTACGCAAAAGCCAATCTACAATACAACATGTGTGCAAAACAAAACTGTACCTACTTTCCTACTAATATCTAGAATATCACTGTGTTGACATCAATGACAATCCAAGTCATGAATGCAACAACAACTGCAACAGAATGACTGCCAAAACACTTTGCATTCATTCCTAAAAAAATTTAGTGCACTAGGGATAATGAACTACAATGTGTCCTTGTTGTCCACAATAATAACACCTATTATTCCTTCCAAATCTCTTCGCAGGAGGCACGTTGGATTTTTGATAACTCCCTTTATTGAAATTTTCAGAATTTTGGGATGGTTGAGGAGGAATCCTTTGCTAGGTCTTATTAGTGTTGTGGTTCTAGGGTTATTGAAACTTTCCATTGCCTTGGTTGTTATTCTAAAATCTCTTTTGTGGAAATTTTTTCCCCCTTTAAAAGATGATTGTTGGTTCTTGGAGTTAGAATTTCCTTGGCCATAGTTTCCTTTTGAACCTGATCTAGCATTAATAGTTATGCTACTAGAATAGCCACCTCATCTTTTAACTTTTCTTTCAATTAGGAAATCATTAGTGATAGAATCCTAAAGATTTTTGGGTTCCAAGACTTTCACATCTCCTGATAGGAGGTCACTCAAGCCTCTTATGAAGTGTTGTACAAGAATTGGGTTGTCATCTTTGTAATCTAAGAAGGGCTTAAGCTCATTAAATTTCCTCTCATATTCCTCCATAGTCATGTTTGATTGTTTAAGGAGGTGGAGCTCTTGTGCCTTACCTTGCCTCCATTGATCAAACATGAATCGGTCCGTAAAGCTTTCTAGGAATAATTCCAAGGAAAATGTATTAATTGTGACTTATATTTTTTCCTCTCCCATGCACCACCAAGTGCACACAAATTTCCTTAGGTTCATAATAGCACAACTAGCTTTGACATTACTAATAAAAGGGTTCATAGAGAAACATCTCTCAAGATCAAACAACCAAGTTTCTATTGTGGATCTCCCTTCATTTCCATAGAAAAGGGGTACCTTGACTTTGAGTAAGTCCCTCATGTGATAGGTATCCTTGTCCTCATATTATGGCATAGCTTGTCTTCTCCTAGGGATTTTATCCCTTTCCCTATCTTGAAGGTGAGATTGGTTTCTTTCCTCAAAGTTAACCATGTGTTCAAGGATATCAAGTCTTTGCATAAGTTATTTCATAAGTTGTCTTAATTAGGCCCCTTCCAATTCATTACTCTGAATCTCATTCCTATGGTTGTCCTAATTTTCTTCTCCCTCATATTCCCCAAGGGAACTCTCTGGATGAGATCTAGAGGAAGATTCTTGAACTCTTTCATTAGCACTTTTTTGAGTGACTAGAGGCATCCTGGAAGAGTCATACAATATTTTTTCTAAGTTTAGGTAACTAGTTGGTTGAGTATTCAATGTGATGAAGGGTGCTCCCCTTAATACCACAAACACATAATAGAAACAGAGAAACAACAACAATATGCAAGAACAAAGAATTGGCTTCTTATTATCTCCACAAATGTGGAATTACAAACTTTCAGAATTACAATATGCAAAGCCACATGGGCATTCCCTTACAATATTCTGTAGGACAAAGCCTCGAATTATTACCCAGATCTACTACCCAGAACTATTCTGAACTGCCTAAGACAATAATACAGCCTTCCTTATATAGGCAATTATCCACCGCCTGAGAAGGTTCCAGAATTTTAGCCAATAAGGCCAACCAAACTTAGAATTATTTTATTTTACATTTTATTACATCATAGTCGGCTCAAGATAACCTTTGAAACCTGAACAAAAATTTTGAAGAAAATTATTTTTCGCCATTTCAGGTGGCCCAACTTCCGAAGACCATAAGTCATCACCAGTTGACCCGCTCGGCCACTATAACCCCATTTCGGAAATGCCACAAAGCGCTCTACAGGCTTGACCCATGCAAGCGCCCGTCACCCAAATTTTTGACCTCATCCGGGGCCTCTAAAGCCTTCAAAAATGAGTTCAAAGTTTCTGTACCCTGCTGCCAATAGCGAAAATCTTCAATATCTTCCAATATACACTTGATCTGGAAATGAAACTTTACTGGCAGACTTATATGACCAAAGTGAACCTCCAAGAAAGAAATCAGATCATTCTGAGCACATACAAAAATTACCAAAAATAGTAACTTTCCATAAATAGCAGCTCTGCACAAAATAGCCCTTATTGAATATAAAAATAGAAATATTTTTGGGTGATGCAAGATTGCTCTTACACCCAGGATGCTCCTGAATCAGACACCCAGGGTAATTTGAGAAGTGACCCTGTCACGACTCAGGTGTGCAGAGGAAAACCAAGACAGTTAACCTCCTCCTTTGTTAGCCACGATGAATCTTCTACAGGTCATCCTTTCCATTTGACCAAATACTCTTCATATGTCCTATTCCTTGTGCTTCTACCAACACGACTGTCCAGTATGTCTTCGATCTCCTTAGTGTCTGAACGAGTTGCTGGAATACTCCATTGTGCTGTTGTGATCTCATCTTCAACACCTCCTTCATGATACTCTATCAGATCTGAAATGTTAAACACTGGTGAAATATTCAGCTCACTAGGCAATGCTACCTCATATGCATTTCTTGAATCATGCTTCTTCAATATCTTACATGGTCCAAACTTCTTCATTTTCAACTTGTTATATGTACCAACTGGAAACCGCTCCTTTCGCAAATGAACCATGACTTCATCACCAACTTGAAATTCCTTATACCTCCTTTTCTCATCTACCTTAGCCTTATACTGTGCGTTCATCCTTGTAATATGCTTCCTCACCTCCCCATGGATGTTCTTCAAATGTTCTGCAAAATCCTCAGCCTCAACACTACTTATTTCTCCTTTATCTATCTTTCTCAACTCAGATGCATTTCTTGGACTACTTCCATATATAATCTAGAATGGTGATTTACCAGTGCTCCTGTTGACAGAATTATTGTATGCAAATTCTGCCTGTGGTAAAATCAAATCTCATCCTGTTGGCTTATCCCCAACCAAACATCTCAGCAGATTTCCCAAACTCCTATTCACCACCTCTGTCTGTCCATCAGTCTGTGGGCGATGTGATGAACTAAACTTCAAATCTATCTTCAACTTCTTCCACAATGTTTGCCAGAAATATCCAACAAATTTAGTGTCCCGATCTGAAACTATGGTCTTTGGCAAACCATGAAGTCTCACTACTTCTCTGAAAAACAATTCTGCTACATGAACAGCATCATTAGTCTTCTTGCAGGGAATGAAATGTGCCATCTTTGAAAATCTGTCAACCACCACAAAAATTGAATCATGTCCCCACTGAGTCCTCGATAAACCAAGAACAAAGTCCATGCTGATATCCTCCCAAGGCTTCTCTGGTACAGGTAACGGCTGATACAACCCTGTATTCTGCTTCACTCCTTTCGCCATCTGACATACTCTGCAACTCTGTACAAACTTCTTCACATCTTGCTGCAACTATGGCCAATAATAATTCTCACTAACCAAACCAAGGGTTTTATCATGACCAAAATGTCCAGCCAATCCTCCGCTATGCTTCTCCTTGATGAGATTCTCCCTCATAGAACTTCATGGAATGCACAACTGACTCCCTCTGAATAGCATATCATCCTGGATGATGAAATCCAACCATTTCGTCCTGTCTAGAGTAACAGGTTCTGTACAAGCTTTCCAGGCTTCACCAAAATCAGGATCCTCTGGATACAAATTCTTGAGTTCCTTGAACCCAACCACTTCAATCTGCATTTCTGTCAGCAATAGTTGCCTTCTGCTAAGAGCATCTGCAACCCTATTAGACTTTCCACTCCTGTGTTTCAAAACAAATGTATAACTCTGCAAAAACTCAACCCATTTCAAATGCCTCTGATTCAACTTTCCTTGACTATTCAAATATTGCAAAGCTTGATGATCAGTATACAAAACAAACTCCTTAGGAAGTAGATAATGTCTCCACTTCTTTAATGCCTGAACTATAGCATAAAATTCATGATCATAAACAGAATATTTCCTCTTGGCGTCATTTAACTTCTCACTGAAATAAGCAACAGGTTTACCTTCTTGGCTCATAACAGCTCCTATTGCAGTACCACTAGCATCACAATCTACTTGAAACACCTTATTAAAATCTGGAAGTGCTAAAACAGGTTCTTCTATAACTTTTTGTTTCAACAATTGAAAACTCTTTTCTACCCCATTTGTCCACTTAAACTATTTTCTATCCCCTCTCATTGTTTCAGTCAAGGGTCCACAAATACTACTAAAATTCTTGATAAACTTTCTGTAAAAGCTAGCTAGACCATGAAAAGATCTTACCTCAGTAGCACTCTTTGGAGTAGGCCATTCAAGGATAGCCTGTACCTTCTCTGGGTCCATTTTTAGACCTTCTCTTGAAACTACAAACCCCAAATATACTAACTCCTTCTTCACAAAACTACACTTCTTCAAATTAATCAGCAATTTCTCTTCTCTCAACTTCTCAAATACCATACGAATATGCATCATATGCTCATCCAATGTCTTACTAAAGATCAAAATATCATCTAGGTAAACAATGAAAAACTTACCCAGAAATTCTTTCAGAACCTCGTTCATGAGTCGCATGAAAGTGCTCGGCGCATTGGTTAGCCCAAAAGGCATGACTAACCACTCATATAGTCCTTCCTTTGTCTTGAAGGCAGTCTTCCATTCATCTTCTTCTCTGATCCGAATCTGATGATATCCACTTTTCAGATCTATCTTTGAAAAATATACAGCTCCACTCAAACAGTCCATAATATCATCCATTCGTGGCAATGGAAACTTGTACTTGATTGTGATCTTGTTTATTGCCCTAGAATCTGTACACATCCTCCATTCTCTATTCTTCTTTGGTGCTAATACCGCTGGTATAGCATAGGGACTCAGACTCTCACAGATCAATCCTTTCTGTAATAGTTCGTGTACTTGTCTGTTCAACTCCTCACTTTCTGCAGGTGTCATTCTGTGTGCTGCCTTATTCGGAAAACTCGCTCCTGGGATCAAGTCCATCTGATGACTGATCTTCCTAACTGGTGGTAATCCATCAGGCACGTTATCGGATACAATATCTTGAAACTCATTCAACAAATCTGCAACTTCTACAAGAACATCTTCTACTTCCTCTTTACCATCTTTTGGAATTAAAGCAAAACATACATGCTCATGCCTCATACCATCTAGAAAATTTCTTCCATCAACAAAAGTTATCCTTGCATTACCACATACCTTTTCTTCAGTCTCCTTCAATGGTTTTAGCTTATGTCGCACTCCGTCTTTTGTCAGGGAATAGGTATTCGTACGACCATCATGTACAACACATCTGTCAAACTGTCATGGTCTACCCAACAACATATGACATGCATCCATATATATGATATCACACAATACCTCATCTTGGTATCCACCAATCTTGAACTTCACTAGGCATTGTTCATTGACCATGACCTTGTGGTCATCCTGTACCCAGGCAATCCGATATGGATGTGGGTGTTTCTGTCTCTTGAGCTTCAACTTTGTCACCATCTCTTTTGACACCAAATTTTCAGTGCTTCCACTATCAATAATCACATCACAACATTTACCTTCACACTTGCACCTGGTGCGAAACAGGCTCCTCCTTTGCTCAGGTTCATTCTCACCACTCAACAGGACTCTTCTGTTAATCAACGTTTCTCCTCTTTTAGCATCTTCAAAATTTGATGATCTGGCATCTTCATCTACATGTGCAACTCTGGCCTGGCCTTCATTTCTCCTGTCTGTTCTACCTTGGCACTGAGGACATTCAAATGCCCTATGACCTTCTTCTCCATAGTGAAAACATGTTCCACGGAAGCCACCTCTTCCAGATCCTTGTCCTCTTCCTCTTCCTCTCTGATCTCTATTATTCTGATCCTGGAAGTGATTGGAATTATTTGCTCACTGATTCTGATTGCTACTGGCCTCATCCTTCTTTTTTGGATCTTCATTTCGGCCACCATATGACCGTCCACCAGATCGTCCACCGCGACCTCTTCCGTTTTGTCTGCTCTCGAACTTCTTGTTCAGCTTTTCCTCTACTTTTAGGGAAAATTGGTATGCCTCCTTAATACTGTTCATTCGAACCAGATTCAACTCCTCCTGAATGCTTGGCCTTAACCCATTAAGGTATTGGGCAACTTTCTCCTTATCAGCTTCGGCATGGCCTGTTCTGATGAGGAGTCGATAGAACTCCTCTGTATACTCCTGAACAGATTTTCCTGCTTGCTTCAAACTTTGCATTTTCTTTAGTAGGTCAAGCTCATAATCAATAGGAATGAACTGTCGCTTCAATTTTTCCACCATCCGATCCCATCTTGTGATTTTATCTTTCCCTCTTCTATTTCGCTCCAATTGAATTTCTTGCCACCAGATCTTCGCATGACCTTTCAGTCTGGCCTTTGCAAATTTGACCCTATCAGGATCCTCAACATCTTCATACTCAAAATATTCCTCACATTCATTGATCCAGTCGATCAATTCTTCTGGGTTAAGATTTCCAGAAAATGTAGGAACCTCAATCTTAGGTCTTTTCCCAATCTGAGAAATGGCCCGAAAAAGTCTTTCTTCCTCCTGGTTCACAATTTTGACTTCTCCTTCTTGATATTCTTCTTCGGCTTCATCCTCACTTTCATCTCTGAAATTAAGATTCATTCCTCTGTGAATCTCTTCTTACAATGCTCGCACTTGTCTCTGCAGCTCTCTAACCTCGGGTGTTACAACACCAGCTCTTCCACCACGTTCCCTTCGTGGAGGCATTTTTGCGGTGCACGCTGAAACCCTAGCCACGGTCCTGGTGCAAATTACCTCACAGTAGGTGATCTATTTACACACTCAAGAACTCCTGCTCTGATACCACCTGATGAAGGGTGCTCCCCTTAATACCACAAACACATAACAGAAACAGAGAAACAACAACAATATGCAAGAACAGAGAATTGGCTTCTTATTATCTCCACAAATGTGGAATTACAAACTTTCAGAATTACAATATGCAAAGCCACATGGGCATTCCCTTACAATATTCTATAGGACAAAGCCTCAAATTATTACCCAGATCTACTACCCAGAACTATTCTGAACTACCTAAGACAATAATACAGCCTTCCTTATATAGGCAATTATCCACTGCCTGGGAAGGTTCCAGAATTTTAGCCAATAAGGCCGACCAAACTTAGAATTATTTTATTTTACATTTTATTACATCATAGTCGGCTCAAGATAACCTTTGAAACCCGAACAAAAATTTTGAAGAAAATTATTTTTTGCCATTTCAGGTGGCCCAACTTTCGAAGACCATAAGTCATCACCAGTTGACCCGCTCGGCCACTATAACCCCATTTCGGAAATGCCACGAAGCGTTCTACAGGCTTGACCCACGCAAGCACTTGTCACCCAAATTTTTGACCTCATCCGGGGCCTCTAAAGCCTTCAAAATTGAGTTCAAAGTTTCTGTACCCTGCTGCCAATACCGAAAATCTTCAATATCTTCCAATATACACTTGATCTGGAAATGAAACTTTACTGGCAGACTTATATGACCAAAGTGAACCTCCAAGAAAGAAATCAGATCATTCTGAGCACATACAAAAATTACCAAAAATAGTAACTTTCCATAAATAGCAGCTCTGCACAAAATAGCCCTTATTGAATATAAAAATAGAAATATTTTTGGGTGATGCAAGATTGCTCTTACACCCAGGATGCTCCTGCATCACAATGTGATGAAGAGGTTAATTTTAAATGTAAATAGACCCTTGAGCTCCTAGTGTAGTGATGAGGGCTCTGATACCAAATGTAATGTCCCCGCTAGGGAACGCATAAAAAATCAGGTCTTAAGTACAAAATTACAACTAACAATTTTTTTTTATTACTAACATTTCATTGATTATATCTACCAAAAGAACATTCCTTAAGGGATCCCTTACTGAATTCATTTACCAATATAAAAAACCATTGCATTGTATTAATTCACTAATTGGATTCATTTCCTTTTTCCTCTACTTTGCATTCTTAAGAAATTAAGGAAAAGATAAGAACATAATGTTTCATTCTCACTAAATGAATATATCTTTTACTTTCCACTCCATTTTCTATCCTTCTTATCTACACATTGAATAACTAGCCTTTACAACATATAATCAAGCTTTCACATTTGAGATCTTAGTTTTCATTTCAATCATAGGAGAGATAAAAGAAAGAATACAAAGATCACATTTCTTATTTACAACTTTTGCATCTTTAATAAATTATTCCTTGAAAACCCCCAAAGCTATCCGTCCCTAATTACATTGCTTTGTCCTTTCAATATTCAGTTACAATTAAAATCAAATGGCCCGAAGGCTTACAAAGAAATCTTTACATTCTTGCATTGAAAAACAAATTGGTACATGGTACAAATGAGAAATATTCTTTACTACATCAGTTTGAATCCAAGCCAAGACACGAACCATGAATAGTACCTGGAAATATATTTACCACCCAACCATGTGAAACTAGTGAAGTTCCACCCCCCATGCTAGTAGATAGAACCAAGGAAAGGCCTAAAGAAATATAAGGCAATACAAAATATTCACTTGACACCAAAGGAAAGGACATAAAAAATATATCATCATACTATTCACAAACGTTAGGTTTATAGCATACCATCTAGGTGAGTGTCATCACATAGCCTATACATTGGGATCCCCCCTAGAAATCATGTAACCCCGGTCCCATTTTTATGTGAAGGATCCACCCTATAAGTTACCCATGGTCTCAGTACTCCAATAGGTCTATATGGACTTATATTACATGTATTTTATTATCTTTTGAAACCCCCCTTTCCCAAGTTAATTATTAAGGTTATAACTTGATCACAAACTCACCCATAGGATCATCTAGAAACCACTTTGGGTTCCAACACCTATGGTGAGCCACTCACCTAGGGTACCTAGTCCCCTACCCAAACACAAGCTAAAGAAATAATAATGTACTTTAAAAGTTATATTTTACAAGTCTAGGGAACTCTCATGTGCTCTCAAGCCCTCTAGATGAATCATAGCCTTATCATATGCACAAATGATTACAAAGAAAGAATTCCAAGTAAAAAAAACCTTAAACAAAAAAATCTAGCATAATCTAAGAAAGAAAAGGACATACAAAGGTGTGAAAAGTTGTAGACTAGACTCAGGGACAAACTACATGAGTCATATGCCCAATCCCAAGCCTAAAAATGGATGAATTAAAGCCCTAGGAACCCATAAGTCCCATAATATTATTCTCATAGGCCCATACAAGCATTCTCATAGGCCCACATGAGTGAAAATGAAGGCTCATATGAGTAAACAAGGTTAGGGTTGTTTCCTGATACAAGGACTGTCCCAAAAATACTCAGAATTGCCCGAAAATGAAAATTTAAATTATGGAGAGTGTCTGGGAAAGGTTCCCTGAGGTATACCTGATTTAGGTACCTTAGTACCACATCCACAATACTTCCTCAACATGCCATTTAACTTTAAACATAAATAGAAGATCAAAACCAAGAAATGAAAATCTAAATTTGCATAATCCACAGGAAGGGAAAATTCACTACCAACCTTCCTAATCATTCCTAACCTTCCAAAAACTTACCTAAACCTTCCTAAACCACACATACATATAAATATACACAAAATAACATTCATAAGAACAATCAGAAGACTTTGAGGAAGGAATTTGAATCAGAATTCTCACAGACATATTCATAAACACTTCCTGTATGCAATACCTTTTAGTAACCAAATAACAATCTAATTATTCATATCACCACAGTAGTTTTTAAAGAAAATATGAACACATAATATATTTCATAAACACACCTACATCAAAATCATATAGCCAAGAAGGTGATTCTTCTCGGTTCCAAATCCTACCTTAAGTCCTATGGAGAATCCTTTCTGGAGTTGAGCACACCAGAGCAACCTTCCAAGATTTGAGTGATGGTTGCCTTACAAGATAGATTTCCCTTAGAGAAAAATATTTCTCCCTCCTCTAAGAATCTCCCAAGTTCCCTCACATAACCAAAATGGTGATTGCAAATATAGAAAAAACCCCAAAACCAATACTTCTAGAAAACCTCTAAGTTTCTTCAATCTCCCAAAACTCCTCATACTCCAATAATTTAACCAAAAACTATATCACTGGAGGAGTTTCTTTATGGGAAGAAACTACTCCAACTAATATAGTTGGTTGAAAATTAAATTAAACAATCCCCGTAACAACAACTATAAAAGCTTTCAACCCAATTGGAAACAAACTAGCCTAACTTCTAGGAGGTCTCGGGTTTAAAACTCCTAGGTAGATAATTTTACCAAAAAGAGCCTTATTTTACTTTATTATTATTTGTATTTAATAACCATTATTTAAGCATAAAAATACAATTATACTCACAAGTAAAACACATGGTTTGTATATACTATTTATATATGCATAGGTATATATGTGTGCACCCATATATATACATATATAATATACATCCAATTATATAACAGATAGAAATATATATATATATATATATATATATATATATATATATATATATATATATATATATATATAAAACTAACTAAGAGGGGAGGGGTGAATCATTTATTAGATAATTATAAATTTTACCAATTTCAACAACATTAAACCATGTAAGCAATATAATTACCAACCATAGAAAGATATTCATACACAATAACACAATGATACAAGATATGTTGACTAGGGAATCCCTTGATCAAAGAGTAAACCCCAGTGGGAATGATGCCTACCAAAGATGCACTAATATGAATATTCCTTGTGAAAGGATAGGCTCTGTTAGGAGTCTTATGAAATACATTCAGTACATATGAATCCCTGTTAAAAGATTCTAACCCTGTTAAGAGTTATGGAAGACAGAAGGACCCACTACCCAAACAGCTTCAGGGTAAGATCACTGAACACACTGTCCAAAAAATCTTTGTATTACTCAATAGAATAATATGTTACCTCTTCTTTGACTATGCCAAATGACACTCACTATTACACCAGATCTCAATTTCAAATATTTGTACTTCACATGTCTTCCTTCATAATTCGCTTTCACATTTAGCTCTTTTCTTCACTTCATATTCATACACTACTATCCTCTTCTACATAAAACAAGGAAACACATTCCTTCCTTTATACAACACTAAAATAATTACAAATGAGTTGGCATAAAATTACAAAATAAAATTTTCCATACGCTACATCAAAATTACACAAAACTATCAGCTTCCAAATACAATAAATCTTCATTCGTGTGACCTCAAAGTTTGTGCTATCATCCACGTCACTATAAATGTTTCTTCAACTTCCCTTTAACTACGCAAAACCATATTCCATCCCAATTAGGAGATATCATCCGATTTCCATAGACCGCTACATAGGAACAGTGGCTAAATACTGCTTCCACCAAAATGCTCATAACTTCCATGAATAAAAGAATTATTGTCTGCACTCTTAACCATAGACATATAACATATCAAAGAGTATATCCTCAACATCACATAGCTCCAACTACAATAACCCACATGCACTAATTCAAACTCTATCTGCTTCTTTGCAAGTCTCCAGAAGATCATTGTGTTGACATCAATGACAATCATAGTCATGAATGCAACAAAAATTGCTACGGAATGGCTACCAAAAATTTAGCATTCATTCCTAACAATCTTCCCCATTGGCATTGATGGCAACATAGATGAAAAAACATCCAATGTTCCAAAAATCCAATACTACAACACTACTACTTCAAATCCTCTTCATCAATCAAATCTTGCTTTGTTTTCCTATTTAGATAGTACAAATAGATTTTTTCATGTACACTTCTCCCCCATTGATAGCAATGATAGAAATTTCATCACTATGTTAACAACAACTCAATGTCAAAAGACACTATTTAGAAAATACATTCACTAGAGTCCTCATGACTCAGCTCAGATACACATACTCCCCCATAAAGGAAGTACCAACATCTAGTCTAGAAAAAAGATAAGGCTCATATACCACTGGATGGATGCAACAAATTGCATCACTTCTCAAAAGTAGGCTGGGGCATAACCCCAAGCATACCTCTCAGATACTCAAATGTATCCTTAGGCAAAGGCTTTGTAAATATATCTGCTATATGCTCCTTTTTACTTATGTAGTCAAGTCTAACTTCCTTCTTAGCAACTTTCTCTCTTACAACATGATACTTGATCTCTATATGCTATCTTAGAATGTAATACAATATTCTTAGACATACTAACTATGCTGGTGTTGTCACAATGTATGACAATAGGTTCAACAAACTTTATTCCAATATCCTTCAGCATTTTCTTCATCTAAATTATCTAGTTACAATTATTTGCTGCTGCTATATATTTTGCTTCTGATGTGCTTTGTGAGATACAATTTTGCTTCTTGCTTAGCCAAGAAACCAATCTTCCTCCAAGGAAAAATGCTCCACTACTGGTGCTTTTCTTATCATCAACACTACCTCCCCAATCAGCATCTATATATGCAAATAGGGTAAAATCATCAAATTTTTCATACAATAATCCATAATCCATTGTCCCTCTTAAATATCTCAATATCCTCTTTACTGCTGCATAATGTGATTCTCTAGGTTCAGGTTGAAATCTTGCTACAATTCCAACTAAATGTGCTATATCAGGTCTGTTGGAAATATTCAAGACTAGCTAGGTTACTGAGAGGGGAGGGGTGAATCAGTAACTTCAAAACTTTTACTAATTTTAGATCTCAACCATTTTCTCAATGACATTAGATTGATAAGCTAACTGTATGCATGAGTAATAGAAAGAATAAAACATTCATAACACTTTGAACACAGAGATTTGGTGACCCAAAAACCTTCCAAATAGAAAGTAAAACTAGGGTGGGGATGAAACCCACTAAACTTCAATACTGCAGTATAAAGTTTGTCAGTTAAGGCTTAAAATGATCACTTCTAATGATTTGCTCTATTAGGAGCAATAAGGACTACTAGGTCCACCTTGTTAGAGGATTTACAAACATACAAAGAAGTATGCACTCGGTTAAGAGATTTTTGCAAAGACTATTAAGTCTACCCGGTTAAAGGATTTGGGGCTGATTCACCTGTTAGGATGAAACATTAGATCTCTTACTTGCAACTGTTCTTGCTGATTGATATTCTCTGATGTACTAATCACCTTCTATGATAGATATGCCTTTGCTACTTCTTATACTATTTTATCCCTTTGTAATTCACTTATCTCTTCCTTTATTCTCTTTTTCACTTCTCACTTTTCACACACTTTTGGATAGGATACAAAACATTGTTTATATATCAATCAGAATGATTACAAAACAATTTCAAAGTCATCTTTAAACAAGAAAACACAAGTATTACTGAGTCAGCCCAAATATAGTGACTCGATTACTGCAAACTAACTCGGTGACTTTCTGATACTCGGCATCCACTGTGTTACTTGGCATCATCATGCACTCGGTAGAAGTGGAAGCCCGGTCCATACTAACCACTCGGTAGTAGTTTTGAACTCATTATATACTGGAGACTTGGTAGATATAGTGTCACTCAGTAGAGACTGAATTCCTTGTGTACTGTTCTGGCACTCGGTAAACACTGCTCATCTCATCACTTGGTGAAGATAACTCGGTAAGCACTATTCTGCTTGGTAAATATTGTTCTGCTCGATAAACACTGTTCTGCTCGATAAACACTACTCTACTTGATAAACACTGCTCTTCTTGGTAAACATTGTTCTACTTGGTAAACATGTAGAGTCTGAATAAGTGTTGTCACTAATGACAATCATACTTAATGCCAACAATCTCCCCCTTTGGCATTAGTGACAAAAACACTTATTGCCCAAAAACAAAAAATCATGCTGAATCTGTCACTCTTTTTTTTTTGTCATACTATTGTATATACATTTCATGTCTCCCCATACAATATATATACAAATATCTTGTATCTCCTCATACTCATATTTCCTATTTATATTTTCTCCCCCTTTCATATCTCATATATCTTATATACGTTCTCCCCCTTTTTGACAATAATGCCAAAGGTGTATATACAAATATTTTACACAGAGATGTCAAAATGTGAGAGAAAGTCAAAGTGTACCTTACTTATTACTGCTAGAGTTCTATCCCAATTCTATTGCAGAATCTTGCATGTATGGAGTGCAACTTGGACTTCTGCACAGAGTTCAATCATGTGATCTGCAATTGAAAACTGATTGTCATGGAAAAAATATTTTTTAGTATGCAATATGTTTTTGCATTGTATCCATGATGGGAAGGATCATGTTCTGAATATCTATTAATGTTGATCTGATCCTTGCATCTTCTCTCAATAATTATGACTGCTTATTAGATAGGAATTTGACTGTCATATGATGTGCAAAGCTTGAACTAGGTTCAAGTTGCAACTTTTGTGCACTGATCTTTAGATCCTCATCAATCTTATTTATTTTTTCTTTGATCTCCTTTGAGAACTTGGCAACATTACAAATTTTGACAAAAAGAGATGTTACCTTGGAATGGGAGGACTCAATGCTAGTCAAGATTGAAGATAACCCTACCTAATTGATAGCTATTTGCTCAGCAATGTGCTCAAGAACTTCATTATCAAACTTCTTCTCAGCCTTCTCAAGCAACTTGTCTATTCTAGAGGAATCATCATTGAACTTGTTAACTACTTCTGCCAACTGCAACAAAATGTGTTGAGAGGAATCAACTTCAACACCTATAGCTTCTGTCAAAATGTTCTTGGCATCCTCAATGATTTTATATTCCTTATCTCTTTCTTCTTTTAGTTTCTTCTACTTTCCTTTCTTCTGGAGGATTTCACCAACTATTTGCATTTGATCTGTAGTGAGGTTTGCAAAATCTAGTTGGGGAATTTCTATCTCCTCATCTAGATCTATACCTTCTACTACACTCTTGCTCAAAAATTTTGTACTTGGTTGAGTCTTTATACTTAATGCTTTTGTAGTAGAAATTATGGTAGACACAGTAGGACTTGTAGTGAAAACTGATAGACTTCCAACTGATGGGATGCTCACTGGAACATTTGATAAACCAAAAACTGAAGTATTTACAACTGTAGAATCTGAAGTACTTACTACTGAAAAACTCAAAATTGAAGAAGGTACAGAAGACTACAACTTGGTGGAAGAAGGAGGTAGAAGATCGGTAGATGAAGTGGTAGCCACTTCTGTCATTGATACATTGAGCTATGCTAGTGATGATTGGACATTTGATGTATCTGAGGGAGTTTTCACAATCACACTTGAAGTTTTCTCTAGGCTAGATGTAACAATTTTTACTAGAGAGTGGGGAAGTGAGGCAATTACTTTTGCAGCTATCCGAACTGGATCATCTTCCTCAACATTCTTCTCAGCTTCCTCGGTAGCTTCTTTTCCTGCTTCTTTTGTCTCTACATTATCAATTTGAACTGTTTCTTCATCTTCTTCATCACTATCATCTTCAATATCTTTAATTATCATAGTTTCAGTACTCGGTTTGTGAAGATGATAAGTGTTTTTCCAAGTAGATTCTGCACTCTTCACAACCAACTCTATATCCTTGATCAAAATTAAGCAACTGTTGAATTTTAGAGTCATCTTGGACTCATTAGCTATCAATGCCTTATTTATTTCAGCATTTTTCAATCTTGGCATCAATTGCCTTAAGTTTTGAGCATAGATGTCCTTGATAGTTTGTCTTGCATTGGACCATCTCATCTTGATTGGGTTTAATAAAGCTCCTAGGATTTGAGAAGCTAATTCTTTAGGTGAGTATTTCCATCTTCCCATTTTCTCAATAACAGCATCTTCAATTTCCTACCGCTCTGCTTCTGACCTTGTTTCATATTTGAGAGATTTGAAATTTGCAATTCCAAATCCTTCTCTCAAATCCTTAATCTTTTCTTTAAGAGAGGGAGGATGCCTTTTGAGTACTATGTCATCTTTGACTTTTCCTGCCTTGTCCCTTGATCTTTTCCTTGTGAATACTGCAGTGGGTTGCTCGGGTTCCTTGGTGATAGTTACCTTTCCTTTTTTCTTTATAGGCACTTGTTCTTTTTTACTCTCATCCTTTTCTTCTTTACTCTCATCCTTTTCTTCTTCTCCTACAATATCCTCTCCTTTGTCCTCAGTTAACATTAGAGGTGTGCTAGATTGCATCTTGGCCATCCTCTTTCTACCTTTGTTAACTGCCTGTGGAAGTTTTATGCTTAGCTCAATTCTTACCTTAGCTTCATCATATGTTCCAAAGTATGGAGCCTTTGGATCAACGGGTTGATTTACTAGGGCTTCAATTATATCCTTTGTCTCATCAATGTTTATCTCATAAGGAAGAGGTTTTACCCATACAATCTTGGGCCTTACTGCCTGAATATATACTCTATCACAATCAACCATAAAACAAACATCATCTTTATAATCTTCCACCAACTTTAGTGGAATCTAGAATCTGTTATTCATCTTCTCCTTAAAAGATTCAAAATAATTATCCATTATGCTTGTAAAATTCTCACCCATTTCTACAATATACTCATTTATCTGATAAATAATAGGCACATCCTTTCTCCATTTTACCGTGCCTTTAGATGGGAAAAACTTTTGAGCATAGAAAATTAAACAAACCAACAGTGAGCCAAACTTACATGGATTGTTCTTTGAGGTTTGGATGCTCTCCATATTCTTGTTGAATTGTTTCAACAATAGATTTGCTAGGTCAAATGATAGATTGTTCTTCACAATTTTATAGGCTAGGTCAACTGCTTCACATGGAACACTATTCTACTGACTTGAATTGTATATTTGTGAGATATTACATATGTGCCAAATTTTAGTTCTACATCGGTAATGTTGTTTATTCTCATACCTCTACCATCCCATTCGGCTAGGGTTTTCTTTTCCAGCTCTACCTGACCTAGGGTTTTTGTAGATTTTGCCTTGGAAAGCATGGGAAGACCAGTGATTCAGTGACTCATCTTCTTTGATATTTCCACTGGTTGCTCAAGCCAAATTTTACCTTCATGCACTCGGTTTAGAATATATCTTATCCATTTTATCTGGAAACTCTAAGGCAAGAGGGTGATATGTGTTAAACCCTTATCTTCCAAATGTTTATGTTCTAGTTTGAGAACACCATCAACACATAGTTCATCATGAACAACATCTATCTCTAGGGTTCCAAGTTCTTGAATTGTACCTCTAAAATGACTACAAATGTCATTTACAAAAAGTAGCTTTGGAGGAATTTGAGACTGAGCTCCACTCGGATCTAGGGTTTCTACAATCGTGGGCACAAGTTTGAAATCTGGCACTTTCCATTCTCCATGAACTAACATTTCTGAACCTTTCTTTACTTTGGTGCTGGATGATGCCATGGTAGTTCTTCAAAAAAAATTTGCTGCAAAATTTTGCTTTGAATCACCTGATCGCACTGATATCCATGGTGAAGAATGAATTTGATTTCATGCTTTTTGTTAAAAACTTTGTCATTAATGCTCTATAGGAATTAGGGTATAGAATTTGATAGACTGTCATCCACTAAGCATTAATTACTCCATGGAGATTCTGCAACTCGGGGAACATACTACTCTGACCTTACTCGATAACTGAATGAAATTATGTTACTCCCAACCTTGCTCAGTTAAAACTGATATTGACCTTCCTACGTTTCTCTTGTATCTTGCATACTAATTTGGATCTTTCTTCCTTTCAATTTAGGAACTATTTGGAATATGTCTATGAGGATACAGTTCCAGTTCTTTCTTGGAGGCTTAGTTAGAATTGATAGAGCCACTCTCTTCATGAGTGACTTCATTACTTGGACTGGTTTGCTCGGTAGGTTTAGGGATCCACTATTGTCTTATCTACTTCCTAATGCTATCTTCTTTTTCTTTCTTTTCATCTTCGACTTTGCCTAGATTCATGCAATTTTTAGCTATGTGACCAAGCTTAGTACATTTGTAACATCTTATGGTAGTATCCCTTTTTCTCAAGTGATGCCTTACACAATTCATGCTAATGTGTCCATATTCTCCACAGTAATGACATCTACACCAAGTGTGTAATCCCAACCAAATATTGCTTTCATAATTTTTTCTGCTAGATTGGGTGTTTTAGTTTTGCATTCTGATGCCTTGTGACCTTGTTTATCACATTTGTGACATTTGCCTTTAAATCTTGGTTTCTCCTTGCATTCATTTGCTTTATGACCATGCTGATTGCAATTGTAGTATTTTCCATTAAATTTTGCTTTTCCATTGCTCCAACATTTGTTTGAAGTATGACCAATTTTACCATAGTGATTACAAGTAGGTTTATGATTCATTTGAGTACCTTGTTTGGAGGATTCACCTTCCTCTTTGTATCCAAGTCCTTCTTTTCCTTTTTGCCTATGAAGGTTCTGTTCATACACCTGATTCAAATCTTCTTGAGATTTCAACATTCTTTGATTGATTTGCCTTTCAGTATCTAGGTTGCTTATCAATCTTAAATTGATTTTCTTTTCAGATCTTAGTTCCTCTCTTATATTTTCATTTTTTGATCTTAGAGTCAAGATTTCTTCATTTGCATTGGAGACTTGATTAATAAGGTTTTCTAACTAAAGAGTTTGATTCTAGATTTCATTGTTCTTTCCATCTATTTCATCTTTCATCTTGTTTCTTTGTTCCAAGATTTCATAGAATCTCGTTGATTGAATTTCCTGTTCTCTTTTTAATTTTCTTACTTCTTCTTGTAGAGATCCATTCTTTTCTATAAGTTCTTTTGCTTCATTGTTTGCTTCATCTGAGCTGCTTGAAGGGAAAAAGTCTTCAATCTTTTCTTCAACATACTGGTGGTCATTCATTTGATTTGCAAGTTCCTTCCTTCTTTTTAGGGAAAGGGAAAGATGCTCTTTTTCTTCCTTGAGTTGAGTTATGGCCATTTCCAGATCTAGCTTTTCATTCTCAATTACTTTGTTAAGTCTGAATATCTCCATTGCCTTGAATCTTGTCTGAAGCTATCAAACTTTATTCTGATAACCACGTAGCTCTGATACCAATTGTTGGAAATATTCAAGACTAGCTAGGTTACTGAGAGGGGAGGGGTGAATCAGTAACTTCAAAACTTTTACTAATTTTAGATCTCAACCATTTTCTCAATGACATTAGATTGATAAGCTAAATGTATGCATGAGTAATAGAAAGAATAAAACATTCATAACACTTTGAACACAAATATTTGGTGACCCAGAAACCTTCCAAATAGAAAGTAAAACTGGGGTGGGGATGAAACCCACTAAACTTCAATACTGCAATATAAAGTTTGCTGGTTAAGGCTTATAATGATCACTTCTGATGATCTGCCCTGTTAGGAGCAATAAGGACTGCTAGGTCCACCTTGCTAGAGGATTTACAAACATACAAAGAAGTATGCACTTGATTAAGAGATTTTTGCAAAGACTGTTAAGTCTACCCAGTTAAAGGATTTGGGGCTGATCCACCTGTTAGGATGAAATAGTAGATCTCTTACTTGCAACTGTTCTTGCTGATTGAGATTCTCTGATGTACTGATCACCTTCTATGATAGATATGTCTTTACTACTTCTTATACTATTGTATCCCTTTGTAATTCTCTTATCTCTGCCTTTCTTCTCATTTTTGCTTCTCACTTTTCACACACTTTTGGATAGGATACAAAACATTGCTTATATATCAATTAGAATGATTACAAAACAATTTCAAAGTTGGCTCTAAACAAGAAAACACAAGTATTACTGAGTCAGCCCAAATATAGTGACTTGGTTACTGCAAACTAACTCGGTGACTTTCTGATACTCGACATCCACTACATTACTCGGCATCATCATGCACTCAGTAGAAGTGGAGGCCTAGTCCATACTAACCACTCAGTAGTAGTTTCAAACTCAGTATATACTAGAGACTCGGTAGATATAGTGTCACTCGGTAGAGACTGAATTCCCTGTTTACTGTGCTGGCACTCGGTAAACACTGCTCATCTCATCACTTAGTGAAGATAACTTGGTAAGCACTATTCTTCTTGATAAACACTGTTCTGCTCGGTAAACACTATTTTTCTCAGTAAACACTTCTTTGCTTAGTAAACACTGCTCTGCTCAGTAAACATTGTTCTGCTCAGTAAACATGTAGAGTCTGAATAAGTGTTGTCACTAATGACAATCATACTTATTGCCAACATAGGTCTTGTATGTGTCAAATACTACAGTCCTCCAATCATGGATCTATAATTCTTCTATTCTACTGCAGGAGTCTCATCTATGCTAGATAACTTATGTCCAGTTACCATAGGTGTTCCAACTGGTTTACAATTCTCCATTCCAAATCTTTTCAACAAGTCATTCAGGTGCTTTTTCTAACTTACAAAGATACCATCATTGTTCTATGTTATCTGTAATCCCAAAAAGTATTTCATTTCACAAATCATACTCATTTCAAATTTAGTCTTCATTTCATTAGCAAATTTGTCACTAGCTTCATCTTCTCCTCCAAAAATAATGTCATCAACAAAAATAACTATAACCAACAAACCATTTTCAATTTCTTTTGTGTACAGATTGCTATCAGTTGTTCCTTTTGTAAATCCCAACTTTAACAAATACTTGTCCAATCTTGCATACCAAGTTCTAGGTGCTTGTTTTAGTGCATATAAAGCTTTCTTCGGTTTACATACCATGTCTCCTTCTTGAGTCAAAGGAAAACCTTTAGGCTGCTCAATGTAGACTTCTTCTTCCAATTCTCCATTCAGAAATGTTGACTTCACATCCATCTGATATACTTTAAATTTCTTGTAAGCCGCATAGGCCAAAAACATTCTTACTGCTTCAATTCTTGCAATAGGTGCAAAGGTTTCTTCATATTTAATTCAGACTTCTTGTTGTGAGTATTCCTTGCATACCAATCTTGCTTTGTTTCTTACTACTTCTCATTGTTCATTCATCTTGTTTTTGAATACCCATTTAGTTCCAATAACATTATTCTCTTTAGGTCTAGGGACCAATTCCCATGTCTTGTTCTTTTCAATCTAGTCTAGTTCTTCTTTCATAGCATTAGTCCAACTTTCATCTTCACAAGCTTCACTAGTAGTTTTAGGTTCAATTTGAGAAATCAAACATAACTATTCTTGTACCTTATTCTGAGTTACAACTTCTCTTTTGATGCTTCCAATAATTTCTCCAATAGGATGATTCTTTAACAAACTCTCACTAGGTGTCACTGTCTCAAATCTCACTTTAGGTGTAGGTTCTTCAATGACTTTACTATGGCTTTCATTCAAAAAATCACTGTCAGTTTCATAAAATAATTCAGTAGATCCAATGTTAGGTTTAGGATGAGCCTCTTCATCTGATTCATAATCAAGCATTCTTTCCTAAATTTTGAACTTTTCATCAACTTTAACATTTTCACTTTCAACAATAGTCTTAGTTCTTTTATTGAAACATCTATAGGCTTTGCTTTTCAAAGAATATCCAAGAAATATACCTTCATCATTTCTAGGATCAAACTTTACAATATCATCATCTCTCTTTATATAACATTTTCTTCCAAAAATTCTAAAATACTTAACTGAGCATGCATGTCCAAACCATAATTCATAAGGTGTCTTGTCTATGTCTGCTCTAATTTTTACTTTGTTCATTGTATATACTGATGTGTTCACTACTTCTCTCTAGAATATCTTTGCCAAATCATTCTCAAATAACATAGTTCTTATTGCTTCATTCACTAATCTATTCCTTCTTTCTACAATACCATTTTGTTCAGGTGTTCTAGGGGCTGAGAACTGTCTCTTAATATCATTTTCTTCACAAAAGGTGTTAAACTCTCTAGAAGTAAATTATCCACCTCTATCAAATCTCAAACATTTAATCTTCATTCCAGATTCATTCTCAACTTTATTCTTAACAATCTTAAACTTATCAAATGCTTTAGATTTTTCTTTAAGAAATGCAATCCACATCATTCTTGTAAAATCATCAACAAGAATCATAAAATACCTTTCTCCACAGAATCCTCTAGTCCTGGTAGGACTGCTCAAATCTATATGAACAATTTCTAGCTTTTCTGTAGATGTAAACTTCTTATTGGGAAAAGAACTTCTTTTATGTTTAACCATCACACATTCCTTGCAAATCATGTTAGTAGGCTTCATAATTTTAGGCAAATCTCTTACTACAAGTGTAGTACCTACTTTCACAATGTTGTCAAAGTTTATATGACAAAACCTTCTATGCCATAACCAACTGTCATCAATTTTAGTAATCAAACATGTCATCTCAGTAGGATTCAACTGAAATACATTACCTCTGGTTCTTGATCCAATGCCAATCAGATTTCCATCTTTATCCTTTATCACACAAATTTTCTCAGTAAACCAAACTTGATATCCCTTATCAACTAACTGTCCAACACTCAAAAGATTATGTTTCAATCCATCTATTGGATATTCTCTTAATTTTCTAAGGTGTGTGTCCAAATTTTGGGTTAAATCTCCTCCCAAGTGTTTTGTTTGGTCTAGGGTTTGGAAAATTCACAGGAAATTGTCATAGCCGAGTTCAAAAACCCTTACCCTAGGTTTTGTTTCTGAAAATGTCAAATTCATGCAAAAGCCCTCATGATTAGCCCTTATTCTTCTATTTCATTGTTACCTTTTTAGTCACTTAAGTTGATTAAATCATGCACGTGTTTAATGTTTTTGTGTTCACTGAATCGAAAAAGGTCATAGCATGTCTCATATAGTATTCGGTGAATCAGTGAACAAGTCAATCTTATGCTAAGTGTCATTTTAGTCACATGGTCTCTAAGTCTCCTGGTGAACACCTCAACCATTCAGCAAACTGGCAAATGTGTCAAAAATACTAAGTGTTATCCTTGATCACGGAGTCTCCAAGTACCAGGTGGTTATCAAAAAACTTTAAGCGACTTGGCGAATGCATTATCTCTTATTCACATATTCCTTGGTGGTTCTATGCTAACATCTAGTGACCTAGTGAGAACCATAGATCATTGACAGGATCAACGATTATGATTAAATCTCAAGTATTATTGGGTCCTACATGTTTCACTTGGTGAATGAGCGATTGTGTATAGTTTTCTAAGTATGGCATCTCTGACAGTTTGGCTTGATGAATTTGGTAGAAAGGGTTGTTTCAAGTGTTTGCTTGTTCTCAGAATAAATTAGTGAGAGGCTAAGTAATCTGGCAATTCGGTGAATCATGTGGTCGCAGGTTCTCTTAAAAGAAATGTAAAGGGCAGTATGATTTGGTGAATGGGTGAATCAAAGGATTAGCAAAGTTTCAAGTCTTCAGTCACTTAATTGTGTAAAGAAATATTCAATGTTTGAAGTATTGCAAGATTCAGAGAACCCTTGTTTGCTGATTCTCGTAATCAAATGATCATATGTTTTGGTGAAGTGGTTAGCTAACCACATTCACCAAGTCACCAAATATCTGGGCAGTTAGCACTAACATCTAGTGAACAAGCAAAGCATACAGTCGCTAAGTCTCAGAATGAAGGTGACGGTTAAGATAGATTCAACGACTCAGAGAGTAAACGCTTCACCAGTTCTCTAAATAATCAGGCAGTTAAGTATCTCATTAAGAAAATGTGTGAACCCTTTGTTCGCTAAATCTCCAAGAAAATTGACAGTTAGCTGGGACATTAAGAGAATGGGAGATGACATTGGTCTCCAGTTCTCTAAATGATAATTGCAGTCAAGTGCTCGAAGGTGATCACTTCAGTCATTGATTCGCTAAGATGATGAAAAGTTAAGAATTGCATTGTGAGAACTCGCGAAGGCTTTGGTCACTAGTTCTCTAAAAATGAGCAAGGGTTAACATTGTATTAAGCAATTACAAGAGGCCTTCAGTTGCTGATTCACTAAATGGGCCCAGTTGGAAAAGGTAATAAAAGAAAAGAAAAGGGACCATTGCCTACATGGATAAAGTACAGTGTCAAGCTAGAGAGTAAAATAATGAGCCATCCAATCAGTTTCAAAGGAAGATTGCATGATGTAAACATGTTTAAAGTGCAGAATCTTAATCATTTTCCTCTTTGCCTTGTTTCCGAGTTGTTTAATTTATCTTTCAACATCCAAACATGGCTAACTTGAAATTTGAAATCTGATGGTATATGAAATTGAATGTGGAAACAATTAAGGAGATTTGCAATAATTGTGGTAGCTGTACACATTTGATCCATATCGATAAATAAGCTAAGTTCATTGTTTCCTATGTCCAAAATCAGTCAAAGAGAATTGTGTCTTTTTGAAGTAGTTTTTGAGCACCAAATAAATCTAGTTTACAAAATTTGAAGGTAATTATATAGCAAAGATGAGTCAACTTGAGAAGAGTGTAGCGTCTTCCAGCAGTGAAGCCAAGTCTAAAAGTGGTGAAGACAAGGGAAAGCCTAATTATTTAAATGAATTTTTGAAATTGCTACCTGGTTCTAGTCAGAACAAAAGAGCTCCTGATGAT
The DNA here is from genome assembly GCA_027943335.1 of Chamaecyparis obtusa. Classification (NCBI taxonomy): domain Eukaryota; kingdom Viridiplantae; phylum Streptophyta; class Pinopsida; order Cupressales; family Cupressaceae; genus Chamaecyparis; species Chamaecyparis obtusa. The sequence continues at coordinate 549,349 of BSBK01004203.1, forward strand.
GTTTTCGAAGATGTTCTAGGGTTTTGCAGAGATCCTATCACACTGAATAGCATAGGTTATACTATCTTCAACTTCTTTTATAAAAATAGAGATAGTCATATCCCTGTATGTAATGGTTGGGCTTTGGGGTTAGGGAAATTAGTAGTGCCTGATGTATTCCTGGATGCAGATTTAATTGTTGCTCTAGATAAGTGTTATGACCCTATTTCCAAGACTATTAGGAAAGAGGACTAGTCAGCTTTGGTTACTCTTGACAGGGGCTTGTTCATGAAGGCTTTTAATGTCTATACATCCTCCTCTACTGAAATCAACTAGAGTAAAGAAAAGGAGAGGTACAAGAATAACATAGGGATAGTGAAGGACCAAATGATGAAGCATATCCCAAAATAGGATAAGTATATAGCTCCCCTCCCTGCTCACATGAATGCCCCTTACCAATTTAAATCCCTTCAGCATTACATGAGGCAAACTTGTTATGCGTTGTGTAGGGTTCTGGGAATTGATGGGGATGTAGTGTTTTTACCTGCTAATCTTTGATGATTATCCTAGACATCCAGAATTCCTTGGTTAATACTGACTATGATTACATTTAGTATATCATTGATAGAATGCATGAGGGTTTGATTTTTTTCAAGGATAGTAAGAGCCCAATTAAGTTCATGCATTATTCTTTGCTAATGCACTTAATTTTGTTATTCAACATTAATAATTTTGATTCAAACATGCTGAAGCCAAGGTTCAACTTTGAAGGCCAGTATAATCCGGTGCAATTATGGGTGAGGAAGTGGAATTCTACTTCCAATGAAGGGGATTTTTGTATCTTTCAAAATTTCATTATTTATCCTATTGTAAGGATGTTAGGTATCAATACTACAAGGATATCCCAAAGGGTCCTTAGACTCCTACGACCAGTGTAGTTTGTGGACAAATGGGAGGGAGATCATAATTGGGGTGATTTTTACTTGGGTGAAAATGCTACAATTTTGAGAGTCTATGGTTGCCCCCAACCCCCACATCTGTTACCAAAATTTGTGCCTCCAAGGGTTACTTGTTTGGAATTTGTGTGGCAGTTGATGTGGATAGATATAGAACTTCTAGCCCCTCATAGGAAGGGTACATTCACACCTAGGAAATTCAAGATAGGTGACTTCCTGGTAGGAAAGAGGACATTTCCTCAAATTACTGCATGGTTAAATCAGTTCAAAATGGTTGCTGGTGCTTGTAGACATGTAGATCCTGAGGGCTTTATCAAAACTGCCAGGATGCTCTATATTCCAAACATTGGTGTGATTAAGGAACATGAGGGTTTGGATGAAGAAGATGTAGTCAGAAACATTATAGATGATGATGAGGTCAAAAGGAGATGGAACAAGTACTTTGATTTGATAGACTTGTCAAAACAAGTAATGGTAGCCCAGCTTCCTTTTAAGGGTTTCTTCCCTAACCTTCCCTATTTAAAAAGAATTGACAAGATGATAGAGATGCATGACACTCTATCAAATCAGTTGGATAAGTTGATTGACCAAAGTCAACCAAAGAAAAGGAAAGACTATTTGTCTTCTGATCAAGAGGAGTTTTCTAATGAGTCCTCAGAAGGGAATAGCGCACCACAAATTGAGGATCTACAGAGTTTTAAGCCTGTTGAAAACCAACCAGAAACAGGGGATTCTCCAAAGCCACCTTTGAAGAAATAAAGGCTTGAGGAAGGAAAGCCTTCAAGGCAGGAAAAGAAAAAGAGAATAATTGATAGAGCATCTAGTCTAGTGCTAGATGATAGGGTTTACCATCACCAATTGAGAAAAGCAATAAGAGAAGGAAAGAAGGTGGCCACTGATGAAACAGATAAGGAACAGTCCTTATGGTCAAAAAAGGATATCAGAGAGGTCTATCAGGAGGAATTTTTGAGTGATGACCAGTTTATTAAAACTGATGAATTCAAGAGTTTCCTTATTTGGAATAAGCAACAAGAAGTGAGGAAACTTCTACCTGAAGGTATGGAGCCAAGTGAAGAGACATTGAGAGCCTTAGCTTCTTATGATCCTAGCCTTGATCCCATAACTGTAGATGAAGCTAGACAACTAGTCAAGTCAAGTGGAATGCTATTGACTCCAGGGTGGGATCTGATTTCTGCATTCATCATAGATCAAATAAGAAATCAACCACCAAGTAGCCTGTCATATGAAGTTCACATTGGTGATATGATAAGAGGAAGTGGCTATGACCCTAAATCTCAAGCTGTTGCAATGTGGTCTATGGCCCCTAGAACCCAAAAGCCATCACTATTAAGTATAGAGGATAAAATGGAAGGGAATAAGATTGTATGGACTATGCAGAATACAACTGACCTTGAAGTTTCCAAGGCAGTAACTCATTGGGTTAACTTGAATGAAGCAAAGAAAGTTCAATTATCTGAAAGGTATTCAAAATTGTTTGAAAGTGCAAACCTGGTGGCCAAGGATAGAGACTTAAAATTGATGAAGATTAAGCAGTTAGAGGATGAATTGGCAGAAATAAAAGTCAAGCTTGAAGAATCTTCAAAGGTAGTTGTTTTCCCCCTATGTAGATTGAGGTCCCTATTCAGATTGATGAAGAAGTCCCTGAGAGACCTACTGAAGATTTGGAGAAGATAAGGATAGAGGCATCTTTGGACACTATGTCAAAGATTGTGCAATACAAGTGGCATAAGATAATAGAGAAGATGGATACAGTTTATCAATCAGTTAGCCAATTGCACCAGACCAATAGAAAGGTAAATGAATCATTGGCTGCTTTGGAGCCACTTCATAGTGTTTGGTCTGGGAGAAGTTTGTTGTTTGATAAACTTGATAGTCCACAGGAACATAAGCCTAAGATCCCTAGGGTAGTGACAAAAGTTTTTGAGAAGATTGGCTTAGTCAGTGTTGTTTCAAAGTTTTTTAAAGGTAAGTCCAACCAGGTGAAGGCTAGGTTATTTATGTTTGATAAGCATTATAGAAAATATCTGCCATCAATATGTGATGACAATAGAAATGTGATCAAGTTGCAAGAATGGAAACTGTCAATGGATTAGTTGGAAATTACACAAGATGCTTTCCTAAATAGTGACAATACTTTGGATTTTGAGAGGTGTAATAGCATAATTGATAGTCTTTTCAAAATTGAAAATGATTGCATATGCTTTGTGGCAGAGGCCAAAAATATAACCAACTCCACGTGGGATAAGCAAGTCAGATTATTACATGAATTTTAGACTTACAACCGGCCATTGGATGATGATGTAGCAGCTTGGGAGAAGCTAACAATAAAGAAGAAGAAGAGCCCAGTTGTCTAGCTTATAGAAGAAGAGCAAGAATAGAGCTGCAGATGGCACCTGATCCAAAAATTGGGGGAGAGCAAGTTTCAAACAAAGGATGATGTAGGTTAGCCGGAATGGCAATCATCATTCATGCAACAAATTTAGCAACTGCTCTGAAATATCCTTAGACAAAGATGCCACCTACAAAATTGTTGAGAAAAGATATTTGTAATATGTTGTTGCAATCTTTTTGTCAATTTGTAATCTTGTCTCTAGTGTAGGATCTTTTCTAGCCATCCCAAGCTTGTTGCATCCTTTCGAGGATTCCAAGATGGCTAAGATATATATAGCAAGTCTCTGCTCATTTTAGGGGGTGGAAAAAAATACTCTGTAAGAAAGGTTCTTAATACAAAACCTTATTTTCTTTAAATGAGAAGATATTGTATCAACACATTTTGACCATTAATACAAAATATTGGAGCTCTATTACTACCATTTTATTTTCTTTATGTACGGAGTGTTTTAGTTTTCTTATGTATTTAGATTGCAAGGCATTTTGAATACATTATTCACAAGGTGAATATAGGGGTTAAGCTTAAGTTTCTTTCAAGGAAAGAGTAAAATCTTAGGGGAGGTCTCTGGGAATTAATAATCCATGTATGAATTTGATGACAATTATAGAAATTAAAAGTATGGTATGTTAGGCATGTCATTTGAGTTTTAGTATATTTGTTTTGATAGATATATGTGGAGGTAGGGTTTGACTCTGATGCCCAAGTGGATAAGGCACTGGTTCTAGATCCATTTACATTTATTTGCCACCCAAAATATTAATAATTGTTTCATTTTACTTTACTGGTACAATCATAATCTGAATAATTCTATAACAAGTTCATGGATGTTGTTGCTTTCATGTTTTCTATCATTATATTGTGTATCAGGATAATATGGGCCATACTTAGAGTTCTCTCATCTTATTAAGTTGAGTTTGGAAGCAAGGACAGAGCAGTGAAGGAGCTAGTTCATAATTCAGAGCTTAGTTAAACAGTGAATTGATATAGGTATACCCGCCTGAGTATCCATACTCGAAGTGAAGAAGGTTTTCTAACCTTAACACCTTAGTGTTTTCATTTTGTTAGATTATGTCCATTGGGATTATATGAGTATTTGATAATCTATAGATTTGAGCACTAACACCATCCGTAAAATAAACATCATCAGTATTAGTCTTTCCATCAAGAGTAATAGATCCTATACCTTTAATCAAACAAGGTGCATTTTTTCCAACTCTAACAACTCCTCCATCATATTCGTTTAACTTTATGAACTTTTTTATGTCTCTAGTCATGTGATGTGAACAACCACTATCTATAATCCATTCAAATTTCTTTTCAACTTGAGAAACTAAGGCTTTTTCTTCCTTGACATCAATTTCATAATTTTATTCTTTAATTGCTACAAATCCTATGTCATCATTATTCTCATTATCACTTTCACTTAAGGTTCTCTCTATACTAGATTCAAGATCTTCATCATTAGCATAATAACATTCCTTAGATCTTCTAGGTTTGAAATTGTTTCTATACTTTTTAACTCTCTTAGGACATTTAGATGCAAAATGACCATATTCTTGACAAGTCCAACATTTAAAAAATTTCTTACCGTCTAGTTCTCTCTTCACAAGCAAGGCAATACCTTCTTCAATCTTCTTGTCTTCTTCATTTCTAGATCTACTGCTGCCAGCATAATCTCTGCTCACACTAATGCTTCTTAACAAAGTAGGGCGAACACTAAGACCACTAAATGTTGTCTCCATTCTAGGTAAGTGTCCTGATAACCTCAGGTTCATCTTTGTTGCTTCCAATCTTCCAAGAAGAATCTCTCTTGTAAAGTTTGTAGTACAAGGTATAACTTGTTCAATCATCTATGTTGTCTTCTTAAATATAGGAGTCAATGTCCTCAGAATCTTCCATATTACTTCATTCTCTGTCTTTGTTCCTCCACAATATTTTATACCTGTAACAATTTTTGACATTCTACCAATATAGCTTCTAACAGATTCATCTTCCAACATTCTTATATCTTCAAATGCACATATCCAATTATGCAATCTAACTCTTTTTGCATGTTCATCACCTTCAAAAGTAGAGTGTAAAGCTTTCCAAATTTCATGAGATTTTTTCAAACATTTTACTTGACTGTACTCATTCTTCGAAAGGGCTGTCAAAAGTGCTTCTCTTGCAAGTATGTTACACATGAATAGATCTCTCTCATCGGTAGTACATGTTTCAAGATTGTCCTCTTCAATGATAGTCTTATCATTCTTTGTAATCAACCAATAACTTGGTCCTAAACACAGTAGGTGTGTCTTCATCTTTTCTTTCCAAGTGTCAAAATTTATTCCATCAAACTTAGGGCTTTCTTTCTTGAAATTCACCATGGATCTCCTTAAGTTATTAAAGTTCTTTTTCAAGGACCTGTCACTCTGATACCAATTGTTAGAAAGTAAAGTCCACAAAGATAACTAAGAGGGGGGGATGAATTAGTTATCAGATAATTATAACTTTTACCAACTTCAATAGCATTAAACCATCTAAGCAATATAATTAGCAACCATAGAAAGATATTCATACACAATAACACAATGACACAAGATATGTTGACTAGGGAACCTCTTGATCAAAGAGTAAACCCCAGTGGAAATGATGCCCACAAAAGATGAACTAATATGAATATTCCTTATAAAATTATGGACTCTATTAGGAGTCTTATGAGATACATTCAGTGCACATAAATCCCTATTAGGAGATTTTGAATCCCTGTTAAAAGATTCTAACCCTGTTAAGAGTTATGGAAGATAGAAGGACCTACTACCCAAAAAACTTCAAGGTAAGATCATTGAACACACTGTCCAAATAATCTTTGTATTACATAATAGAATAATATGTTACCTCTTTTCTGATTGTGCCAAACCACACTCACTGTTACACCAGATCTCAATTTTAGATCTTTGTACTTCACATGTCTTCCTTCACAATTCACTTTCACATTTAGCTCTTTTCTTCACTTCATATGCATGCACTAATATCCTCTTCTATGTACAACAAGGAAATACATTCCTTCCTTTATACCATGCTCAAATAATTACAAATGAGTCAGCATACAATTACAAAATAAAATTTTCCATACGCTACATCAAAATTACACAAAACTATCAGCTTCCAAATACAATAAATCTTCATTCATGTGACCTCAAAGTTTGTGTTATCATCCACATCACTATAAATGTGTCTTCAACTTCCCTTTAACTATGTAAAACCATATTCCATCCTGATTAGGAGATATCATCCTATTTCCACAAACCGCTACTCAAGAACACTGCCTGAATACTACTTCCACCAAAATGCTCATAACTTTCATGAATAAAAGAATTATTGTTTTCACTATTAACCATAGACATATAACATATCAAAGAGTATATCCCCAACATAGCATAGCTCCAACTAGAATAACCCATGTGTGTTAATTCAAACTATGTCTGCTTCTTTGCAAGTCTCCAAAAGATCACTGTGTTGACATCAATGAGGATCATAGTCATGAATGCAACAACAACAACTACAAAATTTTTGCCAAACATTTAGAATTCATTCCTAACAATATATATATATATATATAAGATTAATAACCATAAACATAACCATCAATTTCAAAAATCATAACACTAAACACAAAATCCCAACTAAGGTGACCTTGTAAATAGGAATCTAAGTCAATAGGAAGCCCTTGAGAGTAACTTGGTAAAATCTCCACACAACAAAAATTCAAAGATTTTGAAGGCACACTCAGACTTATGTAATTAGGTGGAGTCAATGCTTGGTACTTTCATCTTGCAACACCAACTGAGTACACCAACATGTGTGTATATATATATATATGCACAAACAGTGGAAAACAAGGAGGGAGAGTGAAAAATCATGTGGATCTCCCATAGGAGTAACTATGATTGCCTCTCCCCATCCTACACTCACATTAGAAAATGTAATCAATAAATCATAGAGGGGTTAGTAGGGTTATCTCCATAATAAACATGATTTGTTTGAAAATGGAGCTTTAACAATGCATCTATCATTCACCTACTCATTTGTTTATTTGTTTTGAATTGGAATTGAATAATTAATGGAAATTTGGAAATGTGTGATAATTAGACAAGATAAAATACATACCTCATAATGGAATAAATCTAGAAATACCTATTTTCTGATGCCTGTGTGTTGTCTCTGGAAATTTTACAACTAGATCTGGGACCAGAAAACTGCAATAGAGAAAACCTAGAAAATGTTTTTCTTTCTAGAAGTAGGTCATCCTTAACCCAGATAATGGGGCAAGGTCTTACCCTAGGGAAGGATCCTACCCCCCACTGCAGGTCATCCTTGACCCAAAATAGCTCCACTGAAAAATCTATTCGTGGATATTGAAAATTCATCAAAAAGGGTATTCAGATCTGCACTTCAATTCTTGAAATAGTGACTGTAGATATCTGAAAATGGTGTTTTGGGGTGGCTATATAGGGTTTTGCCTTAGTCAAACCCCCATTTTGGTGATCTCCACCTCCACAAATAACTGGTTGTAACAGAATGTGTGTGTGTATTGAAAGTGTAATGCCGAGATCTAATCCTCTAGATAAAAACCCTAGCATGAATATGTATGAGAAAGCAATGCATAGATTTGAAGAAGATAAGAAAGCATACCAAGCCCCCAAGGCTAGAGTACACCTACCAAACTCATAATCCATAATTGCTACCCCATGATTGTATCTTTGAATTATTGGATGTTGATAATGGTGGATCAAGGTAGAAATGATCTCTCTTGCTCCAAATAGATGTTCACAATGGTGTGTTCATAAAGATGCTTGATATCAAATATGGCTTGATCTTCTATATCATCCTCTTGCATCTTCACTACACCATCCTCTTACATCTTCACTTCACCATCACTTACTTTCTTGAATCAATTATGTCTCCACTTGATGTCTTGATCATGAAATTGCTTGATCTCCTTGTGATGTGATTACATTGTGTAAAAATGAAGGTAAATGAGAGTCTTTATATAGAGGTTTCAAGGTGAGGCTCCTAGAGTAATGTGAGGACCCATAATTCAAATTTCACCTTTAATTATGGTCCAATCACAATAACCAACTAAGGAGGGAAAATAATTAAATGAATTTAAATTTAAAACCCTTCCACGCTCAAATCTGAAAGCCCGACATTGATTTCAAGACCCTCCGGGACCAAATTTAAAAAGGGGAAATCAAATCCTGAAGGAGGTCAAAGATGACCTCATCTTTGACCTAGGTTAGGGAAAAACTAGACTCTAACCTAGGTTAGGGATGACCTAGACTCTCACCTAAGTTAGGGTCTACATCATCCTTGATCCAAGGGTCCAGATCCAGCTAAAATGAGAAACAAGAGGTCCCGAGGATGCCCAGAGACCTAAAAATGATGTCAGAATAGGGTAGACTTCCAAGGAGGGGCACAAAATCCTATGATGAATATGATGAAGGCTATAAGGACCTATTTCTAAATCCTACCTAGAAAATAGAGCCATAGAAGTGGTAAATTAAGGAGAATCATCAGGATCCTAACCCTAATTTCACCTAGAATGAAGGGATCAAGTGCAGAATGCAACCTAAATGCAAGTCTATCATCATAAATGCATTAAAGGAGGGTTCTAAACCTATCAATATTTAAGTTTTTCTATTTTAAGATGATACATTTAGCCCCTAATATATCTTAGATATGACAATACGTGAATATGCAAGCTAAAGTAAGAAAACATCATAGTAAATAAAAAGGATATAGCCAAGTCCTTGATGTAAAGATCCTGTAAGAAAATGTTAGAACCTAAAAAACACAAGGTTAATTAAAATCCATAAAGAACCTAGAGCTTACTATATTGCAATTGAAAAGTGCATAAAGCCCCTTATGCCCCCCCTATTTTGGCTTTCTACTTTCGAAGGGTGAAACAGGGTGATAAGAAAAACTCTATACACTGGATATGAAGTTCATTGAAAATTCCTTTTCCTAAACCAATTATAAGGATTCCTAACCTTCCTAAACTTATTCAAGGAGTTAGGTATTTGAATCACTATTCCAACACCACTAACGGCACTGAAAAAATAGTTATCAAACTCAAGTTATGATGAAAAGAGTGAATGTCTATCTAAATGCATAAGAATGGAAATTTGAGTTTACCATGAGTAAACCCTAAAAGAAACCCTAATTTAAACTATAAATAAGGAAAAGGAAGAGATACTTACTCATTCTTACCATTTGTAGATTCAAAAAGATGAAGCAAGATGTCGAGGAGAGAAGAACTTTGAGAAACACACATGGAGCTTCTGAGACACAGCCTAGCTACCAGACAGTCACTTCCTTAGGTGAGTTTGTTGTTGTTTGGTTTTGTACTTTCCAAATTCCTATTTTTCATAGGAAAGGTCAACCCTATCCCATATAGGTCTACCCTAACCCATCTATGTTGACTTTGACCTAAGAAAGTCAGCATTGACAAGAAGGTCTCCACCTATTCTAGGATGAGGTCGACCTTGACCCAACAAGGTCATCCTTGACCTAGTAAAGTTGACCTTCACCTTGTAAGGTCATCCCTGACCTAACTGAGCTTGACCTTAACCTAGTCAAATTATATTTGCAGATTTTTTGATGTAGATTACTAATATGATTTATTTTTTTGCGTGTAGGACTTGATCTATCTTCGAGAGCATCCCTTTGGAGGGTTGCTAGGCATGGTGAGAGATAGGTTGTCCGATCTTGAGGATGATGAGATGCAGTTACTAAGAGATGTGAGACTATAATGGCTATTAGTCCTACCACAGATCAAACTACACTGAGCCATGCTATCAGCTATGATAGAGAGGTGGGATGAGGATACATACTCCTTCCATCTTCCCTCTAGAGAGATTACAATGACATTGGAGGATGTCTATAGGATCCTATGGCTTCTAGTCCGAGGTGAGACTATGAGACCTAGAGCATAATGATTTTTTGAGGAGATCAATGTAGATAAGGATTATTATAGAGGATAGATTCCATAGATGTAGACTCAGTCAGATCAGGTCCTATTATCATCCATAGTATCAGGCCCTACACCTTTAGTACAAAGGGTGATGCTTTTCATAGTATCCTTAGTTGTGTTACCCAATGCAAAGGGTACCATATTTTTTACACCTCTTACTCATCTTATACAAAGGATGGAAAGGGAGAGGACTATGTTCTAATGGGGTCATGGCATGTTAGCCTAGCTATACCATGAGCTAGGTCAGCTAGTGAGATATCAGAGAGAGTTTGTCGATATGCACACTCTTGCAGATTTGGCTATTTGAGAATTTTGCATGTACATGTCCATAGGGTGTTCTAGTGATGGTAGATATGAGTACATTGAGAGTCTTTCTGTATCCTCTGAGAGATGCTTGGTAGATTGGAGTTATCATCTACTAGAGGGTATGTCTAGACTACATTTTGAGCATTGATGTGATATGGAGACCCTACTGCTAGATGACAGAGTGGCCTGATACGTGATTCCAAATGAGATATTCATAGTATCAGAAGCTACTGGAGGGTCATCAGAATCATATAGTGCTATCATTATATTATGATCAGGTGATGAGGTAGTTTAGCATGTTACAAGGAGTCCCTAGAGCAGTACCTCACTATGCACATCTGATGAGGTATTATTAGAGACCCAGTGCCATGTGCCAACCATCGATAATAGACATAAAGGAAAGTGATGCAGATGAGATACAAGATAGAGAGGTACCAAAAGATGTGACCTATTCATGCATGAGCTGACTTTACATTAGGTACTAGAATCTATAGGGGACCCCCCCTATCTTCCCATAGGATTATCCTATAGGTGATCTAGGTCTTTCAACAAGGACACACTGAGATAGTGGTACAGCAGAGGAGGATGAGGATGTTAGAGATGAGGAGGAGCACATCTCCAAGGAAGATCCCATGGAGGAGGAGAGAGCAGAGGAGATGCCCCTAGCTAGTGATACTGGTGTAGATGTACATGTTTTCATGCATCACCACTAAGATCATGATGGCCTCCACATCCCCACATAGAGACACCGCCACCAAGGCCTAGACATAGAAAGCATGGAGAGGCTAGTCACTCCATGCCCCCACCATCTAGACACTTTAGTAATGTCTAGGAAGGAGACCTGGGTATGAAATATGAGATTCAATTAAATATGCTATTTGATTTGAGATAAAGTAAAACATCACATTGATAAATTTAAGTTTCTTCTACAACTAGTGTAGTGGAGTGGAGAAGCTTTGTATCTAAAATTATAAAGGATACAATTATATCCTATTGACTACCAGTCGGTGAGCGAGTTTCTTCCATTGTTCGTAGAGGCATGCTAACATCTATGCATGCATCCAATGAGAGCTAAGATTATGTAGAGAAAGGGAGGAGAAGCTAATAGCTGAGTTACAGAGTGCCCAAGAGCATCTATAGGGTATGAGCATATCGAGGAGCCACTCAAAGATACAAAAATCTTCATCTTCCTACCATAGGGTAGAGATCCAAGATCCATCAGCCATGAGAGCGTAGTGATAGATGTAATGATAAATAGGGCCATTGGCCACATATGTATTAGAACTTGAAAAAAAAACTTTTGATGAATGAAAAACTTTCTCTACTAATTAGTTCTATGTTTGATTACTATGTTTTCATCAGTATAAAACTTAATAGAAAGAAAGAGAGTGCGTAAATATATTCAAAATGTAATTTTTCTAGAACTACATAACCTATAAAACAAACTTTATAATGAATACATAAATGCACAAGGAAAGAAAGAAATAAATTAAATATAATAATGTTTGAGATGCATAATATTAATGATTTCCTTAAAAGAAACACCATCCATATTAGCAAGTTTATAATCACCTGAACCAAAGTCTTCAATAACAAAAAAAGGTCCAAGCCAATTAGGGCTAAAATTTCCTTTTTCACCCTGTAAAGCATTCACATTTCATTGATTCTCATAGAGAACTAAATCACCAACCACAAATGTTCATTCAATTACCTTATGATTATATTTCTTCTAAAGAGATTTATGATAAGCTTTTATATGTTCTAATGCATGTATTCGTTGTTCATCCAACATTTCTAGTTCTTGTAAGCATTGTTCATGGAAAGTATCCTTATCAATTATCCCATGAAATGAACACATGTAAAGAAGGTATTTCCAATTCCAAAGTCATAATAGCATGAGTACCATAGACAAGGTTGTAAGGAGAAGTACCCATGGTAGTACGAACACTAGTCCTGTAAGCCCATAAAGCATAGGTCAGTTGAGTATGCCAATTTTTGCATGCTTGCTAACTTTTTTCTCAGAATTTATTCAATGATTTTATTTGATGCTTCAGCTTTTCCATTAGATTGAGGATAATAAGAAGTTGAAAATCTAGATTGAATTCAATATTTCTCCAAGAATTTCATGACTTCTTTGTTTTTAAAAGAGGTACCATTATCTGAAACTATCGTCAAAGGAATACCAAATCTTGTTATGATATTGTTAAGGATGAAATCAAAAATAACATCTACCATTGTTGAATGAAGAGGGATAGCTTCAACCCACTTCATGAAGTAATCTATAGTAGTCAGAATGTAAGTATATTGTTGAGAACAAGCTGGTGAGATTTTTCCAATAAGGTCAAAACCCCAAATACTAAAAGGCCATGGAGAAACTTGATTATGAAGGTCACGGGTAGGAGCATGAATCAAATTACTATGTTCTTGACATTGAGGACATTTCTTAACAAACATTAAATAATCTTGTTCCATTGTTTGCCAATAATATCCCATTCAAAGCAGTTTATTAACCAGAGATTTTCCATCAAAATGTCCCCCACAAGAACTAGAATGAGCTTCTACCAAAGCTATAAGTATTTCAGTTCTATTAAACATCTTAATAATAATGTATGCATCACCAAGCTTTGTAAACCATAGATTTCTATTGCAAGATTGGAATTCACCAACAAACTGCAAACTAGTAAGAACGTGCTACTTGAGAGAGAACCAATCATGACTAAAGAAACAATGATCCAAAAAATATATGAACCTAGGAACATGATCTAAGATTGGACACAAATGCAATCTAATCATTACATATGCTATCTCAAACATATGATTAATTGCCAACTTGATCTGTCAAACTAGAAAATAAGAACATTACTGAATAGAAATATTTTTGGTTGATGCAAGATTGCTATTAACCCAAGATGTTCTTGCATTAGACACCTATGTTTATTAATAAATTGATGCTCTCAATTTTCAACCTAAGAATAATCATTATGATCCAACTCATATTGATAAATCAAAGAAGAATATTCAACTAGTATGTCCTTCTTGTTCACCAAATACACCTTTTCTCTAGTACTCCTCCAAACTCTGCTATCCAATTTTTTCTCAATCTCATCTATCTTCTTCTTCAAATACTATTTCTTCACTTCTAAATCATCCTCAGGCTCATCATACTCATACAAATTAGCAATATTGAATATAGGTGAGATATCCATTGTTAATATGATTTAGAACAATAGAGAGGGGGGGTGAATCAGTTGTTCTCAGGTCCAGATGTATAAAAAAAACTTTTAAACTCTTCAACAAATCAGATCTAATAACCAACACCTACTCGATCATTATTGATTGCATAACAAAAACATATAACAGTGCAGTCCACTTATCCAATAGCATCTAACTTGTAAAACATAGAAATGTTCAAACCAAAACATTCACACAAGTATCAACACCAAGATTTATAGTGGAAACCCAATTTGGGAAAAACCACTTTGTAACATGTTACTATTATGTTCACTCTTCTGAAGTGAGCTCAGTGAAAAGCTAACCCTGTCAAAGGTTACAAACACAATATCAGGTGTAATCCGATTAAAGGATTTCAACCACTTTGTTAAAAGTGTGCCTTGTTATAGGACTTGCATACACTCCATTAGAATGAAACCTTGTTCAAAGGATTTATACCTATGATTGTTAGGTCAACCTCTATTTAAAATATTTTGACTATTACAATCATTAGAAAGTAGGAGTAATATTGATCTGAGAAACATACAACTCACTTTGCAAATATCAAATCCAATTTTGTACACATATGTTGGCTTACTGACTATGAACCTTTTCCATCTCCATCACTGATCTACTCAGAACCCTTCAAGTGATAACAACACTTCTCCTTCAACCTTTTCTTCTTAGACAGTCAATAACATCAACAATACCTCCAGCATTCACTTCTTTCTCTACATTCAACCCCTCACTTAGGTTTCTTTAATACTACCTCTATTAGGTCAATACATCTTTTGCTGCTTAATCTCCTTCATAGATCTTAGGGTTAGGTCAGATTCATTGAATCTATCCTACATTATGTTCTTCGGCTTATCTTTTAAAGAAATATCTTGAATCTCTTAAAAATTTACAATAAAACATTTTACAGTGCATTAAATGCTTTCATACAATCAATAAATAAAGTCAACACATTTTACATATTCAAGAATTCAATGATGTCAGCTGGAAATCTGAATTCTTCATCAAATGCAAAATACTAACACTCAGTCAATACTATGTCCAACTTCTTGGTCTTCTCTAGAAATCTCCATCACCACATAAACTATTTCCTCAGCTAACACTATCTTCCTCGGCAATTAACTGGTGTTTGGTCAACAATGATTTTACTCGGCATTCACTAGCTTAAACTAGATTTATTCACTTGTGCTCAGTTAAGCCTACCAGTTTACTCTTCATTCTTACTTAGATAAACAATACATTGTCTTATCATTGTGCCACATAATCAAGTACTCATTGAAGTATCAAGATAACTTAACCTTTCATTAGGTGCTATTGTTACCAACCTTGCCTATCCCCTTAGCAACACTCAAATACATATAGTACTTTCTCAAATAGCAATAGTCTTACCAATCAAGGTTTGACATCAATGACAATACAACAATTGCTTCAATTGCAGTTTCCAACAATCTCCCTCTTTGGCATTGATGGCAACACCATATGCATATCACATGAATTACCAACCAATCCAAAACTTATCAGTCTATCATAGAAATGTATAATATCCTTAGCTTCATTCTGATATAGAACCAATTAGCCATGTTTGACCATCCACTAAATTTCTCTCACTGTCTTGATCTTCTCATTCTATGTATTCATCTGTCATTATCTCCCTCTTTGACAAAAATTCTAAAGCAGCAACAAAAACATACATCATGTAGATGTAGATAACATCCTTTCAGTTTAGTAGAATATTTCTCCCTCTATCATCTTGCGTATGACTTATTCTGACTTTTTTGTCCTCTTCACAACTCTAGGCTGCTCCTAAAGTGTGACCTTTCTCTGCATCAATATGTTGGATGTTCTTTGCAGCACACTTGATGTAGTGCTCCTAGCTCGAATACACAGCCTCAGCTAGGGGAAGGACCCCTAATTGACTTCTCAGGTATTCATGAGCTTCTTTAGGTAAAGCTTTAGTGAATATATATGCTATTTGTTCCTTGGTATTCACATATTCCATGTGGACCTCTTTATCTTGTACTAGTTCTCTCAAGTAGTGATACTTGATGGCAATGTGTTTGGTCTTTGTGTGCATCACTGGGTTTTCAGAGATGATGATAGCACTTGTGTTGTCATAGAAGATGACAACTGGTTTAGTGATTTCTTCTTTCATGCCTACCAATAATTGCTTTATCCATATCAAATTTGAACAATTGATAGCTACAACCACATACTCAGCTTCAGCACTAGATTGGGAAATGCAATTTTTTTTCTTACTTGTCCAGGAAACTAATCTCTATCCAAGAAAGAAAGCTCCACCACTAGTACTCTTTCTGTCATCTACATTTCCTACCCAATCAACATTTTTATACACTCTCACTTCAAATTTGTCATGCTTCTTATAGTACAATCCATAGTCAGCAGTTCCCTTCAAGTATCTCATGATTCTTTTAACCGCCATCATGTGAGTTTCCTTAGGATTGGCAAAAAATATTGCCACAATCCCAATAGCTAATGCAATATCTGGTCTGCTATGTACAGTATAATGTAGCTTTCTGATCATAGATCTATACAAAGTCTGGTTAACTTCTACAACATCATCATTCTTAGACAACTTTTGTCCAGTAGCCATGGGAGTACTTACTGGCCTTGAGTCCTCCATAACAAAGGTTTTCAGTATCTCATGAACATATTTAGACTGGGTGATGAAGATTTCTTTCTCCATCTGATATACTTGTAAACCAACAAAAAAATTGATCTCCCCAAACATAATCATTTCAAATTAAGTTTACATTTCATTTGAGAATTTCTTACAAAAGGCATCTTGTCCTCCAAA
This sequence comes from Chamaecyparis obtusa, assembly GCA_027943335.1. NCBI lineage: Eukaryota > Viridiplantae > Streptophyta > Pinopsida > Cupressales > Cupressaceae > Chamaecyparis > Chamaecyparis obtusa. The sequence goes on from BSBK01004203.1 coordinate 566,058, forward strand.
TATAATATCATCTACAAAGATTTTGGCTAACAGGATTCCTTTACCTTCTTCATCTTTCATGTATAGATTGCTTGTATCATTTGTCCTTGAGAATCCAATCTATATTAGGTAGTTGTGCAATCTCTCATACCATGCTCTAGGAGCTTGCTTTAATCCATATAGTGCTTTATTTAGTTTGCAAACCATGTGTCTTATGTTTGGATCAACAAATCCTTCTGGTTGTTCAATATATAGTTCTTCTTCCAATATACCATTTAAAAATGTAGACTTGACATCCCTTTGGTATACCATGAAACTTTTATGGGTAGCATATGCAAGCATAGTTCTGACTCCTTCCAATCTTGCTACAGGGACAAATGTTTCCCCATAATCTATTCCTTCTTCTTGTGCATAACCTTTGCATACTAGCCTAGCCTTGTTTCTTGTGATTTGACTATGTTCATTCAGCTTATTACAAAATACCCACTTTGTCCCAATGACATTCTTATCTTCTAGTCTCGGCACCAGAGTCCCTGTATCATTCTTCTCTTTCTGGTCAATCTCTTCATTCATTGCTTCTATCCAGTCTTCATTTTCTAATGCTTCCTTTTTGTCTTAGGCTTATATTCACATAGTAAACATGTTGGATCTCTCACTTTGCTTCTTGTCTAAATTTTGGTATCTTTATCTCTAATAATATGTTCAAGCTTGTAATGTCTCCTTACATATTGTACTAGAATAGGTTCTGTGCTTCTTTCATTTGGCTCATCAGGTTCTCCAACAAGATTGTCAAATTCAGCTTCTGAATGCTCGACAACCTCTTCCTAATACTTGGTAGCTTCTTCCTATCACTCAGCACATTCTTCATCTTTCTCACCATTTTTATCCTGATGCTCGACATTGCTTACCCAAGACTCAGCATCAAGTGTAGGTCTATCACTTGCTTCTTCTTCCTCTATATACACAAAAGATCTGTAATCTTCTGGTACTTTGTTACTATCAACATCATTTTTCTCTACATACTCATCAACTTTGACATTTACACTTTTCACAATTTTATTAGTCTTAGTAGTCAAACACTTATAAACTTTACTTTTTATGGAATAGCCTAGGAATATACCATCATCACTTTTAGCATCAAATTTTCCTATCCTACTATCCTTCAATATGTAGCACTTACTTCCAAAGATTATAAAGGACTTTACATTCAGTGCATACCCATGCCATAATTCATAAGGTGTCAGATTTGTACCTTTTTTTATCTATAGTCAGTTAACAGTATAAATAGCTATACTTACAGCTTCATTCCAATACTTCTATGCAACATTCTTTTCAATCATTAATGTCTGTGCATAGTCCAAGATAGATCTGTTCCTTCTCTCTACAATATCATTCTATGGAGGAGTTCTAGGTACAGACATCTATCTTTTGATCCCTCTATCATTGCAAAATAGATTGAACGCATTTGATGTGAATTCTCCACCTTCATCAGATCTCAAACACTTTAGGTTTTTATCTATCTCTTTTTCAACCTTAGCCACATACCACTTAAAAAATTTAAAAACATCAGATTTTTCCTTTGAGAACATTACATGCATCATTCTGGTATAATCATCAACAAACAGGATAAAATATCTAGCACCACATTAGCTTTGTACACCCATTGTTAGATTTGACAAACGCAAATCATCCCAAGAACACCTGCATGCAAGACTGTCACAAAGAAGAAGCAAAAAGACAGAAAGCTATGGCGGCCAAAAGGCCAGAGACTGCAAAACCATGTTGCAAGAAAAAAAATCTTCTATTAACAATGATGAAAAAAATACAATCTCCTTATTGAAATGAAAGAAGTGAATCCTTATAAAAGGAAACACGAAACCCTAAAGGCTAAAACCCTAAAGAATTATAAAGCGCCTAAGTGAAACTTAAGCCTAGAGTATGATAAACTAATAATTAAATGATTTAATTATTAGCTAACATAAGACTACTCTAACACCCCCCCTTAAGTGTAACTTAGGGAGAAGCAAAAAATGCTAAACTACTGCAGAAAGCAGGAAAGATGGGTCCCGGCAACTAGGCCTGATCAGGTACCCAAACATAAAGCAAAAGATGTCCCAGAGAAAGGAACAAGAAGAGAGCAAGAAACTCCTCTGAAGCATGTCTGAAAACTCTGTCAGAAGATATTGCTGGAACCCCCACTGAAGTGCATGACCAAGTAGAGAAGACAAGAGTCTGAAGAGCTGATCAATCGAACCAGGAAGCAATAGAACCAACAGGTGAACCCCCCCATAATGATGAACTGGGAGAGGTGACAGGAACACTGAAATGCAGTACCAAAAATAGCTGCAGAAGAAGAACCAGGAACACCAACAGTGCAACAGAAGCACACACACAGGATAAAGGGCGGTGTCATAGACACAGTCTACATGGGCTAATGTCATGGAAGGTACGCTCACTTGACAAGAGTGGATGCGTCTATAGTGGAAAATGCATCAGAATCCCCCCATGGCACTTTATAACTGAGTGCGAATACTAAAACTGAACCAGGTGAAAAAGATCCCAGAAATGAAGAAGAGGGCACTTTATCTTAGTGCGTTTAGAGAATAAAGATACATCAGAAAGAGCATGCAAGCTTAGAAGTCAAAAAGAAGAGTGCACTAAGAAACCAGAAGAAGAGATCCCCGGACCTGTAGAACCAAGCACACCACCAGAGGGCATAAACTGCAAAACTCAGAGGAGTGAAAACCTGGAGTAGAATCTGGAAGAAATACCTCAGCCACTGAATAGTACACAGAAACAGCTTTCCGACGATATCTCGTTTGCCGAAAAAGGAGTCCGGATGAGCCAGATATGACTCCCGGAAGGCAAAAAGAGACATCAGACTTCAACAGAAAAAAACACTGTTGAAACGGTAGAACCCAAAATCTTAACCTCCATCATCGGAAAGAGCTCGGAAAGAGCTTTCCGACGATATAAAGAAGTCAGAAAAAGACCCCCGTATGCTCCCTGTAGAGCGAAAAAAGCCCAGGTACCCCCAAAAAGGCAAGATAAGAGCCCCAGGGGCTAAAAAAAATAGGCCCCCGGGCGCATGGCGCGCTCCGGGGGCTGGGCCGCAGCCCCTGGTCAGTCATATGACCGTGCTGCTGCGAATAGCAGCCCGCGGGGGCTGAAACCGGCCGGGCGGCGGCTGGGCGGGCCGGAGCGGGGCTGGGAGGCGGCGGCTGCCGGCGGTGGGCGGGCCGGCGAAGCGGAGGGCGCGGGCGGGGGGCCGAGGGCGGCGGAGGCCGCAGAGGGCGGCGGAACAGTGGCGGAGCTGGGGTGGGCGGCAGCTGAGCGGGCCGCGGGTGGCGCGGTGGCGGGAGCCGGGGCTGCTGCAGGGGCGGGGGCCGCGGCTGCGGTGGCCGCTCGGGCGGTGGCCGCGGCTGCGGTTGCTGCTGGGCGGCGCGGGGGTGGCCGCTGGGCGGCGCCCCCAAAAATGTTTTTTTTTTAAAAAAAATCGCCGTGTACCCGCCTCGGAGTTCGTGCCAGGGCCGTACGGCCCTGGTATGCAAAAAAATTTTGCCTCAGATGCCACTGTGTCCAAAATGGACAAGTTTTATATGGATTTAGGGGTTCTTGGGCCTTTCGGACACAATGGTGGTGTCAATTTTTGTCCAAGGTGAGCCAAATTTTGGCTCCCCCCAGATCCAAAAAAAAACTTCTGAAACCCTCTGTGCTTCAATAAAACTCGAACAGCGAACAACAGGAGAGCTCTGATACCATGTTAGATTTCACAAACGCAAATCATCCCAAGAACACCTGCATGCAAGACTGTCACAAAGAAGAAGCAAAAAGACAGAAAGCTATGGCGGCCAAAAGGCCAGAGACTGCAAAACCATGTTGCAAGAAAAAAAATCTTCTATTAACAATGATGAAAAAAATACAATCTCCTTATTGAAATGAAAGAAGTGAATCCTTATAAAAGGAAACACGAAACCCTAAAGGCTAAAACCCTAAAGAATTATAAAGCGCCTAAGTGAAACTTAAGCCTAGAGTATGATAAACTAATAATTAAATGATTTAATTATTAGCTAACATAAGACTACTCTAACACCCATCAGTCCACAAAGGTCAGTATGAACCAAATCTAAGATATTCTCAAAATTAAAGATTTTTCTCTTGAAACTAGACTTAGTCATCTTACCCAACTGACATTCTTTTCACATTACATTCTTAGGTTTCTTCAATCTAGGTAGACCTCTCACTTTCTTTTTCTTGCTAATTTCTACTAGATTATAAAAGTTAACATAACATAGCCGTTTATGCGATAACCAAATATCATCAAGTTGTGCAATCATACATGTTTCCTCATATAGGTCTAGATAGAACAAATTACCTCTTGTCTATTCTCCACTTCCAATTAGTTCACCTGTGGCATCAAATATTTAGGCTTTCCTATGATGAAATTCCACTCAGTAGCTAGTGCTATTAAGTTGAGCAACACTCAGCAAATTATAATTAAGACCCTCAACCCAATAAGCATTTTCACAAGAGATCTTATCAGCCATCTTAATCAATCCTTTTCCTCTAATAGGACATGGTGCATCATTTCCAAACTTTACACTCCTGCCTTTATAATGGTTTAAGCTATCAAACTTAATCTTATCTCCACTCATATGATGTGAACAACCACTGTCAATAATCCATTTATCAGTTTTGTTCACATAAGATATTAATGCACTTTTCTCATCCTCATCAGATTCATCTTTCATTGCAACATAGACAACTTCAATTTCAAAATCATCACTATCAATGTCAGTCTCTTCTTCAGCAATGTAGCAGGATTTCTTACCTTTCCCTTTGTAGTCTTTGTATTTTCAGTAACCTATGTCTTCTCTTTTGTCTTTATGCTTATTGTCTCTTTCTTCATCCTTATTATCCCTATCATGACATCTAGTAGCTATATGACCAACTTTATTACATGAAAAACATATAATAGGGAGTTTACCTTTGTACCTTCCTTTTCTCCTTTTTAGTCTTCTACCCATAAGAGCTTCTAGATCCTCAAGTTCTTCATTAGATGTGCCACTGTCACTATCACTTTCACTTTCAATTTCACTGATACATCTTTATTTTTCCTTCTTTGACTTATTCAAAACCATATGTGACTTTAAAGAAGATTCAATACTATCAACAGTGAAGTTATCATACTTAGAAAGATCAAAAGTAGTAAGCTTGCTGACCAAACTTTCTAAAGTAAGGGTATTAGGAGAGTTACATCTAGATTCGTGGATTGTAGAAATTTTGATTCCATAGATGGGATGCAAAGTTCTCAATACTTTTCCTATTACAGTTTCATCCTCAATAGTTCCATTTGCTCCTCTAATAGCATTTACAACTTCTTTTATTCTACCACAATATTGTGCAATATTCTCACCTTCATGCATTCTTATTTCATCAAATTTACCTCGTAGGCTCTCGGCTTTTTCTCTCAACACATTCACATCACCGCCATAAATGCTTGCAAGGGTGTCCCACATTTTCTTTGCAGTACTACAATCTTTAATATCTTCAAATTCTAGATAACTTAGGGTAGATGCAATCTCCAACATTTCTTGGTTGTGCTCTTGTTTAGCTTTCATTTCCTTGACAATCCGAGGTGCAGCAGGTGTGACATAATCATGTTCAATGTAATACTTAGCAGAATCACCAATATCGGCCAGATGCAGCTTCATCAAAATTTTCCATGTAGGAAATTTTTCCTTATTCAACTTAGGTACCTCCTTATACATCTTGATCATTTGCTTCAAGTACCTTCAAACTTGTTCTCTGTAAGCACCAATAGCTCTAATACCAATTCTTAATATGATTTAGAACAACAAAGAGGGGGGTTGAATCAGTTTTTCTCAGGTCTAGATGTATTAAACAAACTTTTAAACTCTTCAACAAATTAGATCTAATAACCAACACCTACTTGGTCATTATTGATTGCATAACAGAAACATATAATAGTGTAGTCCACTTATCCAATAGAATCTAACTTGTAAAACATAGAAATGTTCAAGCCAAAACATTCACACAAGTATCAACACCAGGATTTATAGTGGAAACCCAATTTGGGAAAAACCACTTTGTAACATGTTACTATTATGTTCACTCTTCTGAAGTGAGCTCAGTGAAAAGCCAACCCTGTCAAAGGTTACAAACACACTATCAGGTGTGACCCGGTTAAAGGATTTCAACCACTTTGTTAAAAGTGTGCCTTGTTATAGGACTTGCATACACTCCATTAGAATGAAACCTTGTTCAAAGGATTTATACCTATGATTGTTAGGTCAACCTCTATTTAAAGGATTTTGACTATTACAATCATTAGAAAGTAGGAGTAATATTGATCTGAGAAACATACAACTCACTTTGCAAATATCAGATCCAATTTTGTACACATATGCTGGCTTACTGACTGTGAACCTTTTCCATCTCCATCACTGATCTACTCAGAACCCTTCAAGTGATAACAACACTTCTCCTTCAGCCTTTTCTGCTTAAACAGTCAATAACATCAACAATACCTCCAGCATTCACTTCTTTCTCTACATTCAACCTCTCGCTTAGGTTTCTTTAATACTACCTCTATTAGGTCAATACATCTTTTGCTGCTTAATCTCCTTCATAGATCTTAGGGTTAGGTTAGATTCATTGAATCCATCCTACATTATGTTCTTTGGCTTATCTTTTAAATAAATATCTTGAATCTCTTAAAGATTTAAAATAAAATGTTTTACAGTGCATTAAATGCTTTCATACAATCAATAAATAAAGTCAACACATTTTACATTATTCAGGAATTCAACGATGTCGACTCAAAATTTGAATTCTTTGTCAAATGCAAAATATTGATGCTTGGTCAATAGTGTGTCCAACTTCTTGGTCTTCTTTGGAAAGCTCGGTCACCACATAAACTGTTTCCTCAGCTAACACTATCTTCCTCAGTAATTAACTGGTAGTCAGTCAACACTAATTTTACTCGGCATTCACTAGCTCGGTTGACACAAACAACACTCAGCTTAAATTAGATTTCTTCACTTGTGCTCAGTTAAGCCTACCAATTTAGTCTGCATTCTTACTTAGATAAACAATACATTGTCTTATCATTGTGCCACATAATCAAGTACTCATTGAACTATAAAGATAACTCAACCTTTCCTTAGGTGCTATTGTTACCAACCTTGCCTATCCCATTAGCAACACTCAAATAGATATAGTACTTTCTTAAATAGCAATATTGTCATGCCCCACAAGGGAACCAGGGAAGAGAACAAAGATTCTCTTTGTAAAAGAAAATCTAAGTAATGATTTACGAAAAATTTTGAAACTTTTTTTTTTTTTAAAGAAAAGAAATAAACAAACAAGATTAACTTAACTTCCTCCAAGGTTCCCTTTTATTTAAATGCATGATTCATTCAATTTCATTAAGTAAATTACAACAACATTTACTTCCTAAACAAGTTACATCATATCAGTATAAGATTCTTAATTAAGCAATACAAAGTACTCTCTTTTCAATTTTACATTTAAAATTCCTAAGTAACCTTTTTAGAATCATGCAATTCATTTGATACGTTACAAACATACTACATTTGATTTTTCAATAGCTTAATTTAAACAACAATAATGAAAGCATGCTACATAATTTGGAATGTTACAAAATCCTTTTCTTTTCCAACATACATCTTAAACATAAAGTTCACATCTCCCTTTCCCTTTTCCTAAATCTACCCATTCCAAATACATCATTTTGAATTACATCAATGATTACATTCAACTCCTCATGGGAGGTAACAATAATTTTACATCATGAGATATAATTACAAAGCCTTCATTCTTCAAACTGGTACATAAGCAAACATGAATCTTCAAACACTGCATCCGCAAAATATACCTCGATAAAAATATTTACCACCCAACCACATGGATACCAAAAGGCCCACTCCTCCGTGCTAGGAGACAAACACCAAGGTCCACAAGAAGGAATAGCTAGGCCATACCTAGGGTTGGGTATCCTTTCCTAGATAGCAAAAACAAAGAAGGTCAAAGTACAACTCTTTTCCCAAAGATTCTAAGGCTTGGTAGAAACTCTAAGCAACAACCTAAGTGAGTGTCATTGCATAGCCCTCACCCCTTGGGTTGTCCTAGTACTAGCCACTTTGGGCCTCGGCCCCCAAGTAGGCACATGGGGGATCGAATGCCTTTCATACAGAAAAGCATCATTCGATCATACCTACGCATAGGTACCTTCTCCCACTCCCATCCATAGCCTTTACTAGCACTAATGGCATGGGTGAGGCACATTTAATCTTTTTAATGTTTGAACCCATTCCCATAAATTTAATTAGGTTTTCACATGTTAATTAACTCTTCAGTCGGTTATCCTGGTTCTAGCCACTTAGGGCCCTGACCCCGCACTGAGAGCCACTCACTTAGCGTTCTTAGGTTTTCTACCCATAACCCACACATCACAATCACAACAGACATATAGTTTAAACATTTTAAATATCTACACCAAATTTCATAACACTTCTTAAGTTTCAATCTAGACCTAAAATTTCACTGATTCTAAAATTTGGCTAAGTCTGGTTTTCTGAAAATCTAAATATCTAGAAGCCATGGTTTAACTCCTAGGAACCTGAAACCTATTCTAATGGATTCAAAGGGTACCTAATCCCTTTATACAATTATAAACTTGTATAATCCCAAATATGATTATTATACTACTAGGATCACTAGGCTCACCGTAATATAAATTTTAATTGCGGAATCAAAACAACCAATAACCTAATACATTACATAACTATCGAAACACTTTTATTAATACATTACATTATTAAGACCCCAATTCCAAACATTAATAACTAATTAATTAAATTAATATTTAATATATAATTCCAATCAAGTTCTATTTCAAGGAGTCTAATTTTTTTTTAAATAGAAAATTATAAAACCATGTTGCGTGCTGGAAGTGTATAACGATTTCAAAAGGTAGAGAGAACGTAGGTCAGCTTAGTTTTATTAAGCACAGGCTCATGAAATTCTAAAAAGCCCTAAATCGATGAAGATGCAACCGCGGCCATGTGCCTAACCAAAGCACTATAGAAAATGCTAGACACAAATAAACGCGGGAACATTGTGTAGATTAAGAAGTGGGTTTTAACAAACTAAACTACCAAATGTACCTGCTATTTGAATGACTAGATTGACCCAACTCCAACTTGATCAACTAGATCGAGATTCTCTGAGATGATCAATAGCACAGAGAAAAGGTAGTCACAGTGATTTAAAACATTGCTGAGAGATTAGATATATGTTCCATGATCCTCATTTGAAATAAAAATAAAAAGAAAAACAAGAAATGGTCATAGAAGAACAGCAGACTTCCTAAATGCCAAGAATCAATATAAAAGGAGCACTATTTTAAATTGCTTTGAAAACCACCAAAACATAAGGATTGTTGTTGTTGTTGTGAGTTGAATAGAACGACAGAAAACTTTAATTAGTTTTACAATTTTATCAGTAGAAGAAATAAGACAAGATAATCGAGAAGGATCAAATACAGTATATTGAGACAAGGTAATAATCCAAATGTATTTGGTGCCGGTTTATTAATAATTCTAAAGAATGCGAGCAACTGATTCTTTGCTGTGGAAGGTTATAAGGTTATAATAATCATGAAAACCTAACTATTGTTTATTTTTTTTAGTAAAGTGAAGTAATAGGTTCGTGTTCTAAGAGATATGAATATCAATGAATCACAAATTTCAGTCCATTAAAGATCTGTAAGATAGGAAACGTTTGCCCCATCTGGGTGAATTAGCAAAATAGGATATTTAATCAGTGTTACTACATTGTGAAGTGTTCATTGTTATTATTGTAATGTTAAAAGATTATGAGTCTTTAATATATTTTTAATACTATTTTCAGATTCCATATTCTAACCCAGACACTACAACAATAATTTAAATTGGACACAATATTAAAACTCACAGCTATACCAAATACAAAAACTTCCAACAAATCTAGAACCACATTCATATGATTAAATTAAATCTATTTCTCAGGATGGATTCCCAACTTGGAGTCCTGTAGAATCTGGTTGATGAAGATGAATCCTTCCTCTCCATCTCCTTCCAACAAGCCTCAAACTCTTCCTGGATGAAGTCTCCAGCCTCTATTTGCCAAAATCCCAAATGCCAAACTTTTGAATATCAAAAAAAAAATTCTCCTTCAATAAAATTTTCTATCCTCCCCTTCCCACAGGAAAATCTTCCTGTAATTAAAATGGAGGAGGTGGTTGCATGGGTAAACCAACTGTGCAACCATCCCAACCTCTCAACCCTTAAAATACGGTTTTGAAACCTTATTCCCGTAAGGGATAATTAAATTTATAAAACTATAACCTATTAACATAATTAAATTTATATTTCCTTTACTCTTAGGAAAGTTAAATAACAATAATTATTAGGTACAATCACATCATAAGCTACTTTAATTATTTGTTAATATAATATAATTATCTACCAATATATATATATATATATATATATATATATATATATATATATATATAGGTATGTATGTATGTATGTATGTATGTATGTATGCCTATGTGTACATTTATTATTATTATTATTATCAATATTATTGCAAATATAATATTATCTATATTCTAATAATGATATATATATATATAAGACAAATTATACCTTTATTTTTATTGCTATAGACTCTTATTCATTATGAGTGTTATAAAATAATACGATAAATAAGGCACATTGTTAATGTTAAATATTACAATTAACATTGTTATAACATATATTATTTATTATTAATGATATTAAATCGCACGATTTAAATCACATACCAACTCATTCCCAACAACACACTAGTATGTTTATACGTAACTTCTTACTAAGTCATACCTATCAAAATCTACTAACAACATTGAACATACCATGAAGACAAGAACTAGCTACCAGATCCACAAATCCAACAACTACGAGATCACATAATACATCCACACAAGGGACTGACTCGACACTTCCCACCTAAGGATAAAAGGATCAAAGGTGAAGTTCCTTCTTGTGGAACCTGGTGATATCTCTGTACAACAACAACGATCGAGGATTTTGAGGGATCGCTCAGACCTGTGAAGCCAGGTGGAGATGATACCTAGTACCTACAATCCTGCATCACCAAGAAGAGATACATATACATACATATGGATATACAAATCAGATATATGCAAGCAGATGACCAGGATCAATACATCGTGTGGACCTCAACTAAGTGAGTAACTATGACTTCATCTTGAGTCATGAAAACACATTAGACACATGTCCATAAAACATAAAACATCATGATAATGGTTAGATTCAAATCCTTGGGTTAGATATATAAAACATATAAAAATAGATGGTTTTCTAATCTCATAAGCATATAAATAATAACCATAAATGAGCACATCCATCATATCATCATCCATTGAACATAAATGTAAATGTATAGTTCTGACCATCATAATGAAAATGTCCAAATCAACAAAGTCTAAGTATCACCATAGGAGAGGTATTACATCCTCCCCCCCTAGAGTTAGACTTACTCTTGGAAGCGTGCAAATAAATATAGATAGGCATCTCTACACCTAGCAACATCTTCCCATGTGGTGGAGGAATCATCATTGGGGTCCCATTAGACCCTTTCCTGCTCTATGGTGTGACCCCTGAGGGTCATTGTCCGCTTCTGTAAAATGCATACCGGCTCTAAAGCTAGCTACTTGTTTGCTACCTATAAAGCATTCCAATCCAAAACATGAGTCACATCAGGAATATATTTTCTAAGTACTAAAACATGAAATACATCATGAATATGAGCAAGGCTAGGTAGCAAGGTAAGCCGATAAACTACTAGTCCTATCCTCTCTAGGACCTCAAAAGGGCCAACAAATCAAGGTGCCAACTTGGAGCCTTTTCCATAACGGATTTGACTCTTTCATGGACGCACCCTCAAAAAGACTCTATCACCAAGAGAGAAGTGTACATCAATCCTATGGGCATCTACATACTTCTTCTGCCTATCATGAGCCGTCAAAATATGCTCTCTGATACGCTTGACTTTTTGTTCCATATCCTATAACATTTTAGGGCCTAGAAGGACCCTGTCCTCCAATTTGTCCCAACTTAAGGGAGTGCGGCAAGGATGGCCATACAAAGCTTGAAAAGGGGACATACCTATGGAACTGTGATAACCATTATTATAAGCAAACTCCACCAAATATAGATACTCTTCCTAGTGGGTTTGTCTATCCATAAAATACATCCTGAGCATGTCCTCAAGAACCTGGTTGACTCACTCTGTCTGCCCATCTGTCTCAGGATGATAGGCTAAACTGAAGTTGAGCTAAGTCCCTAAGGTATGCTAAAGTGAAGTCCAAAGAGCCAATGTGAATACTGGATCACAATCAAATATGATTTTCCTGGGAATACCATGGAGTCTCACAATGTCCTTCATGAATACTCTGGCTACAGAAGCTGCCAAGTAGGAGGACTGCATGGGAGAAAAATGAGCTACCTTGGTGAGTCTATCAACTGTTACCATGATAGAGTCATGTCTCTTGGGAGTAAATGGAAGTCCCACAATAAAATCCATGGAAATAATGTCCCATTTCCATTCTGGCACTAGGTGAAGTTGCAAAAGACCAGCGGGATGTTGATGCTCTGCTTTTACTCTCTGACATTCCAAACATCTAGCCACATAGTCTGCTATATCTCTCTTCATTCGTGTCCAATAGTACAACTGGCGTAGGTTAGCATACATTTTCTTCACCTTAGGATGTGCTGAATAAGGAGCCTTGTGGCTTTCTGAAAGGATGAGTGCATGAAGATCTCCTTCCATGGGCACATAGATTCTATTTTTTTGTCGCAACAACCCAAGGGTGTCTAAGGAATATCCTGAGAAGTGACCTTCAAAAGGTCTTCCTGACTCTATTTCTACCTTAACCTCTTGAAACCAAGTGTCAAAAGAGAGAGCTTCCCTGATTCTTTTCTCCAAATCAGTGCTAAGGAATACTACTGATAAAACATGTCTGCACCTGCTCAAAGCATCTGCCACCACATTCATCTTCCCTTGGATGTACTTAACCTCAAAATCATATTCACATAGGAATTCCATCCACCTACATTGTCTGGCATTTAGGTTAGGTTGAGAGAAGATGTACTAAAGGCTCCTATGATTTGTTTGGAGTTCAAACTTGTGACCCAACAGAAAGTGTCTCCACTTTACTAAGGCATGAACTACTACTGCAAGTTCTAGATCATGGGTGGGGTAGTTGAGCTCATGATCCTTAATTTTCCTTGACTCATAAGCCACAACTTGTCCTTCTTGCATAAGAACTACCCCAATCCCTTCTAGTGAGGCATCTATGCAAACTATGAAGTTTCTTGATGGTTTGGGAACCACCAAGATTGGAGCACTGGTTAATATTTCCTTCAAACATTGGAAAGTGGCCTCACATTTTTCTGACCAAACAAACTTTTTACCTTTCCTTTGCAAGGAATTAATGGGATGTGCTATTCGAGAGAAATCTCTGACAAACCTTTTGTAATACCCAGCTAGTCCCATAAAGCTATGAACTTCAGGGACATTAGTCGGAGTTGGCCACTCCACTATGGCTTGAATTTTGGCTGGATCAACAATGATGCCATCTCCTGATATGACATGTCCAAGATACTTAACTTTTGTCTGAAATAATTCACACTTTTCTGCATTGGCATAAAGCTGATTTTCCCTAAGGCACTGCAATACTTGTCAAAGATGAATCTCATGTTCTTCAAGAGTTTTAGAGTACACCAAGATATCATCTAAGAATACTATCATGAATTTATCCAAGTAGGTTCTAAACACTCCAGTCATTAAGCTCATGAATACAAAAGGAGCATTTGTTAATCCAAATGGTACCATAGTGAACTCATAGTGGCCATACCTGGTATGAAAAGTTGTTCTATGAATATCAACTTCCTGAATTCTAAGTTGATGATATCCCAACTTGAGATCTATCTTTGAAAATATTTTTGCCCCTTTCATTTGATCAAATAGATCATCAATGTGGGGTAAAGGATACCGATTCTTGATTGTGACTTTGTTTAGTTGATGATAGTCAATACACAATCGAAGAGATCCATCTTTCTTCTCTACAAATATTACTGGTGCTCCCCAAGGTGATACACTAGGCCTTATGAATCCTTTTTCCAAAAGTTCCTATAGCTGAACCTTGAGTTCCTCAAGTTCTTGTGTGGTCATATGGTACAGAGCTTTGGAGATTGGTTCTACTCCTGGAACCAACTCAATTTGGAAGTCTATGTCCCTTTTGGATGGCATTCCTAGAATTTTTTTGGGAAACACATCCAAGTACTCCTATAATAGGGGATGATCTAGTGATACCTCTCCACTTTCTCCTTGGTCCAAGTCCTCTACTGATACTGAAAATAATTGGCATCCTTTGTGCATGCACCTCTTGAGTTTCATCATGGAAATCATGCGGAGAGAGATGGTTCATTGCACCCCAATAATCTTTTTAGGTTCTCCTAAGTCATCTGAACACTGAATGCTTTTGTTTCTACAATCCAAAGTGGCTTTGTGAGCATCCAACCAATCCATACCCAAAACTACTCCATACGAACCTAGAGGAATTACTCGGAGATCTACTAAGGTGGAAAAAGGTCCAAGTTCTAACTTGCAACTATGGACACAAGATTCAGAGGTTATTCTTGTCTTGGAGGCTACCTCAACCTGCCACCTATCTTCCTACCTTACTGCCTTTAGCCCACATTTCTCTACTAAAGAAGGTGAAATGAAAGAATCTGTTGCTCCTTAATCAAATAGTATGGTGGTAGAGATACCCCTTAACAAACTTGAGGTTTCAATGATTGTTCCCTAATGATTGGCTTGTCCATGGTCTAAGGTGGCAAATACTCAGTGAGTTCTTCCTGCATTGCCTACTGTTGGTTCTGAAGAGGCTTGTTTATAACTAGCTGCTGGGGTAGACTTCTGAGGGCAATTAACTGCAATGTGACCATGTTGGCCACAAGAGTAACATCCATTGTTCTTGACAAAATTCCTTCCTGCAGAAGGTGCGCTAGACTACTAATAGCTACCCCGACTAGAATTCTGAGGCATACTCTGAGCTGGCTAAGGGTTCAGGTATCACTTTGCATGTTGCCAGTTGTGAGGATTGTTGGATTGAGAACCCCCACTTTTATTATTGTTGCCATTGTAATTGTTGTTGTTGTTGTTGTTGAAAAACTTCCTTTTCTAGTGGTTTTGACTTCCTTTAGGAGGATAGTTTTTAGGTCTAGGTGCTCCTTGAGATGGATTACCTTTGAAACCTGACCCAGCCTGGAAGGTATTACCCCCTTGGCCACCTATCTAACCTCCTAACCCCAAGGCTATATTTTTTTCCTCAAGGCAAGCTTTGATGACTGCATCATTAACTATCTGAGGTTCAAACATTCATACACTACCAGCCAAGCAACCATTGAGTCCTCTAAGGAAGTGTTGAGTCAACATGGGTTCATCATCCTTATATCCTAAGTATGGCTTGAGTTCCAAGAACTTCCTCTCATAGTCATCTACTGACATAGTTAGCTACCTTAGGTTGTGAAACTCTTTAGCTCTTTCCTGTCTCCAGTGGTTAGATAGAAATTTGGCTTGAAAGAGTTCTAGGAATAGTTCCCATGAAAGAGTGGTAATATCTATGTGAATTTTCTCTCTCTCTATTTCCCACCAAGTGGATGCAAAGTCTCTAAGGTGAATGACTACAAACCGAGCCTTAGTATTGCTACTATAAGGATGCATGGAGAAAAGCCTTTCTAGTTCTAGCAACCAAGTCTGCACAGTAGATCCACCTTGAGTTCCCTTAAATGGGTTAGTCTTAGTCCTAAGGAGGTCTCGCATGTGAGAAGCACACAAAGCATCTTCTTCCATTGCCTGATCTCTCCTCCTAGGACTTCTTTCCCTTTCCTCATGGTGAGCGTTAGACTCCCCACGGTGCCCTCTATCTTGCCCTACATCTAACATCTATAGTATCTATTGTAGGAGCTCTTGTAATTGAGCCCCCTGAGAACCTCCAGATTGGTTATTAGATTGATCCCCTCTTCCCTCATATTGTTCTTCTTATTGAGAACTTTCATGTTGAGATCTAGGAGGGGTGTTTTGGGCACCTCCCCTTCTACCATGAGTTACAGGAGGCATCCTGCCATAAGTAAGAAGAAGAATAAGTTTAAGGGTCCTAGTTGGTTTTAGTTTTAAGTTTTCCTAAGATGAATAACAAGTTTAAGAAGCATGGTCTAGATTCCCCGGTCCCTAGTGTAGCAACTTAGTGCTCTGATACCAAAGATGTCATGCCCCGCAAGGGAACTAGGGAAGAGAACAAAGATTCTCTTTGTAAAAGAAAACCTAAGTAATGATTTACAAAAATTTTTGAAACTTTTTTTTTTTTTTTTTTTTTTTAAAAAAAGAAATAAACAAACAAGATTAAATTAACTTCCTCCAAGGTTCCCTTTTATTTAAATGCATGATTCATTCAATTTCATTAAGTAAATTACAACAACATTTACTTCCTAAACAAGTTACATCATATCAGTATAAGATTCTTAATTAAGGAATACAAAGTACTCTCTTTTCAATTTTACATTTAAAATTCCTAAGTAACCCTTTTAGAATCATGCAATTCATTTGATACGTTACAAACATACTACATTTGATTTTTCAATAGCTTCACTTAAACAACAATAATGAAAGCATGTTACATAATTTGGAATGTTACAAAATCCTTTTCTTTTCCAACATACATCTTAAACATAAAGTTCACATCTCCCTTTCCCTTTTCCTAAATCTACCCATTCCAAATACATCATTTTGAATTACATCAATGATTACATTCAACTCCTCATGGGAGGTAACAATAATTTTACATCATGAGATATAATTACAAAGCCTTCATTTTTCAAACTGGTACATAAGCAAACATGAATCTTCAAACACTGCATCTGAAAAATATAGCTCAATAAAAAATTTACCACCCAACCACGTGGATACCAAAAGGCCCACTCCCCCATGCTAGGAGATAAAAACCAAGGTCCACAAGAAGGAATAGCTAGGCCATACCTAGGGTTGGGTATCCTTTCCTAGATAGCAAAAACAAAGAAGGTCAAAGCACAACTCTTTTCCCAAAGATTCTAAGGCTTGGTAGAAACTCTAAGCAACAACCTAAGTGAGTGTCATCACATAGCCCTCACCCCTTGGGTTGTCCTAGTACTAGCCACTCCGGGCCCCGACCTCCAAGTAGGCACATGCAGGATCGAATGCCTTTCATACAAACAAGCGTCATTCGATCGTACCTATGCATAGGTACCTTCTCCCACTCCCATCCATAGCCTTTAATAGCAATAATGGCATGGGTGAGGCACATTTAATCTTTTTAATGTTTGAACCCATTCCCATAAATTTAATTAGGTTTTCACGTGTTAATTAACTCTTCAGTCGGTCATCCTGGTTCTAGCCACTTAGGGACCCAACCCTGCACTGAGAGCCACTCACTTAGCATTCTTAGGTTTTCTACCCATAACCCACACATCACAATCACAATAGACATACATTTTAAACATTTTAAATATCTACACCAAATTTCATAACACTTCTTAACTTTCAATCTAGACCTAAAATTTCACTGATTCTGAAATTTGGTTAAGTCTGGTTTTCTAAAAATCTAAAAATCTAGAAGCCATGGTTTAACTCCTAGGAACCTGAAACCTATTCTAATGAATTCAAAGGAGACCTAATCCCTTTATACATGTATAAACTTGTATAAAGCGAAAATATGATTATCATACTACTAGGCTCACCAGGCTCACTGTAATATAAATTTTAATTGCGGAATCAAAACAACCAATAACCTAATACATTACATAACTATTGAAACACTTTTATTAATACATTACATTACTAAGACCCCAATTCCAAACATTAATAACTAATTAATTAAATTAATATTTAATACATAATTCCAATCAAGTTCTGTTTCAAGGACTCTAATTTTTTTTAAAATAGAAAATTATAAAACTATGTTGCGTGCTGGAAGTGTATAACGATTTCAAAAGGCAGAGAGAACGTAGGTCAGGTCGGGTTTATTAAGCATGGGCTCATGAAATTCTAAAAATCCCTAAATGGATGAAGATGCAACCATGGCCATGTGCCTAACCAAAGCACTATAGAAAGTGCTAAACACCAGTAAACGCGAGAACATTGTGTAGATTAAGAAGTGGGTTTTAACAAACTAAACTACCAAATGTACCTGCTATTTGAATGACCAGATTGTGGATCGAGATTCTCTGAGATGATCAACAGCGCTGAGAAAAGGTAGTTGCAATGATTTAAAACATTAATGAGAGATTAGATATATGTTCCACGATCCTCATTTGAAATAAAAATCAAAAGAAAAACTAGAAGCGGTCATAGAAGAACAGAA
Source organism: Chamaecyparis obtusa (assembly GCA_027943335.1). NCBI lineage: Eukaryota > Viridiplantae > Streptophyta > Pinopsida > Cupressales > Cupressaceae > Chamaecyparis > Chamaecyparis obtusa. The sequence goes on from BSBK01004203.1 coordinate 584,593, forward strand.
AACTTCCTAAATGCCAAGAATCAATATCAAAGGAGCACTATTTTGAATTGCTTTGAAAACCACCAAAACATAAGGATTGTTGCTGTTGTTGTGAGTTGAATAGAATGACAGAAAACTTTAATCAGTTTTACAATTTTATCAGTAGAAGAAATAAGACAAGATAATCGAGAAGGATCAAATATAGTATATTGAGACAAGGCAATAATCCAAATGTATTTGGTGCCGGTTTATTAATAATTCTAATGAATGTGAGCAACTGATTCTTTACTGTGGAAGGTTATAAGGTTATAATAATCATGAAAACCTAACTATTGTTTTTTTCTTTTAGTAAAGTGAAGTAACAGGTTCATGTTCTACGAGATATGAATATCAATGAATCACAAATTTTAGTCCATTAAAGATCTATAAGATAGGAAACGTTTGCCCCATCTGGGTGAATCAGCAAAATAGGATATTTAATCAGTGTTACTACATTGCGAAGTGTTCATTGTTATTATTGTAATGTTAAAAGATTATGAGTCTTTAATAAATGTTTAATACTATTTTTGAATTCCATATTCTTACCCAGACACTACAACAATAATTTAAATTGGACACAATATTAAAACTCAGCTATACCAAATACAGAAACTTCCAACAAATCTAAAACCACATTCATATGATTAAATTAAATCTATTTCTCAGGATGGATTCCCAACCTGGAGTCCTGTAGAATATAGTTGATGAAGATGAATCCTTCCTCTCTGTCTCCTTCCAACAAGCCTCAAACTCTTCCTGGATGAAGTCTCCAGCCTCTATTTGCCGAAATCTCAAATGCCAAACTTTTGAATATCAAAAAAAAAAATTTCCTTCAATAAAATTTTGTCCTCCCCTTCCCATAGGAAAATATTCCTGTAATTAAAATGGAGGAGGTGGTTGCATGGGTAAACCAACTATACAACCATCCCAACCTCTGAACCGTTAAAATACAGTTTTGAAACCTTATTCCCGTAAGGGATAATTAAATTTATAAAACTATAACCTATTAACATAATTAAATTTATATTTCCTTTACTCTTAGGAAAGTTAAATAATAATAATTATTAGGTACAATCACATCATAAGCTACTTTAATTATTTGTTAATATAATATAATTATCTAACAATATATATATATATGTGTGTGTGTGTGTGTGTGTGTGTGTGTGTGTGTGTGTGTGTGTGTGTGTATGTATGTATGTATGCACCCATATGCCTATGTGTACATTTATTATTATTATTATTATCAATATTATGGCAAATATAATATTATCTATATTATAATAACGATATATATATATATATATAGAAGACAAATTATACCTTTATTTTTATTGCTATAGACTCTTAGTCATTATGAGTGTTATAAAATAATACGATAAATAAGGCACATTATTAATGTTAAATATTACAATTAACATTGTTATAACATATATTATTTATTATTAATGATATCAAATCGCATGATTTAAATTACATACCAACTCGTTCCCAACAACACACTAGTATATTTATACGTAACTTCTTACTAAGTCATACCTATCAAAATCTACTAACAACATTGAACATACCATGAAGACAAGAACTAGCTACCAGATCCACAAATCCAACAACTACAATATCACATAATACATCCACACAAGGTACTGACTTGACACTTCCCACCTAAGGATAAAAGGATCAAAGGTGAAGTTCCTTCCTGTGGAACCTGGTGATATCTCCATACAACAACAAGGATCAAGGATTTTGAGGAATCACTCAGACCTGTGAAGCCAGGTGGAGACGATACCCAGTACCTACAATCCTACATCACCAAGAAGAGATACATATACATACATATGGATATACAAATCAGATATATGCAAACAGATGACCAGGATCAATACATCGTGTGGACCTCAACTAAGTGAGTAACTACGACTTCATCCTGATTCATGAAAACACATTAGACACATGTCCATAAAACATAAAACATCATGATAATGGTTAGATTCAAATCCTTGGGTTAGATCTATAAAACATATAAAAATAGATGGTTTTCTAATCTCATAAGCATATAAATAATAACCATAAATGAGCACATCCATCATATCATCATCCATTGAACATAAATGTAAATGTATAGTTCTAACCATCATAATGAAAATGTCCAAATCAACAAAGTCTAAGTATCACCATAGGTGAGGTATTACAAATATTCTTACCAATTAATGTTTGACATTAATGACAATGCAACAATTGCTTCAATTATAGTTTCCAACAATCTCTCTCTTTGGCATTGATAGAAACACCATATGAATATCACATGAATTACCAACCAATCCAAAACATAACTGTCTATCAGAGAAATGTATAATATCCTTAGCTTCATTCTGATATAGAATCAATTAGCCATGCTTGACCATCCACTAAATTTCTCTCGCTATCTTGATCTTCTCATTCTATGTATTCATCTGTCATGATCTCCCTCTTTGACAAAAATGCCAAAGTAGCAACAAAAACATACATCATGTAGATGTAGATATCATCCTTTTAGTTTAGTAGAATATTTATCCCTCTTTCATCTTATGTATGACTTATTCTAACTTTTTTATTCTCTTCACAACTCTAGGCTGCTCCTAAAGTGTGACCTTTCTCTGCATCAATATGTTGGATGTTCTTTGTAGCACACTTGATGTAGTGCTCCTAGCTTGACTAGGAAGCCTCAATTAGGGGAAGGACCCCTAATTTATTTCTCAGGTATTCATGAGCTTCTTTAGGTAAACCTTTAGTGAATATATCTACTATTTATTCCTTGGTATTCACATATTCCATGCGGACCTCTTTATCTTGTACCAGTTCTCTCAAGTAGTGATACTTGATGGCAATGTGTTTGGTCTTTGTGTGCATCACTGGGTTTTTAGAGATGTTGATAAAACTTGTGTTGTCACAGAAGATGACAACTAGTTCAATGATTTCCTCTTTAATGCCTACCAACAATTGCTTTATCCATATCAAATTTGAACAATTGATAGCTACAGCCACATACTTAGCTTCAGCAGTAGATTGGGAAATGCAATTTTTTTTCTTGCTTGTCCAGGAAACTAATCTCTATCCAAGAAAGAAAGCTCCACTACTAGTACTCTTTCTGTCATCTACATTTCTTGCCCAATCAGCATATGTATACACTCTCAATTCAAATTTGTCATGCTTCTTGTAGTACAATCCATAGTTAGTAGTTCCCTTCAAGTATCTCATTATTCTTTTAACTGCCATCATGTGAGTTTCCTTAGGATTGGAAGAAAATATTGCCACAATCCCAATAGATAATGCAATATTTGTTATGCTATGTATAGCATATTGTAGCTTTTCGATCATAGATCTATACAAAGTCTGGTTAACTTCTACAGCATCATCATTCTTAGACAACTTCTGTCTAGTAGCCATGGGAGTATTTACTGGCCATGAGTCTTCCATACCAAAGGTTTTCAATATCTCATGAACATATTTAGACTAGGTGATGAAGATTCCTTTCTCCATCTGCTATACTTGCAAACCAACAAAAAAATTGATCTCCCCAAACATACTCATTTCAAATTTAGTTTGTATTTCATTTGAGAATTTCCTACACAAGGCATCTTGTCCTCCAAATATAATATCATCTACAAATATTTTGGCTAACAGAATTCCTTTACCTTCTTCATCTTTCATGTATAGATTTTTTGTATCATTTTTCCCTGAGAATCCAATCTATATTAGGTAGTTTTGCAATCTCTCATACCATGCTCTCAAAGCTTGATTTAATCCATATAGTGCTTTATTCATTTTGCAAACCATGTGTCTTCTATTTGGATCAACAAATCCTTATGGCTGGTCAATATATACTTCTTCTTCCAATATACCATTTAAAAATGCAGACTTGACATTCATTTGGTATACCTTGAAACTTTTATAGGCAGCATATGCAAGCAGAGTTCTAACTCCTTCCAATCTTGCTACAGGGGAAAATTTTTCCCCTTAATCTATTCCTTCTTCTTGTGTGTAGCCTTTGCATACAAGCCTAGCCTTGTTTCTTGTGATTTGACCATGTTCATTCAACTTATTATGAAATACCCACTTTTTCCCAATGACATTCTAATCTTCTAGTCTCGGCACCAGAGTCTAGGTATCATTCTTCTCTATCTGGTCAATCTCTTCATTCATTGCTTCTATCCAGTCTTCATTTTCTAATGCTTCCTTTTTTGTCTTAGGCTCATATTCACATAGTAAACATGTTGGATCCCTTACCTTGCTTCTTGTCTGAATTCTAGTATCTTTATCTCCAATAATCTATTCAAGCTTGTGATGTCTCCTTACATATTGTGCTAGAACAAGTTTAGCTCTTCTTTCATTTTTCTCATCAGTTTCTCCAATAATATTGTCAGATTTAGCTTTTAAATGCTTGGCAACCTCTTCCTGATACTTGGCAGCTTCTTCCTGTCACTTTGCATGTTCTTCTTCTTTCTTGGCATTGTTATCCTGATGCCCGACATTGCTTACCTAAGACTCAACATCAGGTGTAGGTCTTTCACTTGCCTCTTCTTCCTCTATATACACAAAATATATGTAATCTTCTAGTACTCTATTATTGTTAGCTTCATTTTTCTCTGCATACTCATCAACTTTGACATTTACACTTTCCACAATTTTATTAGTGTTAGTATTCAGACACTTATAAGCTTTACTTTTTGTGGAATAGCCTAGGAATATACCCTCATCACTTTTACAATCAAATTTTCCATTCCTACTATCCTTTAATATGTAACACTTACTTCCAAGGATTCTAAAGTACTTCACATTCAGTGCATACCCATGCCATAGTTCATAAGGTGTCAGATTTGTACCCTTTTTTATCTATACTTGGTTAAGAGTATAAATAGTTGTATTTACAGCTTCTTTCCAATACTTCTATGCAACATTATTTTCAATCATTAATGTCCGTGCATAGTCCAAGATAGATATGTTCCTTCTCTTTGCTATACCATTCTATGGAGGAGTTCTAGGTGCAGACATCTATCTTTTGATCCCTCTATCATTGCAAAACAAATTGATCTCATTTGATGTGAATTCTCCACCTCATTCAGATCTCAAACACTTCAGGTTTTTACTTGTCTCTTTTTCAACCTTAGCCACATACCACTTAAAAAATTTTAAAACATCATATTTTTACTTTAAGAACATTACATGCATCATTCTGGTATAATCATCAACAAATAGGATAAAATATATAGCACCATAATAGCTTTGTACACCCATCAGTCCATAAAGGTCAGTATGAACCAAATCTAAGATATTATCAAAAGAAAAGGTTTTCCTCTTGAAACTAGACAGTCATCTTACCCAACTGACATTCTTTGCACATTACATTCTCAGGTTTCTTCAATCTAGGTAGACCTCTCACTTTCTTTTTCTTACTAATTTCTACCAGATTATAAAAGTTAACATGACATAGCCACTTATGCCATAACCAAATTGTTAGAAAGTAAAGTCCACCAAGATAACTAAGAGGGGTGGGGGGGGGGCGTGAGTTAGTTATTAGATAATTATAACTTTTATCATCTTCAATAGAATTAAACCATATAAGCAATATAATTACCAACCATAGAAAGATATTCATACACAATGACACAATGACACAAGATATGTTGACTAGGGAACCTCTTAATCAAAGAGTAAACCCCGGTGGGAGTGATGCCCACAAAAGATGCACTAATATGAATATTCCTTGTGAAAGGATGGACTTTGTTATGAGTCTTATGAAATACATTGAGTACATATGGATCCCTCTTAGGAGATTTTGAATCCCTGTTAAAAGATTCTAACCCTATTAAGAGTTATGGAAGATAGAAGGACCCACTGCCTAAACAGCTTCAGGGTAAGATCACTGAACACACTATCCAAATAATCTTTGCATTACTCAATAGAATAATGTGTTACCTCTTCTCTTACTATGCCAAACTACACTCACTATTACATCAGATCTCAATTTTAGATCTTTGTACTTTGTATGTCTTCCTTCATAAATTCGCTTTCATACTTGGCTCTTTTCTTCACTTCATGTATAAAACATCACACACAACCGCTGCTACCATATCATAATTACACACTTTCACATTCTTTTTTCATTACAACAAGGAAATTGTGAGGCCTCACCCCGACCCATCATAGCATCTTTTCTTATTCGCATTTTGATACATTGATACACTTGTGGATTATTCTGACAGAGACTCGAGACATTATGTTTGATGATGATTATTATATTATGTGGATTAGAATCTAGAGTATGTAGTGATTTTGATTATGCATGTTCAATAATGTGAACTAATGAGAATATTGGATCATGTTTAGATTTGATCACTTCACAGATGATATGTCATGATGATTATGTAATTATGATGTTTAAACATTATTGAATGAAAAATTTGCAATCAGGACTGAATTCTGCATATAGATTACATTGTTAAATCATGAATTAAATATGTATATTTTATGTGATTTTTCTACCTTGAACTACTGATGCTTGATGTTTAGTGTGCAAGTATGAGAACCATGGAATTATTCGGAGAACCAAGGTTAAACATATGTGAACTGAGCCAAGGTTTAATCTGATATAGGATTAAAAGCCTCATTGTAATGTGAACTTGTTGTAAATGTGAATTTGCATGTGTTATTAGTTAACTTCATGTTGGCATTCAGGACATGGCATTTTGTATGTAATGTGCAATTGTTAGTGTCACTTGACACTTGTTATGTGCTTATTTAAATTAATTTTGTTTCTAGTCACTTCTAGAGGCCAATAAGAGGTTCTAAGGGTCATTTTTGGCATTATTAAACTACCTAAGTGATAGGGGTATGGGTTAGGAAGGTTTTGAGCATATCCATAATTCCCTAGTGACCTTGGTAACCCATTTTATGACCCATTTACCCTTAGCTACGAAAATTGGATAAGTCTTGATCTTTACCCAACTCCACCCTTTCCTTTCAATCATGCATTTATCATGGGGGACAAGGAAAAAACAATAGGACCATAGGGTCAAGTTTGCATTTATTGATGGTGGGTGGGTAGAAATTGGAGGCCTTTTTAGAGGCCCTTGCTAGAGTTAGTGGGTGTTCACCCACTATCTACTTTTAGAGACATTAGGGTTTGGATTGAGGGAGGATAAGTGGATTAGCTATTCTCAAACTTCATTTTCCATAACACTTGTGAAGGTTGGTTACTCACTTCCATGGAAGCTTTCTTACTTGATCAATAGATTAGCATGGATTCTTACTCTCTCATGCATATGAATTGTATTCTTGTTGTGATATTGTGTTGTAAGGGATGGGATTTTGGTTTGATTTCATGTTTCCTTCTTGCTTTATTTTGCTTGAATGAGGGAGTTCTTGTTCATGGGAGTGAGGCATTACTCACCCTTTGGGAAGGGAAGAAGTGGCCTTTGGGTGAAGGGGTTAGTTGGGCTCTCCATGTGGTGAGAGTCTCTTCTCTTGGAGAAGAGGGACAAATTCATGGTGTATGGGCACCTTGAAGCCATTGGAATCCTTGCATCTTGAGGATGTAGATGAACAAAGTATGTGTATGGAATTTTTGTTTATGTAGCCTTGAAGAGACAATGAAATATTCATGTTGAGAAATGTTGAATACCATGGCATTAGCCCCTTGGAAAATTCCACCTTCACCCTCTTTCAATGAGCTTGTAAGACTCATTTGTGTAGCCTTAGGAGGGAGTAAATTGTTGTATATGCATTTGTGTATTTTGTGAGCATTTTGTTTGTTGAAACATACCCATTTAGCTTTGGTTCTGCAAGCTCGGGGGTGGTCTCATGGAGACCTAGGTTGGGAGGTGAGCATCCCATGGTTCTCCCCCTTTATTGCAGGTATGGATGTCTTGATTCATGTAGAAGAAGCTTGATGGAGTCCATTCTTTGGATGTGTTTGTGTGGAGACACCACATGTCTTTGTTTTGGTAGATCTTGGAAGTAAGATCCTCATTTTGATGCATTTTGTAATGAAGAAACCTCTCCTTGTAGTAAGAGCATACTTGTGGATTTGGATAGTGTTTCCTTCTCTTCATTGGAGCACCATGAAATTGTATATTGTAAGGGAATTGAGAAAATCATGTTCTTTTGATACTATCATTCATGTATGGTTACCAAATGTTATTTCATTGGTTGAAATGTAAATAAGGATTCCTTGCTTTCATGTTGATGTATTCTGCTTAATTGAAATGGAGGTGTAAATCTCTCATGTTAAATGTTTATCCAAGTTGATAAAGAAGAAATAATGTATTGTTTTAAGGAAGAAATTTCATTGAAATGAATATTGGGAATCTCTTAATGTATTGATTGAATTTTTTTATGTTCATTATATTCTATCCTAACTTAGACAATCTTCAAACTCAATAGAAACTACTTGAGATAAGAACAACATTACCACCTCTAAATCTCTTCAAATTGTAGTATAAATCAATGAACAAGTAAAATAATGGATTACTATGTGAAATTTCTATTACAAAAAATATATTCAACCTACAAATCTCCTTAGTTTAGTCACTAATAATCTATGCATTTAAATGGATAAAAAAAAATAAGCAAGCAAAGAAAGGAAGGGGAAGCCATATTTTCTTACAATGACATTTTCCAAATTTCTAGAGCAAATTACTCTCTAGAATTTGTATGGGAATGACATTATTCCCATACCATAGAGAATATTCTTCTTCATTATATTATGTTCCTGATTAGTATTAACTTAAGCCTAAACTCCTAGTCTAACCTAGCTTTTAGACACTAATTCCTATTAATATAAAGTTACTAAATAATGACTTAAAGACTTACTTCATCCAATGTATTCTAGTGGGACCCACACCAAGATTATGTCCCTTTCCTATGATGCTATTTTCAAATCCATTTTAAACATAAAATAATCCTACCCTTATCACTGCGTAGGACTTTGGGGTTGCAAGTGGGAAGGCAACATTAATGGGAGCTTGCATCATGTTTTATCTAATGATCAAGCCTGCCCCCAAGACCTGCGCCCATACCTCACATTACCATGCTAGAATTAATACTTGACTTGATGGACAAGTTAACCCACCTTGTACTTTTCCATACATACTTACCTCTGTTTGAAATCTACATTGTATAAAGGCAATGGAAGCTTTCTTGTAATTGGGAAGGATATTATTAGTTGGCATATATTCCTCCTCCCCAAAATCTGACATTCTTCACTACCCTTCCCTACGTACCTTATGGTCATTTCATCATACCTTTTTGCTATTAAAATAAGGTCATGCCTCTCCCTTGCATTTTTCCTAGGCCTTGGGGATAAGACTAGTTGGTGGGCCCTCCCAAATTCAAATATTGGGCTCCTAAAACATAAAACTTGTTCCTTATTTTCTTCCCCATATGAAATTCAAAATTTTGGGGCTTGACTTGTCTTGTCATGGGCATCCACCACTTGGCACATGGGACCCATGATGGGATGGGGAGGGTGGAGTAGGCTTAGAGTTATAGGGCTGGATTAGAAGCTTATAGGGTTTGACATGTGTCCCTTGATTGTAATCATGTTTATCAACTTTATTGGGATAATTTTAGTGGATATTTTAATTCAAGGTTGATAATATTTCCCTCATTCTATTAGAATGTAATTAGGAGCCTTGTTATAGATAGGATAGTGTAGTAAGTTATAGGTTTAGTGTTTGATAGATTAGAGTTTAAATTGAATTTTGGCAATAAGCCCTTAGATGGTGTTTTATTGATTAGTCATTAACTTTAATTGGATGATAAATGAAAGTGATTATTTCTTGGTGGTTTTATTGTTCAACTTTTAGGGTAATGAATCAAATTTGTTTAATCGATAGTTTATTGGGAATGCGTTTAAATCCTCCTAGTAATATAGTTACTTACTTAACACTTAGCCCAATCAATTATTGGATATTTAACTAATAGGATCCTCGCAATTAATTAGTTGAAAATTCTAGTATGTGGACTTATCCTTAATGGTTCAATTAAACATAGTTCATTTTATTCAACACACAAATGTTTAAAACTAACATGTTAATGCTAAAATTGGTTGGTTTTATTTAAGTTGTCAACTTTCCTTGGTTAATAGGACCATAGATCATCGTATCAACGATCCTTAAGTATTCTCATTTCCCTAGAAGGAGTTTAGATGATGGTGGTATAACCACAGCCCTTGGTTCGACTAGATAACATTGTATCCGGTGTAACACCAATGAAGTTCATTGCCATATGTTAATTGGAACCCTATCATTAATGTAATTGTCCCTTGAAGCTTCACCGTAGGACTAATCATCCTACAATTGAATTGAAACCTATCGAGAATCATAACCTTAATAGATATTTTGAAAGGTATAGTCTCATCGGGTTAAAGTGTTTATTTATTATTCTAGGTACTGTGAGTACACTTTTAACATCAGTCCTAAATTAAAACTGTACTCTAGGACCCTAGACTTTGAACTCTGACTCTTATGACATTAGTTATAAACTTGCACCTAGATTGCTCCTGGCATAACTGATGTCAACTTACACTTAACCCATTGAATGACACTCCTTGACATATCGTTTCATCTTTAAAAAAAAAATTTAAAAAAATTTACATTTTTGGTTGATATATTTTTGGGCATGACAGAAATAAATTCCTTCCTTTATACCACACTCAAATAATTACAAATGAGTTGGCATGCAATTACAAAATAAAAGTTTCCACACGCTACACCAAAATTACACAAAATTGTTGGCTTCCAAATACAATAAATCTTCACTCGTATGACCTCAAAGTCTATGTTGTCATCCACATCACTATCAATGTGTCTTCAACTTCCCTTTAACTATGCAAAACTAGATTCCATCCTGATTAGGAGATATCATTTGATTTCCACAAACCGCTACTCAAGAACACCGCCTGAATATTGCTTCCACCAAAATGATCATAACTTCCATGAATAAATGAATTACTATCTACACTCTTAACCATAGACATATAACATATCAAAGAGTATAACCTCAACATTGCATAGCTCCAACTGCAATAACCCACGTGTGCTAATCCAAACTCTATCTGCTTCTCTGCAAGTCTTGGGTAAATCATTATGTTGACATCAATGACAATCATAGTCATGAATGCAACAACAACTGCTACAGAATGGCTGCCAAACATTTAGCATTCATTCCTAACAATCTCCCCCATTGGCATTGATGGCAACATAGATGAAAAACATCTAATGTTCCAAAAATCCAATACTGCAACACTGCTTCTTCAAATCCTCTTCATCAATCAAATCTTGCTTCATTATCCTAATCAGTTCTCTCCAACAAATGTCTCAGATTATTTTTTAGGTATACTTCTCCCCCATTGACATCAATGACATAAATTTCATCACTATGTCAACAACAACTCAATGTCAAAAGACACTTTTCATAAAATACATTTACTAGAGTTCTCATGACTCAGCTCAGATACACATACTCCCCCATAGAGGAAATACCAACATCCAATCCAGGAGAAAGATAACACTCATATACCACTGGATGGATGCAACCAACTGCATCACTTCTCAAAAGTAGGTTGGGGCATAACCCCAAGCATACCTCTCAGATAATCAAATGTATCCTTAGGTAAAGGCTTTGTGAATATATCTTCTATCTACTCCTTTGTACTTATGTACTCAAGTCTAACTTCTTTCTTAGAAACTTTCTCTCTTACAACATGATACTTAATTTCTATATGCTTTATTTTAGAATGTAATACAGGATTCTTAGACATACTAACTGTACTAGTGTTGTCACAATGTATTTCAACAGGCTCAAAAAATTTTATTCCAATATCCTTGAGCATTTGCTTCATCCAAATTATCTGGTTACAATTGTTTGTTGTTGCTACATATTCTGATTCTACTGTGCTTTGTGAGATACAATTCTACTTCTTGCTTAGCCAAGAAACTAATCTTCCTCCAAGGAAAAATGCTCCACCACTGGTTCTTTTCTTATCATCAACACTGCCTCCCCAATTAGCATCTGTATATGCAGATAGGGTAAAATCATCAGATTTTTCATACCATATTCCATAGTCCATTGTGCCTCTTAAATATCTCAGTATCCTCTTTACTGATGCATAATGTGATTCTCTAGGTTCAGCTTGAAATCTTGCTACAATTCCAACTGAATGTGCTATATCAGGTCTTGTATGAGTCAAATACTACAATCCTCAAATCATAGATCTGTATTTCTTTTGTTCTACTGCAAGAGTCTCATCTGTACTTGATAACTTATGTCCAGTCACCATGGGTGTTCCAACTGGTTTACAGTTCTCCATTCCAAATCTTTTCAACAAGTCATTCAAGTACTTTGTCTAACTTACAAAGATACCATCATTGTTTTGTGTTATCTATAATCCCAAAAAGTATTTCATCTCACCAATCATACTCATTTCAAATTCAGTCTTCATTTCATCAGCAAATTTGTCACTAGCTTCATCTTCTCCTCCAAAGATAATGTCATCAAAAAAAATAACTATAACTAACAAACCATTTTCAATTTCTTTTGTGTACAGATTCATATCAGTTGTTCCTTTTGTAAATCCCAATTTTAACAAATACTTATCCAGTCTTGTATTCCAAGTTCTAGGTGCTTATTTAAGTCCATATAAACCTTTTTTCAATTTACATACCATGTCTCCTTCTTGAGTTAAAGGAAAACCTTCAGGCTGCTCAATGTAGACTTCTTCTTCCAATTCTCCATTCAAAAATGTTGACTTCAAATCCATCTGATAAACTTTGAATTTCTTGTAAGCTGCATATGCCAAAAAAATTCTTACTACTTCAATTCTTGCAACAGGTGCAAAGGTTTCTTCATATTCAATTCCTTCTTTCTGTGAGTAACACTTACATACCAATCTTGTTTTATTTCTTACTACTTCTCCTTGTTCATTCATCTTATTTCTAAATACCCATTTAGTTCCAATAACATTCTTGTCTTTAGGTCTAGGGACCAATTCCCATGTCTTGTTCTTTTCAATATGATCTAGTTCTTCTTTCATAGCATTAGTCCAACTTTCATCTTCACAAGCTTCATTAGTAGACTTAGGTTCAATTTGAGAAATCAAACATAACTGTTCTTGTGCTTTATTTCAAGTTAGAACTCCTCTTTTGATGTTCCCAATAATCTGTTCAAAAGCATGATTCCTTAACAAACTCTTACTAGGTGTCACTGTCTCAGATCTCTCCTTAGATGTAGGTTCTTCAATAACTTCACTATGCCTTTCATTCAACAAATCACTATCAGTTTCATAAAACAATTTGATACATCTAGTGTTAGGTTTAGGATGAGCTTCTTCATTAGATTCATAATCAAGCATTCTTTCCTAAATTTTGAACTTTTCATCAACTTTAACATTTGCACTTTCAATAATAGTCTTAGTTCTTTTATTGAAACATCTATATGCTTTTCTTTTCAAAGAATATCCAAGAAATATACCTTCATCACTTCTAGGATCAAACTTTCCAATATCATCATCTCTCTTTATATAACATTTTCTTCCAAAAATTCTAAAATACTTAACTGAGGGTGCATGTCCAAACCATAATTCATAAGGTGTCTTCTATGTGTCTGCTTTGATTTGTACTTTGTTCATTGTATACACTGCTGTGTTCACTGCTTCTCTCTAGAATATCTTTGCCAAATCATTTTCAAACAATATATCTCTTGCTGCTTCAGTCACTGATCTATTCCTTCTTTCTATAATGCCATTTTGTTCAGGTGTTCTAGGGGTTGAATACTATCTTTTAATGCCATTTTCTTCACAAAAGGTGTCAAAATCTCAAGAAGTAAATTCTCCACCTCTATCAAATCTCAAACATTTAATCTTCATTCTAGATTCATTCTCAACTTTATTCCTAAAAATCTTAAACTTATCAAATGCTTCAGATTTTTCTTTAAGAAATGAAATCCACATCATTCTTGTAAAATCATCAACAAGAATCCTAAAATACCTTTCTCCATAGAATCCTCTAGTCCTGGTAGGACCGCTCAAATCTATATGAACAATCTCTAGCTTCTCTATAGATGTAAACTTCTTTTTTCGAAAAGAACTTCTCTTCTATTTAGCCATTACACATTCTTTGCAAATCATGTTAGTAGGCTTCATAATTTTTGGTAAATCTCTTACTGCAAGTGTAGTACTTACTTTCACAATGTTATCAAAGTTTATATGACAAAACCTTCTATGCCATAACCAACTATCATCAATCTTTGTAATCAAACATGTCATCTCAGTAGGATTCAACTGAAATATATTACCTCTAGTTCTAGATCTAGTTTCAACCAAATTTCCATCTTTATCCTTTATCACACAAGTTTTCTCAGTAAACCAAACTTGATATCCCTTATCAACTAACTATCCAACACTCAAAAGATTATGTTTCAATCCATCCACAAAATAAACATCATCAATATTAGTCTTTCCATCAAGAGTAATAGATCCTATACCTTTAATCAAACAAGGTGCATTGTTTCCAACTCTAACACTTCCTCCATCATATTCATTCAACTTTATGAACTTTTTCATGTCTCTAGTCATATGATGTGAACAACCATTATCTATAATCCAATCAGCTTTCTTTTCAACTTGAGAAACTAAGGCTTTTTCTTCCTTAACATCAGTTTTAGGATTATCTTCCTTAATAGCTACAAATCCTATGTCATCATTATTTTCAATATCACTTTCACTTAGCGTTCTTTCTATACTAGCTTCAAGATCTTCATCATTAGCATAATAACATTCCTTAGATCTTCTAGGTTTGAAATTGCTTCTATACTTTTTAACTCTCTTAGGACATTTAGATGCAAAATGACCATATTCTTGACAAGTCCAACATTTAAATATTTTCTTACCGTCTGGTTCTCTTTTCACAAGCAAGGCAATACCTTCTTCAATATTCTTGTCTTCTTCATTTCTAGATCTATTACTGCCAGCATAATCTCCACTCACACTAATGCTTCTTGAAAAAGTAGGGCAAACACTAAGAGCACTAAATGTTGTCTCCATTCTAGGTAAGTCTCCTGATAATCTCAAGTTCATTTCTGTTGCTTCCAATCTTCCAAGAAGAGTCTCTCTTGTAAAAAAAATTTTACAAGATATGACTTGTTCAATCATCTGTGTTGTCTACTTAAATACAAGAGTGAATGTCCTTAGAATTTTCCATATCACTTCATTCTCTATCTTTGTTCCTCCACAAGACTTTATACCTATAATGATTTCTGACATTCTACCAATATAACTTCTAAGAGATTCATCTTCCAACATTCTTATATCTTCAAATGCACATATCCAATTATGCAATCTAACTCTTTTTTCATGTTCATCACCTTCAAAAATAGAGTGTAAAGCTTTCCAAATTTCATGAGACTTTTTCAAAAATTTTACCTGACTATACTCATTCTCCAAAAGTGTTGTCAAAAGTGCTTCTCTTGCAAGTATGATACACATGAATAAATCTCTCTCATCAAGAGCACATGTTTCAAGATTGTCCTCTTCAATGATAGTCTTATCATTCTTTGTAATCAACCAATAACCTAGTCCTAAATAGAGAAGGTGTGTCTTCATCTTTTCTTTCCAAATGTAAAAATTTACTCCATCAAACTTAGGGCTTTCTTTCTTGAAATTCACCATGGATCTCCTTAAGTTTTTAAACTTCTTTTTCAAGGACCTGTCGCTCTGATACCAATTGTTAGAAACTAAACTCCACCAAGATAACTAAGAAGGAGGGGGGGGGATTAGTTATCAGATAATTATAACTTTTATCATCTTCAATAGCATTAAACCGTATAAGCAATATAATTACCAACCATAAAAAGATATTCATACACAATAACATAATGACACAAGATATGTTGACTAGGGAACCTCTTGATCAAAGAGTAAACCCCGGTGGGAATGATGCCCACAAAAGATGCACTAATATGAGTATTCCTTGTGAAAGGATGGACTCTATTAGGAGTCTTATGAAATACATTCAATACATATGAATCCCTATTAGGATATTTTGAATGCCTATTAAAAGTTTCTAACCCTGTTAAGAGTTATGGAAGACAGAAGGACCCACTACCCAAGCAACTTCAGGGTAAGATCACTGAACACACTATCCAAATAATCTTTGCATTACTAAATAGAATAATATGTTACCTCTTCTCTGACTGTGCCAAACCGCACTCACTATTACATTAGATCTCAATTTTAGATCTTTGTACTTTGCATGTCTTCCTTCATAAATTCACTTTCATACTTAGCTCTTTTCTTCACTTCATGTATACAGCATCACACACAACCGCTGCTACCATATCATAATTACACACTTTCACATTCTTTTTTCATTACAACAAGGAAATAAATTCCTTCCTTTATACCACACTCAAATAATTACAAATGAGTTGGCATACAATTACAAAATAAAATTTTCCACATGCTACACCAAAATTACACAAAACTGTCAGCTTCCAAATACAATAAATCTTTGCTTGTGTGACTTCAAAGTCTATGCTATCATCTATGTCACTATCAATGTGTCTTCAACTTCCCTTTAACTGCACAAAACTAAATTCCATCCTGATTAGGAGATATCATCCAATTTCCACAAACCACTACTCAGGAACACTGCCTGAATACTACTTCCACCAAAATGATCATAACTTCCATGAATAAATGAATTATTTTCTAAGCTCTTAACCATAGACATATAACATATCAAAGAGTATAACCTCAACATTTCATATCTCCAACTACAATAACCCATGTGCGCTAATCCAAACTCTATCTACTTCTTTGCAAGTCTTCTTTAAATCACTGTGTTGACATCAATGACAATCATAGTCATGAATGAAACAACAACTTCTATAGAATGGCTGCCAAAAATTTATCATTCATTCTTAAAAATATCATCAAGTTGTGCAATCATACATGTTTCTTCATATAGGTCTAGATAGAACAAATTACCTCTTGTCTATTCTCCACTTCCAATCAGTTCACCTGTGGAATCAAATATTTTGGCCTTCCTGTGATGAAATTCCACTTGGTAGCTAGTGTTATTAAGCTATGCAATGCTTGGAAAATTATAATTAAGACCCTCAACCCAATAATCATTTTCACAAGAGATCTTATCAGACAACTTAATCAATCATTTTCCTCTAACAAGAAATGGTGCATCATTTCCAAACTTTACACTCCTACCTTTATAATGGTTTAAGGTATCAAACTTACTCTTATCTCCACTCATATGATTTGAATAACCATTTTCAATAATTCATTTATCATTTTTGTTCACATAAGATATTAATGCATTTTTCTCATCCTCCTCAAATTCATCTTTCATTGCAACATAGATGACTTCAATTTCAGTGTTAGTCTCTTCTTCAGTAATGTAGTAGGATTTCTTACCTTTCCCTGTGTAGTCTTTGTATCTTTGGTAACCTATGTCTTCTCTTTTGTCTTTATGCTTGTTGTCTCTTTATTCATCCTTATTATCCCTGTTAGGACATCTAGCATCTATATGACCAACTTTATTACATGAAAAACATATAATAGGGATTTTACCTTTGTACCTTCATTTTCCCCTTTTCAGTCTTCTAGCCATAAGAGATTCTAGATCCTCAAGTTCTTCATCAGATGTGCCACTCTCACTATCACTTTCACTTTCACTTTCATTGATGCATCTTTCTTTTTCCTCCTTTTACTTATTCAAAACCATTTGTGACTTAAAAGTAGATTCAATACTACCAACAGTGAAGTTATCATAGTTAGAAAGTTCAAAAGTAGTAAGCTTGCTGACTAAACTTTCTAAAGTAAGGCTATTAGGAGAGTTACATCTAGATTCCTGGATTGCAGAAATTTTGATTACATAGATAGGACGTAGAGTTCTCAATACTTTTCCTATTATAGTTTCATCCTCAATAGTTCCATTTTCTCCTCTAATAGCATTTACAACTTCTTTTATTCTACCACAATATTGTGCAATATTCTCACCTTCTTGCATTCTCATTTGATCAAATTTACCTCTTAGGCTCTTGACTTTTGTTCTCAACACATTCACATCACCACCATAAATTCTTGCAAGGGTATCCCACATTTTCTTTGCAGTACTGTAATCTTTAATATCTTCAAATTCTAGATAACTTAGGACAGACACCATCTCCAACATTGCTTGGTTGTGCTCTTGTTTAGCTTTCATTTCCCTGGCAGTCAGAGGTGCAGCAGGTGTGACATAGTCATGTTCAATGTAATACTTATCAGAATCACCAATACCAGCTAAATGCAGCTTCATCAAACTTTTCCATGTAGGAGAGTTTTCCTTATTCAGCTTAGGTACCTCCTTCTTATACATCTTGATCATTTGCTTCAAGTACCTTCAAACTTGTTCTCTGTAAGCACCAACAGCTCTGATACCAATTGTTAATATGATTTAGAACAACAAAGAGGGGGGTTGACTCAATTGTTCTCAGGTCTAGATGTATAAAAAAAACTTTTAAACTCTTCAACAAATCAGATCTAATAACCAACACCTACTCGATCATTACTGATTGCATAACATAAACATATAATAGTGCAATCCACTTATCCAATAGCATCTAACTTGTAAAACACAAAAATGTTCAAACCAGAACATTCACACAAGTATCAACACCAAGATTTATAGTGGAAACCCAATTTGGGAAAAACCACTTTGTAACATGTTACTATTATGTTCACTCTTCTGAAGTGAGCTCGGTGAAAAGCCAACCTTGTCAAAGGTTACAAACACACTGTCAGGTGTGACCCAGTTAAAGGATTTCAACCACTCTGTTAAAAGTGTACCTTGTTATAGGACTTACATACACTCCATTAGAATGCAACCTTGTTCAAAGGATTTATACCTATGATAGTTAGGTCAACCTCTGTTAAAAGGATTTTGACTATTACAATGGTTAGAAAGTAGCAGTAATATTGATCTGAGAAACATACAACTCACTTTGCAAATATCAGATCCAATTCCATACACATATGCTAGCTTATTCACTATGAACCTTTTCCATCTCTAGCATTGATTTGCTCAGAACCCTTCAAGCAATCACAACACTTCTCCTTCAGTCTTTTCTACTTAAACAGTCAATAACATCAACAATACTTCCAACATTCACTTCTTTCTCTACATTCAACCCCTCGCTTAGATTTCTTTAATACTACCTCTATTAGGTCAATACATCTTTTTCCACTTAATCTCCTTCATAGATCTTAGGGTTAGGTCAGATTCATTAGATCCATCCTACATTATGTTCTTTGGCTTATCTTTTAAAGAAATATCTTGAATCTCTTAAAGATTTATAATAAAACATTTTATAGTGCATTAAATGCTTTCATACAATCAATAAATAAAGTCAACACATTTTACATAATTCAAGAATTCAACGATGTCAACTGGAAATCTGAATTCTTCATCAAATGCAAAATACTGATGGTCGGTCAATACTATGTCCAACTTCTTGGTCTTCTTTGGAAAGCTCGGTCACCACATAAACTATTTCCTCGGCTAACATTGTCTTCCTCGATAATTAACTGATGTTCAGTCAAAACTAATTTTACTCGGCATTCACTAGCTCGATCGACACAAACAACACTTGGCTTAAACTAGATTTCTTCACTTGTGCTCAGTTAAGCCTACCAATTTAGTCTTCATTCTTACTTAGATAAACAATATATTGTCTTTTCATTGTGCCACATAATCAAGTACTCATTGAAGTATCAAGATAACTCAACCTTTCCTTATGTGTTTTTGTTACCAACCTTGTCTATCCCCTTAGCAACACTCAAATAGATATAGTACTTTTTTAAATAGCAATAGTCTTAACAATTAAGGTTTGACATCAATGACAATACAACAATTGCTTCAATTGTAGCTTAAATTTCTACTTCAATCATTCAAAACTCTTATATTCTCCATGTGTTCACTTGAAATTCTTCTAATCCCCTCTTATAGTTTGTTTCATAGGATTACAAACTGGACTAAAGTTCTTGATAAACTTGTTGTAAAAACTAGCCAATCCATGAAAATATCTAGCTTCCTGAACACTCTCTCATGTAGGTCATTCTAAATTTTATTTAACCTTCTCTAAATCCATCTTCAATCCTTCGACTGAGATCTCAAAACTAATATACACTATCTCCTCCTTCATGAAAGTACATTTCTTGATGTTAATCAACAACTTCTATTTTTTCAATCTTTATAATACTTGTCTCAGATTAAAAAAATGTTATTCTTTTCTCTTACTAAAAATCAGAATATCATCTAGGTACACAATCACAAATATACCTAAGAATTTATACAATACCTCATTCATTAGCCTTATGAAAGTACTAGGTGCATTAGTTAGACCAAAATGCATAACCAACCACTCATATAATCTATCATTAGTCTTGCAAGAATTATTACATTCATCTCCTTCCCTAATTATGATCTAATGATATCCACTCTTCAAATCAATTTTGGTAAAGTACTTTGCTCCACTCAAACAATCCATTATGTCATCTATTCTAGGTAAAGGAAATGTGTATTTGACTATGATCTTGTTAATAGCTCTAGAATTAGTACACATTATCCATTCCACCTTCTTCTTACGTGTCAATATTGTAGGTACTTCACAAGGACTTAAACTTTCTCTTATCAAACCCTTTTGTAATAATTCTTGCACTTTCCTATTCAACTCCTCATTTTTTGTCAATTTCATTCTATGTGGTGTCGTGTTAGGTAAACTAGCTCTTAGAATCAAATCCATACAATGATTTATTCTCCTAACAGGTAGTAATCCATCAAGTACTTTGTCTGAAATGATGTCCTCAAATTCTATCAGTAAATCCCTTACCTCTAGTGGTTGTTCATCAACTATTCCCGAATCAGTTTTTCTATGAATCAAATCATAAAACATACTTTATTTCTTCAAGACATCTAATAATTCCCTTCCTTCAACCAAATAAACTCTTATTGAATTATATTTCACACTCTTAGAACCCTCTACCAAATATAATAATACTTATTTCATCCCATTAGCCATAATAGTATACCTATTCAATATATGGTTGTGTATTGCTTGTCTATTGTACTACCATGCTCTATCCTAAAAGATATGACAACAATCCATCAGCATAATAACACAAAGAAATTCATCATGATAAGACTCAATCTTCAATTTCACAAGACATTGTTCACTTACCAAAACCGTATGTTCATCCTTGATCCATGCAATCTGATATGGCTCTAGGTGCTTCATTATTGGCAACTGCAACTTGGTAACCAACCTCTCTGATGCTAAATTATCTTAACTTCCACTATTAGTGGTGATTTTGTAATATTTTCTTGCAACTTTACATATGATTTTGAATTAAAAAAATCTCATTAGTGGTTCTTGATCATGTTCTTTGTTGCATGGGACTTTTGTGACCATCAAGGTTTCTCCATCTTTTGGTTTATTCATAGATTTAGGTGACTCCTCTTTCACAAATGCATTCCTACTATTTTTATCGAACTTCCTTTTTGAATTCCCATGAGTACATTCAAATTCTCTATGACCTTCTTCTCTATATTTGAAACAATTTCCTTTAAACTAATTCTTATCCTCTCTCTTGTAATCATTACCTCTATGGTAGCCTCCTCCTCTTACCCATTATGAACTCACTTCTTTCCATTCATGCTTTCCTTTATTCTAATGAGAGTAAGATCTACCTCCTTCTGTAAATGATCTATGTTTACCTCTCTAAAATCTACCACCTCTTCCTCTCTATCTATGCTCAGGCATCTTGTTCAGCTTATCCTCTACTTTTAGGTAAAATTGATAAGCCTCCTTAATACTATCCATTTTGACAAAATAATTTCATCTTGAATAGATGTCATCAAACCATTTAGTTATCTTGTTATTCTTTCAACTTCATCATCTTCATATCTAGATCTGATATCCAACTTATAAAATTATTTGGTGTATTCCTTTATAGTAGATTCCTTATGTCTTCAATTCTACAATTTCCTCAACAAACTAACTTCATAATCACCAGGTAAGAATTTACCCTTGAAATTATTTACCATCTTATCCCAAGATTTGATCTTTTCTTTCCCTCTTCTCTGCCTATCTATCTGTAAATGTTCCCACCCTAAAGATGCATGTCCCTTCAACTTAGTGATAGCAATATTCACCTTCATGTTTGCATTAGTTTTCTCATACTCAAAATACTTTTCCATTTCCATGATCCAATCAAGCAATTCATCAACATTAAGCTTACCATCATAATTTGGTAAATTGAAATTTTGTCTAGCATTCACTCTAGTTAGGGCTCTTAAGAATCTTTCATCACCTTGTTCCAATTTAGGTTCATTATTTCCAACGGCTGTCTCGTATTGATCATCACTTACATCCTCAATAGGTTTACCTCTTCTTTGGACAATCTCTAATTCTTCTAATCTAGCGGTAATTTTTCTCAACATATCCATCATGCCTAGACCTATTTCTCTCCTTCCTTGAACCATTTTGTCCACCCTTTGCAATTGTAGACCGGGTCTCAACTCTACCACCCTACAACCAAATTAGATTAGAGCTTCACAACATTCAAGTTCAACAATCAATTCCACAAGGAACACAACTTAGCTTTGATACCACTTGGTGAATCCACAATCAAAGGGACGTCAAAGAGATTATTCTAATTATATAACAAGAGAAAACACATCAAAAAATAAGACAAGTAAATACAAAGAGAACAAGCAAGATCTGTATTCATTCACTATAATTAAAGTACATTTAGGTTGAAATATACATGTCATGCTATCATAGGCCTTCTTGATTACAATATTTGGTTAGAGAACTTATTCTAAATTGATTTCTAATTTATCGTTACTTCTAGATATGTATTACATTACATATATAGGCATCGCAACACGTAGGTCAATCCAAGAAATAGATAACATTTCCCAAGAATAGGAAATATGTTAAAGAAAATAGAGTAGGTCCTAAATCATAAGGAACTTGATCCATAAACCTTTCAAGGCCCAGTGAATCAATATTTAGGTCTACACATGATCCAAGAACAAATATGTATGCGCCATCGAGCTTCGTAAGCCATAGATTTCCATCACAAGATTATAATTCACCAACAGATCATAAACTGGCAAGAAAATGCTACCCAAAAGAGAACCAATCATGACTCAAGCAAAAATTATCCAACAGAGCCATGAACCTAGGAACATGATCCAATATAGGGCATAAATACAATCCAATCATCGCATATGGTATTTTGAACATATGATGAATCGCCAACTTGATCTCTTAGACTAGAAAACTTAAACAATACTAAACAGAAATATTTTTTGTTGATGCAAGCTTCCTCTAAACCCAAGATGCTCCTTCATCAAAAGGCCTATATATTTGGCCTCTACTATCCAATTTGGACAAAAGAAAATTTGATATTGGGGTTTTTGGACCTTCTAAATCTAAAGGTTACCTTTTATTTACACCGAAAATATCTTAGTTTTACCTACAATATAACACCACAAAGAGGACTCCGCAAAAATTGGTTAAAACATCACTCAAATATATCAAAATACTATCCAAAGGCACTCAATGGCATATGATACCTTGTAATATTTAGCTATAAAGGTAGCAACCCAAGACCTAGAGGCCTAATGGAAATCACAATAACAAGAAAGAAATAATATAAAAAGAATAAATTGTATTCCTATCAATAATGCAATAGCATGGATCAACTAAATGATTGAATTCACTAAACTCAGTTTATTAAATCAACTAGAATGATATTACAAAGGATACCCCTTGGTTAAATAGACCTAGGTTAGAACATAGGAGTGCATAATATTATGACAAACTATGCCTTAATCTTATGACATGATCTATAAAGAGACAATTTATCACCCACCAAAGGTAGGAAATTGAAAGTGTCACATATACACTAAAGATGGATCACCCTCCAATTTGGAAAGAATTTTGTGCCACACATCCACTAAATATGGATCACCCTCCAAATGTGGAAAAGTGATTAATTGAGATAAGTCCACCAAAGGTGGAAGTCACACTTAAGATGGAAAATTGATAATGTGATAACACAATCAAAACTGGGAATATTTATATGTGGACCCTAACTAAACTTAAGCAATATGTGTGTCTATGTCCTAAGAAAAAGACTTAATAGGTGAAATAGTTAAACACACCAGCATATTTCATAAAAGTTGCATGAGTAGATTTAGTCCATTCAAAGGCTCCATATTTGTTAAATTTCTTAAATATACAAAACATTGAGAAAAAAATATTTAGTTAAGCTCCCCCAATAAATACATAACCTAAATAATCCTCATAAATACAAAATTGAGGTAGGAAGTGGACTATCTAGAATATCTTGGATCTTTTCATAACCCATGTGTACACCTTTTTGCACTTATTATATGACTCAAATATAAAATCTCTATTAATCCAAATTCACATTTAGAAAAAAATTCATTAAAAAGGATGTCACTAAGATCTCCAAAATTATATGCTTGTTATCCAAATTATCTTCCTATACTTTATTGTAAATTATAGTATCGTCAAAGAAAATTAACACAACTTCTCTCAAACATAGCTAAAAAAATTATATGTCTAAAGGACATGGGTAAAAACTCAAAGTGTCTAAAATGACACATAGATATACTCTTTTTTTTAACTTTCATCCCTTACATTAATCTAATGGTAACTTGAACTAATATCAATATTTGAAAAATAAACAACCTCATGTGACTCATCTATCAATTCATTGATCTTAGGAAAGAATACCAATTATTAATAATCCTCTTATTTGGAAACCTACATTTGATACATATTTGTATTGGAAAATTTTTCTTTAATACCAGAACTCTGGAAGATGTAAATTAGCTAGACCTTGGTCATATGTATAATATAAAATGATAGTATATTATTTTTATAATAGATTTTAAACTCAAATCTAGATCTATAATGTGTTAGAAACCTATATCCTATGGTAGACCTAAAAATATATTATCAAATAACAAAAAAAAAAATTCCTAGATGTCCACATGAAGATATTTTTACTAATCCATAAATGTTTTTAAATATAGTATAATGCAAGTTTTTTTTCCAAATCTATATATGACACATTTTGAAATTATTTAATAGATACCACCCATGGTGATCCATTAGAGATCTAAAAACCATTAATTTTTCATTTGATCTAAACATAGGTTCCATAAATTGCTAATTTTGTAAAAAAATTCCTAAAGACTACAACTATTTTTGTTTGGTCAGTTAGAGACTACAACTATTGAACACCTTGTGCTATATTAATTAAAAAATTATCTAATTATTTATATAATTAGATACTTTAATTACCTTATTCATTTATGATAAACTTGGGTGTCTTTCATCTTTTATTAGATTAGGATAATGATAGTTTCACTTAGTTGAAAGTTGTTTTTTTTGGTTAAAATTTTATATTTATATTAATAAAACTGGTTCAAAAGGGCTCCCGGGGAAAAGAACCAGTAAAGAAAAACTTTGTTCGTTACCCATATATACAAAGAAAACAAATCTGTATATCAATCAATTTGTGTCCCTAACTACAAAATCCCATCATAAAAATAGATAGGCATCCTTTGTACACCCCCGTCAGGAATAAGGGGTGGATATATGCAATAATCCACAGCCCCTACGTGATCACAAAATAAACAATAATTAATTAGGCAGGGGCACCCATCAACCCAAAAACCCTTACAATATGATAAAGAAATATTTACATATAAACAAAGGCCCCTACCTAACTGAATATCAAAATTTGCCAGTAGCTGATAAAGTTATGAAAATGAAAGATCATCACAAATGCTACTGGATTATATCAATCCCCCAAAATGAAGTGAACAAAATCATCATCGGCCATAGAACATCACCCAATAAGAGAATATACCCAGCTGACCAAAAGGACCTATGACACACCAAAAAAAGGAGAGATTGAAGCTTCATAGAAATAAAAGATAAACAAACAAGGATGGAATGAAATTATTCCTAAGACTACACAGTGACATTGAGAAGGTGATCTAGATGAGAGAAAAATAGAAAACTCCAAATCCTGTCAGCCTCCGCATGAATAGAAGGAACATCAGCAAAATTATCCACAGAACGCTGAGAAGGGGAAAGATTTCCTCTAGTCGGTTCCAATTTAGAGTTCATCAAAGGAACTGATGAACCAACCAGAGCCAAAGTAGAGGGTCTTCCCTCAATAGCAGAGGAGGCATCTTGAGGAGAGAGGTTAGCATGAGAAATTTCTTCTGAATGAGCCATAAGACCCAAAATGGCATAGGTTTTTGAAAATGCCTTTCCCTAATAAGAAACATCCATGGAGTTCTTGTGAATAATGAAATCCAGAGGATTGATAGAGGAGGAAGCAATGGAATATTTAATTTCCCCATAGATCAAAACAAACTTGTCCGAAGACAGCAGCAAGTGATGTGGAAAGATATCACCCACGCATGCTTCTCCTTCCCATAAATTATACCCTTGAACAATAGCCAATAATTTGTCATTCTGAATAAACTTAGGCCAAATAATAGCATTAGCCACATAAAACAATAACGACCAAGATTGAGAAATATCAAAAAATATAGAACAGAATACAGAGATTATCTGTTAGGGAAAAACAATTCCCTTAGAGCTTGGAGACAAAATAGATTCCCTAATTAAATGATGAATGCAACTTTGACATTTTGGATAGTGAACATGGAACATAGAATCAAGAAATTCATCTAATATTTTACCTTCAAACGGTAGCTCCAATTCAACAGTAGGTAGGGAAACCCTTAAATTGAGAGGTTTGAATTCACTCACAAATCTTGAAGGAGCCATTACCAGAAAAAAGACTTACCCACATACAACACGATACATAGAACAAAGCATATCACAGCATTAATGTATAGGAAGGAATAGAGAGAATGAGAGGAAGGATAAATGTAGAAAAGACCAATGAAGTATGGGATCATACACATCCATTAAACCATACCAGATAGAAGATTTAAAAAATCTATAGCACTTGTAATGGAGCACATGAAATAAACATTGCATCACCTGAAGAATTTAAGGCATCACAAATCATAATAACTAGTCAAATTGAGAGCATTCATGGCACAGATTGGTTAGGAGAATAATAATGAAATGAACATCCCAATTAATTAGATGGCATAAAAAAATTTCCAAATCAAAGGCACGAACTCAAATACGAACCTTGCTTATGCCACAAAACCTGCTGCAAAGTACAAAACATGACTAATGATCATGAAAAAAAACATCATACAAATGGCAAGCGCAAATCTCTAAAAGGAGAATATTAGAGAAAATCGAGCCAATTAGTCATGAAAATATGCCAATAAAGAATCAAGTTACACACACGATGAAGAAATCGACTCAAGATCTATAATTTTGAAAATAGAAGGATGAGATTCAGAAGAAACTGAAGTGGAGGGGAATAATAAGGTGCATCCCTCTGATCCAATTTTAGAGAGAGCATCTGCTAAGTTGTTTCTCTCTCTAAAAATGTGTGATATATAACAGTCAGATAAGGAATCTAGCAAGGACCAAATATTTTCTAAAACATAGAGAATTATCCGTGAGAAAGCATGTCTAGAGATACAGGCATTAATAATCACTGAAGAATCTCCTTCAATATGAAGAGAATTATATTTCAATTTTTTAGTGGTAGAGAGACCATACAAAAAAGCCAGAGCCTTAGCTAAATTGTTTGTCCCAGGTGGAATAGGATGAGCCTCAAAACATAGAATGGATCCAGAGGAGTCCCAGAGAGAAAAACCAATACTTGAATTTCCTGGATTGCCTTTAGAAGCCCCATCAAAATTAAGCTTAATAAAGTCTTGTTGGGGAGGAGTCCACTTGATTTGGGATCTAACAGAAGATATATCCTTAGGACACAAGGGAAAGGGGAGAGATGGAAACAATAACCCCTTAAAATTTTTCACCACAGAGTTATCCCAAGATGAGAATATTCAACCACCCTTAAATTTACAAGAATAAGCATTAACCACTTCCCCAATAGATCTTTCTAAAGACAAGAGAATAGATTCAAAAGATGAGGGCTGGCTGTGGAAAATCCTTTTATTTATTTCCTACCATAATGACCACAAAATGAGTGATGGAATAACAATCCAAATACATGAAAACATTGATTTATGACAAAAAATAGGCCAGGATTGAAAAAGATCCCAGATTCCAAATGGGAGAGGCATAGGAAAATTTAGTTTCTGCAACACAAACTATGAACAGAGTTGGGCCAATGGATAATTTAAAAAGAGATGATCAACTCATTCTAATTCTTGGTTGCAAATGACACATTGAAAAGTGGCTGCAATATTAAGTCTAGATAATCTATCACTAGTAAGGATTCTTTTTTTCAAAACTAACCATGAGAAAAAACCCGCTTTAGGAAGAACAATAGAATGCCAACAAAAGGAGAAAGCTTTATGTTTAATAGCATTAGTTTGAAGTGATTGTAATAGCTCATATCCTTTCTTAATAGAATATAAGCCATTCTCTGAAGGAGTCCAAAAAATTTGATCCTGAGTCCTGGATAAAAAATACCACCCTTTCTAAAAGCAATTGGTTTGCACTAGAAGCCTTCTAATCATCAATTGGGAGTTCATGAAGTCCTTCCAAATAACAAACCCAGAATGAATGTGAACTACAAAAACATAATTAATTAAAAAATATCCCTAATTAGAAGAAGCAATCTCCCAAACAGCATTAAAAAGGTCCAAAGATACTAAAGGACAACATCCATTCCATGAATCAAGCCAAAATCTAACAAATTCTCCATTATGAACTTCCCATGAAACCTAGGATGTGATGATATGTCTAGAATTCATCATAAAATTCCAAATGGCAGACCCCTTTGGGGGATCCAAAGAAGAGATAATCCTAGCAGGGTCTAAATTATCTAAATATTTTTGTTACATCAACTAACACCACTTAATGTGAGGATGAGAATACATCTTCCACACCAATTTTCCACCAAAGGCCAAATTCCTATTAGAAAGGTCATGAAGACCAACCCCACCAGTAGGAGGATTCAAAGACATGTTAGATAAAGAAATAAGGGGAATCTTCTTCTGCCCTGTCATATTAGCAGTCCAAAGGAATTCCCTAATAAGACTTCCAATTTGAGTGAGAACTGACTTGGGAGCTTTCAGGACTAAGAAATAATAATTTGGAATGGCTGATAGAACCAATTTAATAAGCAAGATCCTACCTGAGAGAGACAACCATCTAGCCTTCCAAGCAAGAATACGGGCTTTGATGCGATTAATAACTCCCTGCCAAAAGGAAGGTTTATTTTGTCCCATAAAAAAAGGAATACCTAGGTATGTAGAAGGAAGATCATCATGGGAGAAGCCTAACATATTAACAATATTATCTAACAGCTTAGGATCCATATGAAAAGTATAGACTTTTGATTTTTGAGCATTAATTCAATGACCTAAAACATGAGTGTACATATCAAGGACCTTCTTAACTTGCTTTGCTTTAGAAATGGAAGCTGATCCAAACAATAATGTGTCATCAGCAAAGAGGGAATGGGTAACTGAAATAGATGTAGTTTTAATTTTTACACCCAACCATAGATTGGAAGAATGAGTCATTAATAAAGTGACTGAGAGCTTCAGCCATTAAGATGAAAAGGCATGGCAAAAGGGGATCACCTTTCCTAACACCTTGGGAAGATGGGAAGTAACCTGCAGGAACCCCATTAATTGTGATAGAGAAATGAGCACCAGAAATACAAGCTTCAACCCATTTACACCATTTCTTCGAAAAGCCAAACTTAAGCAAAACCTTAATAAGGAAGGACCAATTCAATTTGTCATAAGATTTCATCATATCTAGCTTAACAATAAAAGATGGAATAGAGAACTCATGAATGGAATGAAGTGTTTCATGAGCCAAAATGGCCCCATCTATAGTTTCCCAACCTGAAACAAAACCCCCTTGCTCAGAAGAAATTATCTTGGGAATAAGATGTTGCAATCTTAAATAGATTGTTTTCGTAACAATTTTGTAAATAGTATTACACAATGAAATGAGTCTGAATTCTATAAAAGATTGGGAATCATCATTTTAAGGAATTAGGACAATGTTTGTGGCATTAAAATTTTTCAACATAACTGTATTTTTTCTAGATTCTTCAAGAATAGCTAGAAGATCATGGCAATTAACATCCCAGGTTTTTTGGAAGAAAAGAGTCATAAACCCATCAGGCCCTAGGGCCTTATCTGGTGAGAGAGTAAAAACAACCAACCTAACTTCAAGTAATGTAAAGGGAGCCATTAAAGATAAATTATCAATAAGAGTAATCAAGGTAGGAATAACATTAAGAATAGAATCAACTTTATCCTCATCAATAGGATAAGAAGAAGAAGGGCAAAGGAGGTTTGAAAAAAACCTAACACCTTCCTCCTGAATACCTTTTTCATCAGATATTAAATTTCCCAAGACATCTTTAATAGAGAAAATGGATCTGGCCACCTTCCTCTACTTAGCTGAAGCATGAAATTTTTTTTGTTATGATCACCTGCTTGCAACCATAATTCCCAAGACTTTTGTCTCTAATATTCTTCCTCCCTTGCACATAATTTGATACCTGAAGTTTCTTCTGATTAGTATAAGTTTGTGGATCTAGGCCATTAGAAAATATTTGCTGGTTTATCTCAGCTAATTCCATTTCAACCTTGGATTTCTCTTCAAAAAAAAATTTAAATACATTCACATTCCAAGCTTTAATCAAATTCTTAATGTAAGACAATTTCTTATAAAATTTGAACATCATTGACCCATTCTTTACTAGAGCTACCAACCACCACCGGTTAAGAAGAGAGTGAAATGAGGGATGCCTAAACCAAACTGATTCAAACTTAAAAGAGGATCTACAAGAAATGAGGGTAGGATTAGATGATAGGTCAAAAGAAAGCTGAATTGGAAAATGATCAGAATCTAAAAAAGGAATGACTTCTACCAGCATAGAAGTATGGTCTAATTTCCAATTTTGAGAGTAAAGAAATCTATCTAATCCAATAGCTATCTAAGAAAAGCCAGTTCTATGATTAGTATAGGTAAAAGAACCATTCTCTAGAAAAACATCAAAAGGGGAATTATCCAACACAAAATTATTAAAATCAGAAATTGAACGGATAGGAGGAGAAATTCCCCCTTTTTTTTATCATTTTCTCCTAAAATGGCATTAAAGTCATTTGCAATGATGAACTTACAATCAGGGTATTTTTGAATAATAGAAGTGAGAGATTTCCATAAATGATACTTATCCAAAGTAGGGGTCGGTCCATAAGCATTCATGAGAAAAAATGATTGATTGAAGAATCTGACATTAACAAATTGCCAATTTGGACCATTCTGCAAGGATTGAACAGAAACTGTAGAACTATTCCATAAAATGGCCAATCCACCTAAAGCCCCAACACTAGATACACAAATGCTTTTCCATCCAGACCACTTACCCACAGTCACATTGAAAGAATCAAAAGACAACTTAGTTTCTTGCAAAAGTATAATATATGCATGCACAGAATCGAGTCGAGCCTTAATCCTATGCCTTTTGTCAGAGGCATTAATGCCTTTGACATTCCATGATAGAATCTTAATTGAGGACAAGGAGAACCTTTAGTTCTCCTTGTTGAACATCTTCTAGATGTAAATAAGTTTTTATCCAAAGTAGACTGGAGACTAGCCTGAATCTCCTCCAAAGCTTTTATTGCTTAGACTTCCTGCCTCTAGTCTTAGGAGTTTTAACAGTAGATTTAGGGGAAAGCGGTGTTTGAAAAATTGCAAATTTATCAACTTGAAACAATTTAACATCATGCAAAGAGGAATGCTAATCAGGCTATTGGGATAAAGGAGAAGATTCCCACACTTGCATTGACTTGAAATGCCCATTAATGTCATCAGAACACCCAATAGAGGCATCATCATCTGAAAGAATAGAATGGTGAGGGACCTGAGATAAAGTAGGGGGAAGCAATTGAACATCTAATAAATTTCTTGACTCATGCAACAGATTCAACTGAACAGCAGAGTTAACACAATAATGACTTCCTTGCTGCAAACTATCACTTGGAAAATTAGGCATTAAATCATGAGGCTGAGAAGAAACAATAGACATTACCTCCGTAGACATTATTATGGCATGCTCTTTAGTTACTTCCTTAACCTTAAGAGGGGCATTCTAAAATATTAAAGATTTAATTATGGAGTCAAAAACTGGCAAATCCAGAAACTTAAATACCGAGCTAGCTTCCAAAACAATAGCTTGAGAAATATCAATAGTCGAGAGGAACGTAATAATAGGTGGCAGATAGATTTTTAACATATTAGCAAAAGATGCAATTAATTATGGAGGGATAATAGGTGATAGAGAAGAATGGAATTGAATAATAGTTGTGGACATGTTATCCTTAAATGGTTTCTCTGATTCCAATAAATGCCCACAATCAATAACAACAGGGGGGGATTGGTTTAACAGATATTCCTAATTAAGGATTTCAGCAGCATTACCCAAACTGCCATGAGTGTGGGAAAAGTCTTCCTTTTCAAAAGAAGAGGCATTGAAAGTAGCAGAATGATCCAAAGGATTAGAAACTGTAGAACATTTAGCAAGAAAAGAAGTACGATCCTTACAAATAATCAGATTAGAACACTTAGGGTCTTTACATTGATTTGTAAAGTGACCTAACAAATTTGCATAACAAGAAGCAGTCTGCACATCCTGAATAATAATTTTCTACCTCCAAGAACCCCATTTAAATCGGAGAGTAATAAAATTAGGAAAAGGCTTAAGGGTATCTAAGAAAAGACAAACCCTAATAGCTCGGTGCAATTCCTTATGAGGGATCAAATCATGGCAAATGAATTTACCAATCTTATTGGCAATAGCTTCAAAAATATCTAAATCTCTATATTCCAAAGGCAAAGTAGGTAACTCCACCCAAAATGGCATTAAAGAACATACAGATTCATTCAGATTGAAGTTTAGAGTCCATTTTGTTAAACAAATACCAGTACCATTACAAAAGCAGTAGTTGAGATGAAGGAGATCATTACGAGCAACTGAAGAATCAAAAATTGCAACAAAGAAATTTGAAGCATGATCCAAATAGAAAAAATCCAGAAGCCCTAACCAATTGTTATTAGCCCAAGAGCAAAAAACATTAATGGGTAAAAAAGACCAGATCTTACCAATGAGTTATTTTTCGCTCATATACAATACCTACAATTCCAAGATGCCATATACAAATTGGAGAATGGGCTCAAAACTCTGCGAAAAACTTTTCCCCAAACCATCCATTTTCAAAAAATTAGGGTTTTCTTATTGATTACCAAAACTTCGATTGACCCAACTAGGGATATTATTTGGCATAGTCAAAAATGGTGGTTGTGAAGAGTGAACATGAGAGTTTTGAAGGGGGATATTATTTGGTGAAGTGACAAATTTTGGCAAATAGGCAGAGAATTCGGCCAGGAAACAAAGGAAGGTAGCTTTGGGTCAAAATCTCCAATCAAAGAGCCATTAGATGCATGAATAGGGGTTGGGAGAAGAGGACCTAAACAAATATCAAAATAAGGGCACAACCTCAAGTGATGAGCATCAGCCAAAGAGTTTGGAAGATGCAAAAAGTGCTTGGAATAATGGTTCTAGTAATGAACCTCCTGATTGAAACCCTGATACCGACCTCCCGAATTGCCCAAATGAGAAACCCTAGGCTGAAACCCAGATCTCCCTGCCGAAGCAGAAAACTTTCCTTGTTGACCCTGGTTCCATCGATGACCTCTCTCAGACTGTTGCCCATGAAAATTCACATTTTGTACTCCTTTCACCTGATGTCCCTTACCCAATGCTCCATTTACCTATTCTACTTTCACTCCTCTTGCCTAATCTTCTTTCACTCCTCTCACCATCCATCATTAGTTCTTTGAGATAACTTTGGTTTCCTAATTTTAGATTAGAGTTTTATTTCTTTCTATAAAAGCAATTATTTATTCATTGTAATCTATATGTTAATATCAATATTAGATTCCTCTTTGAATCAATTATTTTTCAAAGTTGCATAGCATTAACCATGACTTTCGCCTTCCAAATGTGATGAGTGGTTTGTTTCAGATGAATCATGGGCTTGTGGGATTGAACAAGTAACTCTTACATGGTATCGAAGCATTAGATATGCTAAGTTTCTATCCATATTATAGAGATCCAACCTTGAGGATAAAATTTAACTCATCTTGGAGAAAAAAATTCTAGATTTTCATTTCAATTACATAAAAATATCAAGTTTTCTCTTGGTTTTCTAAGATTGATCAAAGTTTTCAAAAACATCAACAAAAAGAGATTTCAAAAAAAAAGAGAAAAAAAGGCTAAAATAACACAAAAAAGCAAAAATGAAGATTCAACCATAACTTTTTCTCTAATTTTTTTGAGAAAAATGGTTTATGGGTTTTTCCATAGCCCCAAAAACCCATTGATTATATGTTAGATTTTTCGTTCAATTAGTATGTCCAAAATGTTAGGAATAACAGTCCATAATACAACTGAGAGGGGGGGTGAATCAATTGTATAGAAGATTATTAAACTTTAAACTTTAAGTAGAATTAATATTAGATCCAATGAGCACAATAAATCCCAACACAATAACACAATATTTTGGTGTCGGGGAAACCCTGTTAAAGGTAAAAACCCCGGTGTGAATTAGCACCCAAAAATGATGTACTGAGAGTATAGTATCCTTGTTAGAAGATTTAGCCCTATTAGGAGCTTATTGAAACATTACAGTACATAGTCCTTGTTAGAGGCCAGACCTTGTTAGGAGTCAAGAAGAAAGGGAGGGCTCACTGCCCAAGGCTTACTACCCAAAGAAGGTTAAATCCACCTTCATAACTCACTGTTTGCACCACAAGTGTATATGAATAAATACACAATCTTTTGAACTGTTCGGCAAAAACTTTCTTTGCTTGATTAGTTCCAATGAATTCCACCAGTAAACCTCTTCTCTACATACAATAGATACAAGCTCGCAACTTTCACAATATCTTTATATCACCTTTTTCCATCTGCATCTTTTCCAAAGAAAAGACCTTTTATTTATATCTTATTATAATTCTCATGATCAGGTCAGCCCATAACCCTTTCCTAATTACAAATAATTGCATAAACCCTTGCTAAGATACACATGGTATCTAAAACAAGTATACAATGATTACATTACAATATTTAAGGACCGATATCCTTAATTGATGTTTGCCAAGGAAAATACACACTACATCTCCTAAGTCAGCTTCCAAATAGGTCATCTCCATAATAGGTGCCACAGTTGACATCACCAAGCATTATGTACCTTGTGCTAACCAATGAACATCCTTCAATACCTTTTCTATCATCCCTCAAGATCACATACCTTGAATCCATATCATCTGGAAGATATACCAAAAACATAGAGACTAACTCTATCATTTCTCACTGTTACAGTCCAGTGACTAGTCTTCACCAAAACATCTATAACTCATCCAATGTGAAACATTACATGATGTGATCCTAGATATAAGATCACAACACCTTCCCAAACTCTCATCTGACTTTGCAGCATCTAAAACATCTATACAGTGTCCGTACACTGTGATAACCAGCATGTTCTTCTCACATAAACATATGTTGACATCAGTGAAAAAACACAAATGACAACAATATGAGTGCCCATTTAGTAACATAGTGATTAAACATATAAAATTTCACAATCACCTCCTGATGCATTATCAATATCCAAAAATCTCCCCCTTTGGCATTAATGTCAACATATGGGAAAATCCATCATCCCAAAGTTATATCAATCCAAAGTTTTGCAACCAATCAATACTACATACAATCTCCCCATACAGTAGGGATATTCTCATAGAAAAACTCCCCCTTTGACAACAATGGAAAAGGGTGCCATGATTCATCAACTTCTTTCCAACATCTTTCTTCCATGATCACTCCCCCTGAGGAGTAGATCCCTACATCCAGTCCAAAATATGATAAGGCTCTAAAAACCTTTGGATTGATGCATCTCTACATCATTTAATTCTGACTAGGAGGGGACTAAACCCCCAGCATACTTCTGGTATATTCAAAGGTATATTTTGGCTGTGGCTTTTTGAAGATGTCTGCAATCTACTCTTTTGTACTAATGTATTCTAATTTTATTTCCTTCTCTACCACCTTGTCTCTCAAGAAGTGATATTTGATAGAAATATGTTTTGTTTTAGAGTGCATCTTCAGAATCTTTGACATATTAACTGTACTGGTGTTATCACAATGGATAACCACTAGCTCGTCAAAAGTTATTCCAATATCCTTCAGCATTTTCTTCATCCAAACAATTTGAGTGCAATTAATAGCATCAACAACATACTCTGATTTTGTAGTATATTGAGCTATACAATCTTTCTTCTTAGCCATGAAACCAACTTTTTCCCAAGGAAAAATGCACCACCACTAGTACTCTTTTTGTCATCAATGTTTCCTACCCAATCAGCATCAGTATAAGCATGAATTAAAAAACTATCATTCCTATTGCACCATAGGCCATATTCAATTGTCCCTTTTAGATATTTGAATATCCTTTTCATAGTAGCTAGGTGTGTCTCCTTTGGCTCTACCTGATATCTAGCCATAATTCCAACAACATTAGCAATATCTAGTCTAGTATGAGTTAGATAATGTAATCCTCCAACCATTGATCTATACTTGGTCTAAAATACACATTGATTCTCATCATTACATGATAGCTTATTACCGATCACCATAGGTGTTCCTACTAGTTTACATCCTTCCATTCCAAATTTCTTTAGCATTTATTTAAGATATTTAGTCTGAGAAATAAAGATACCATTCTCATTTTGAATTATTTTTAGTCCAAGAAAGAATTTCATTTCACCTTTCATGGACATTTCAAATTCATTTTCCATCTCCTTAGAGAATTTCTTGCATAATTCATCATTTCCTCCAAAGATATTATATCATCAACAAAAACTTCAATTATCACAACTCCATCTTCACTAGTTCTTAAGTATAAATTGTTGTCAGCATTACCTTTTCTAAATCCAAGGTGAAGTAAGTATTTTTTCAACCTTGCATACCAAGCCCTTGGAGCTTTCTTTAGTACATATAGTGCTTTCTTCAACTTTCATACCATGTCTCTATCTTCAAATAGGGGATATCCATCTGGTTGTTCTATGTATACTTCTTCTTCAAGATCACCATTCAAGAATGCAGATTTCACATCCATTTGATACACCTTGAAGTCTTTATGTGCAACATAAGCTAAGAACAATCTCACTACCTCTATTCTAACAATAGGAGAAAATGTTTCTTCAAAGTCTATGCCTTCTTATTGTGAGTATCCCTTACATACCAATCTTTCTTTGTTTCTTACAACAATTCCTTCTTCATTCATTTTTTTTAGAAAACCCATTTAGTTCCTATTACATTTTTGTTTTTAGGTCTAGGAACCAATTCCCAAGTGTTATTCTTCTTTATCTGATCTAATTCTTCCTTCATAGCTTTTATCCAAGATTCATCTCTACATGCTTCATCTGTAGTCTTTGGTTCAACTTGAGAAATCAAACAAATTTCTTCTCTAGCTTTTAATATAGTCATTACTCCTTGATTAGAATCACCAATAATTTGATTTTCAAGATGGTTATTCTTTACATACCTCAGAGTATTAGGAACCTCAGCAGCCTCACTTGTGTCAACATCACAAGTCTCTTTTTCACATTCTATCTCAACAAGTTCATCTTCTTCTATAGCAGCAGTAGCCTCTTTTATCTCTATAATCTGATTACTGTCATACATTCTTTCTTGTATCTGAAAATTTTCATCTATCCTTACATTGTTACTCTCAATCATCTTTCTTAATCTCAGATTGAAACATTTTTAATCCTTTCTCTTAGTAGAGTAACCAATAAAAATTCCTTCATCACTTCTAGCATCAAAATTTCATATCTCATCATCTCTCTTGATATAACACTTACTACCAAATATTCTAAAGTATTTTATAGGAGTATGATCAAACCATAATTCATAAGGAGTCTTACTTGCACCTTCTCTGATTTGAATTGTGTTCAATGTATACATTGTTTTCCCAATAGCCTCTCTCCAATGTACATGAGATACATTTCCTTCAAGCAATATTTCCCTAGAAGCATCAAGTATAGTCCTATTCCTTCGCTCTGCGATCCCATTCTGCTATGGAGTCCTAGGAGCAGATGTCTATCTCTTTATTCCATGCTCTTCACAATATGAATTGAATAAGTCTAAATTAAACTCTCCACCTCTTTCTGACCTTAAAGACTTAATCCTTAAACCTGATTCAGTCTCTACTTTTTCTTTGAACAACTTGAATTTATCAAATGCTTCTAATTTTTCTTTCAAATAAGTAACCCACATCATTCTAGAAAAGTCATCAACTAAAAGTATGAAATACCTTTCACCATAGTATGATCTTGTCCTTGTAGGTCCACATAGATCTGTATGTACCAAATCCAACTTTCCTTTTGATGTATATGCTTTTCTTTTGTAACTACTTATAGTCTATTTTCCCATAACACATTCTCTAAATATAGTGTTAGATGGTTTCACAATCTTTGGCAGATCTCTTACTGCATTAGCCATACTTTCATTCACAATGCTATCAAAATTAACATGACAAAATCTTTTATGCCATAACCAACTATCATCTACCTTCACAATGAAACAAGAGGCTTCAGATGTATTTAATTTAAATACATTACCTCTAGATTTAGTACCGATTGCAATCAGCTTACCTGCCTTACTTATGATAAAACATTTACCATTAAAAAAACTTAATTGAAACTCTTTATCCATTAACTATCCAACACTCAACAAGTTATGTTTCAGTCCATCAACAAGAAGTACATTATCTGTATTAGTCTTTCCATCCAAAGTAATAGATCCTACACCTATGATAGGTTTAGGAAGATTGTCTCTGAATCTCACAACACCACCACCATACTTCATTAATTTAACAAAATTGTTTCTATCTCCAGTCATATGATGTGAACAACCACTTTCTATTATCCATTCAATTTTCTTTTCAACATGAGATACTAAATCCTTTTCCTCATGCACTGGTTCATCTTTAATAGAAACAAATCCAATCTCTTCATAATCTAAATCATCATCATTAGAAATTCCTTCACTAGCATAATAACATTCTTTGTCCTTTTTAGACTTGAAAAAATTAGGTTTGTACATAGGGACTCTTGTAGGACATCTAGATGCAAAATGACCTACCTTATTACATGAAAAATATTTCAAGGGTAACTTGCCTTCAATTTTTCCCTTACCTCTCTTTTCTCTTCTAGCAATCAGTGCAACAAGTTTATCCATCTTTCTTTCCACTACCATTTTTTGTTCCCATCCCTCAGCATACTCACCAAGCTCTTCTTTTAGGTCTTCACTACTGGTGCTTAGAATTGTAGACATTTTATTGTGTACAGATGCCTTGAATGTAGATTCCACTTTAGGTATCAAATCTCCCATTTCAGTAGCCTCAAAGGTAGTTAGCTTTGCAATCAACATCTCTCCGCTAAAATTTAGAGTTAAGGATATAGTCTCTTGAATAGACATAGCCTTGAACTTGTATACAGGTGTCAATGATCTAAGGATCTTTGTGTTAGAATAACATAGAGGGGGGTGAATTAGTTATCCACAGTCCCAATCCTAAAATGTATATCCAAAAAAAATTTACTAAAACTTCTGCAGGTCGGTAAAATAAAATAGTAGTATGTCTATGCTTTTACCAATTACCAGTTAATAACATATAGTGATTACTGATCAAATCCAATATGCAACATGTAAAGTATGACAACAAACAATCATCACAATCAACACATAACACAAGAGATTTAACATGGAAACCCTGTGAAGGGAAAAACCACCTAGGACCGGTGACCCAAAAATTGTTCACTCTTCCGAAGTGAGGTTGGTGAAGACCCAACCTTGTTAAAGTTTACAAACAAACCATGAGGTGTGACCTTGTTAGAGGATTTTAGACCAACCATTATCATCCAACCAGGATTCACTATGGGGTTGACAGGATAACAAATGTACACTCTATGAATGACATTACAAGACTTTCTAGTCCACTTTGTTAAGAGATTTATCTATTTACAATGGTTAAAATGTAACAACAGTTGATCTGATCACAACTCAACGTCAATTTCAGATTATCATATCTATGTTAAGCTCATTCAAATCCTCTGATCAATATATTAATTATGTTTCAATCAATATTCAGTAACTTACTGTCGCTCAGTAATATCTTTCTGATGCTTGGTAATCTCTGCAGTTTGGTTCTCCTTAACCAATCTGATCAAGCATGCATGAAGCTTGTTCACGTGATATCTTTGCAGTCTCCTTCTTTCAGCATGATTTCATCATGAAATCCTAGTCTCTTAAATAGACAATTAAACCATTTTAATTACATCCATCAAATTTTGCTGCTTAATCTCCTTTGTTGATTTTGTCGCTTAAACCTTTCTCGGCTGATGTGATAGTAACATGTTTTGTTTCAATCCCTTAGATCTTCTTCAAATTATGTTAGCCGTCGATCTTTGTAACAAATATTTATCTTCATCTCTGATTTTGAGGTACTTTACAGCTCATCAACTTCCATCGGCTAAACTAGTCATTTAGTTCTTTTCTTTTGCTCGATTAACAAAGAAATGTGTCGGTGAACACAAGGTCGATTTATACTATGCTCGGTATACACTACACTATGTCGGTGTATACTAAAATGGTTCTTTAACTGACAACACTTCTTTGTGCATTTTTCTCTTATCCTTCATCATAGATGAATGCAACATAATCAAGTCAATAACATAAGGTCATAGACTCATCCATAAGTTACCCAATGTGTTCCTTGTCCTTATCTGTCATATCCATCTTCCTCATGTAGATATATCTATTCTTCATCTCTTTTCTTCTTCTTTCTACAGATTTTTGGGTATAGTAACTTACAAGATACGTACTATCAAAACTAGTTGACATCAATGACAACATATTACTGATTTAATCATCTTACATATCTAATCAGCAACTTAGTGATCTTAAATCATAGATCTTCAAGTTATACAATGTATTCAAATCAGTTGTAGTTCATCAATCTCTCCCTTTGGCATTGATGGCAACACAAGTACTATGAAAGATGCCATACACATACCAAACATGTATTCTACAACTCTGTCAACAAATACTATAATGGTACAAGCTCTCCCTAACTTGTTATGTTTAATCACTACGTTACATAAAAGCATTTGCAAGTGCAGACTAAGTTCTGCAGATATGATCTTTTCAACTCACAGGTTTTCTTATGTTCTTAGTAACTGATCTTCAATACTCTCCCTTTTCTTTATCTCTCTCTTTGTCTTTGG
This sequence comes from Chamaecyparis obtusa, assembly GCA_027943335.1. Classification (NCBI taxonomy): domain Eukaryota; kingdom Viridiplantae; phylum Streptophyta; class Pinopsida; order Cupressales; family Cupressaceae; genus Chamaecyparis; species Chamaecyparis obtusa. Next base: position 626,206 of record BSBK01004203.1, read on the forward strand.
ATCCAGATTCTTCATATTGATATCTATGTATCTCGGTATACTATTATGCAAATCTATTCCATTACTTCTACCTTTCACAACCTTAGATAGAAATCCAAAGTGTGAACTTTTCTACATCAACATGTATGATCTTATGATAAGATTAGGCTGATGCAACCTCCAGATCACCTTAGTGACCAATAGACAGGGGACAAACCCCAAGTCTAGTCCTCAAGTATTCATTTGTATCCTTCGGTAGAGGATTTGTAAATATGTTAGCAAGTTGTTCTTTTGATGTAACAAATTCTAGCTTCATTTGTTTCTCCTATACTTTTTCTCTTAAGGAGTGATATTTAATTGATATATGCTTTTTTTTAGAGTGCATCACTGGATTCTTTGAAATATTAATAGCACTAGTGTTATCACAATATATAATCACTGGCTTAGTGATTACCTCATTCATACCTTCTAACACTTGCTTGATATATGCAATATTTGAACAGTTAGTAGCAATAGCAACATACTCTACTTCAGCTATAGACTGGGAAATGCAAGCATGTTTCTTACTTGTCCATGTAACAAGTCTTTCACCAAAAAAGAATGCTCCTCTGGTGGTACTCTTTCTATCATCCACATTTCCAACCCAATCAGCATCGATGTATAACTTCAGTTCAAACTTGCCTTTCTTAGGATACCATAGTCCATAATCTTCAATTTTCTTTAGGTATCTTAAGATTCTCTTTGTAGCAACCATGTGTGACTCTCTAGGGTTTGCAGAAAATCTAGCAACTATTCCAACAACATGTGCTATATTAGGTCTACTATTAACTACATACATTAAGTTATCAATCATGGATCGGTACAGTGTCTGATTTACCTTAGTAGTTCCATCTTCTTTAGTCAGTTTACATCTAGTAGCCATTGGTGTTCCCATAGGTTTAGCATCTTCCATGCCAAATGTCTTCAATACTTCCTTTATATATTTAGATCATGTGACTAATATACCATCATTCTGCTGAATCACTTGTAAGCCTAGAAAGAACTTAATCTCTCCAAACATAGATATTTCAAATTCACTTTTCATTTCATCAAAAAATTATTTATAAATTTGATCTTGTCCTCCAAATATTATGTCATCCACAAATATCTCAGCAATCAAGATAGTATCATCAAAATTTCCTTTCATGTACAAATTACTATTCTCACTTGTTCTAACAAATCCAATACTCAGCAAATAGTTATGCAGCCTTTCATACTAGGCTCTCAGTGCTTTCTTCAAACCATATAAAGCTTTATGTAATCTACATACCATATCTTTGTTTTCTGGATCAATGAACCCTTTGGGTTGTTCTATGTAGACTTCTTCTTCAAGTATCCCATTCAGAAAAGTAGATTTAACATCCATTTGGTAAACTTTGAATTTTTTGTGTGCAGCATATGCAAGTAACATTCTAACTCCTTCTAATCTAGCAACAAGTGTGAAAGTCTCACCATAATCTATTCCTTCCTCCTGTGCATATCCCTTCCATACTAACCGAGCTTTATTCCTTGTTACCTCTCCATTCTCATTAAGCTTGTTTCTGAGTATCCACTTAGTACCAATAACATTCTTGTCCTTAGGTCTGGGTACTAAACTCCAAGTTTTGTTCTTCTCTATCTATTCTATTTCCTCTTTCATTGCATTAACCCATTCATCATTTTCTAATGCAACTTTTAGATTCTTTGGTTCATAATCACAAACTAGACATGTACCTTGTCTTGCTTTACTCCTTGTTTGCATGCTAGCTTGTCTATCTCCAATGATTTGTGTCTCAAGATGATTTTTTCTGACAAATCTTGCCAGTATCTGATCTCTTCTTTCTTGTTCATCCTATGCAGGTTCATTTTCTTGCTTAGTAGGTGCTTCCTATTCTTTGGTTTCTTTTTCATGTTCCTCGGTATTATTTTCCTATGGACCGATTGTCACTATCTGCTACATCAGTAGGTACTCTAGTCATTCAATGTAACTGAATCTATCATAGCCTTCTAGTTCCTTTGTGCTTTCCTTTGCATTCTTATCATCAAACTCATCAACTTGAACATTAGTACTTTCAATCATTTTATTAGTTACTTTGTTAAGACACTTGTATACTTTACTTTTAGTGGAATATCCCTTCATCACCTTTTGAGTCAAACTTCTCATTTTTTCATCTTTCAGAATAAAGCATTTCAATTATTTACCAGTCTCTTTCTCAACTTTTTCTTTATACCACTTGAACATCTTAAATACCTCTGATTTTTCCTTCAAGAACATGACTATCATTAATCTAGTATAATCATCAACAAAAAGAATAAAATATATGTCTCCAGAGTAACTTTGAGTTCTCATAGGACCACATAGGTCGGTATGCACTAACTCAAGTAATTTCTTTTTTGAATAATCTTTTCTTTTGAAACTAGATTTTTTCATTTTACCTTTTTGACATTCATGACACATAACATGATCAGGCTTAGATAAGTTAGGCAGACCTCTAACCTTTTTCTTTTTACTGATCTTAATCATGTTATCAAAATTCACATGACATAACCTCTTATGCCACAACCATGCATCTTCATCTTTCATCATTAAACAAGAAGATTGATCATTATCAAGATAAAACAAATTACCTCTTGATTGTGTTCCAGTTCCACTAAGTCTTCCTCCATCATCAAATATCTTCACTTTCTTTCTCTCAAAAGCAACTTGGTGGCTTCAATTATTCAGTTGTGCCACACTTAGAAAATTATAGTTTAGACCTTTTACCCAATAAGCATTTTCACATCTAATTTTATCATTTATCATTAGGGATCCTTTTCCTCTAACCATACAAGGTGCATCATTACCCATTCTAACAGATCCTCCATTGTGTTCTTCAAGATGATCAAATTTATCTTCATCACCAGTCATGTGATGTGTACAGCCACTATCTATGATCCATGTATCATTTTTATTAACCTTACAGATAAGTGTTGTCTCTACATACCTTTCATCTTCCTTTGATTCATCCTTCATTACAACAAATACTACCTCCACATCTTCATTAGTGTCGGTATCAATGACATCTTCTTCTATAATGTAGCACAACTTCTTGCCTTTATCATCATTGTCTTAGTTGTCTCTGTTGTAGTGTCAGTAACTTTTTTGGCCTCTTCTCCCATAGCTTCCTTCACCAGATCAATCTTTATTTATGTCATCATCTTTCCTATGTGGACATCTAGCAGCAATATGACCAACCTCTTTACAGTTAAAGCATGCTAAAGGTAATTTACCTCTATATCTACCTTTACCTTTAGGTAACCTTCTAGCCATAAGAGCTTCAATCTCATCATCAGTATTGCTATCACTATCATCATTCTTATTTCTGCTACTAGACTTACCAATCTTTAGAGAAGACATAAAAGCAAATTCAATAGATGGTACAACACTATTATCAAAGTTATTCAGTTCAAAGGTTGTAAGCTTACCAATCAAATTATCAAGAGTAAGGTTGTTACCAGATGCAGACCTAATTTCATGAATTGCACATATTCTGATTTCATAAACTGACAATAAGGTTCTGAGAACTTTTCTTACCACTATCTCTTCATCAATAACACCGTCAGATGCTCTAATAGCATGTACTACCTCTTTTAGTCTATTTGTGTACTGTACAATATTTTCTCCTTCCTTCATCTTCATATCATCGAATCTACCCCTTAACCTTTCAGCTTTGGCTCTTTTGACATTCACATCACCACTATAAACTTGAGCAAGTTTATCCCACATATCTTTAGCAGTAGTGCAATTTTTAATATCTTCAAATTCAGCATCAGTACAGGCAGCAGCAATCTCCATCATAGTAACATTATGTTCATGTATATCTCTTAGTTGATCAAGGGTCAAGGGACTAGTGGGTGGTGCAATGTAGCCATTGTCCATTAGTGTAAGGGCAGAATTCCCAATTCCAGATATATACAGCTTCATTCGACTTTGCCATACTGTGAAGTTAACCTTGTTTAGCTTTGGCACTTCCCTCTTATACATTTTGAGATCTTTGTGCTGAAGTCCTTAAAAGTTTGTTCCAAGAAACCAATGCTCTGATACCAATTGTTAGAATAACTCAAAGGGGGGTGAATCATTTATCCACAGTCCCAATCCTAAAATATATATCCAAAAACAATTTACTAAAACTTTTGCAGCTCGGTAAAATAAAATAGTATTCTATCTGTGCTTTTACCGATTACCAGTCAATAACATATAGTGATTACCGATCAAACCCAATATGCAACATGTAAAGTACGTCAACAAAAAATCATCACAATCAACACATAACACAAGAGATTTAACATGGAAAACCTATGAAGGGAAAAACCACCTAGGATCGACAACCCAAAAACTGTTCACTCTTCTGAAGTGAGGTCGGTGAAGACCCAACCCTATTAAAGGTTACAAACACACTATGAGGTGTGACCTTGTTAGAGGATTTTAGACCAACCGTTATCATCCAACCAGCATTCACTATGGGTTTGATAGGATAACAAATGTACACTCTATGAATGACATTACAAGACTTTCTAGCAGTTGATTTTTTTGACGCTCGATAATCTCTGTAGTTCGCTTCTCCTTAACTAGTATGATCAGGCATGCATGAAGCTTGTTCATGCAATATCTCTATAGTCTCCTTCTTCCGGTATGATTTCACCATGAAATCCTAGTCTCTTAAATAGATGAGTAAACTATTTTAATTCCATCCATCAGATTTTTTTTCTTAATCTCCTTTGTTCATTTTGTCACTTAAACCTTCCTAGGTTGATGTGTCAGTAACACGTTTTGTTTCAATCCCTTAGATCTTCTTTGAATTATGTTAGTCATCGATCTTTGTAACAAACATTATCTTCGTCTCTGATTTTGAGGTACTTTACAGCTCATCAACTTCCATTAGCTAAACTAGTCATTTAGTTCTTTTCTTATGCTCGGTTAACAAAGAAATGTGTCGGTGAACACAAGCTCAGTTTATACTATGCTCTGTATACACTACACTGTGTCGGTGTATACTGAAATGGTTCTTTAACTGACAACATTGCTTTGTGCATTTTTCTCTTATCCTTCATCATAGATGAATGAAACATAATCAAGTTAATAACATAAGGTCATAGACTCATCCATAAGTTACCCAATGTGTTCCTTATCCTTATCTATCATATCCATCTTCCTCATGTAGATATATATGTTCTTCATCTCTTTTCTTCTTATTTCTATAGATGTTTGGGTATAGTAACTTACAAGATAAGTACTGTCAAAACTAGTTGACATCAATGACAACATATTACTGATTTAATCATCTCACATATCTAATCAGCAACTCGGTGATCTTAAGTCATAGATCTTTAAGTTATACAATGTATTCAAATCAGTTGTAGTTCATCACTTTGCAACAACTTATTCTTCATCATAAGTGCCTCCACAATTTTTGATTCCAACCACAACTTTTGTAACCCTTTGAACATAAGCCCTAATGCTTTTATCATCCTTCATTTGCATCTTCTCCATCTTTGTTTTCCATTTTTGTAGCTTCACTTTCTTGGTATATTTGTCTCCTTGATATAATGCTTCTAATCTTCTCCAAATATCATATGCCAAATCCAAATCTTTAACTTCAATAAACTCATCTTCGGATAGTGTGCTTTTTAGTGCTTCCCTTGTGACCATGTTGTATGAGAATACCTTATTTTTATCATCAGTAGCTGATGGAAAATCACTCTTAGTCTTTATAGCCATGCTATTCTTTGTGATCAACCAATAATCAATGTCCAAACATAGAAAATGAGTTCGCATCTTGTTCTTCCAAAGGTCAAACTTTTTAGGATCAAATTTTGGACCATCCTTCCTATAGAGTGTCATCTCCAAGATCACCTCAAGTTGTTAATCTTTCTCTCTAAGGACCACAAGCTCTGATACCAATTGTTAGGAATAATAGTCCACAATACAGCTGAGAGGTGGGATGAATCAGTTGTATAGAAGATTATTAAACTTTAAACTTTAAGTAGCAATAATATCAGATCCAATGAACACAATAAAGCCCAACATAATAACATAATATTTTGGTGTCGGGGAAACCCTGTTAAAGGTAAAAACTTCAATGGGAATTAGCACCCACAAATGATGTACTGAGAGTATAGTATCCTTGTTAGAAGATTTATCCCTGTTAGGAGCTTATTGAAGCATTATAGTACATAGTCCTTTTTAGAGGACATACCCTGTTAGGAGTCAAGAAGAAAGGGAGGGCTCACTATCCAAAGAAGGTTAAATCCACCTTCAGAAGTCATTGTTCACACCCCAAGTGTATATGAAGAAATACACAATCTTTTGAACTGTTCAGCAGCAACTATCTTTGCTTGATTAGTTCCAATGAAGTCAACCAGTAAACCTCTACTCTACATACAACAAAAATAAGCTCGCAACTTTCACAATCTCTTTATATCACCTTTTTCCATCCATATCTTTTCCAAAGAAAAGAACTTTTATTTATACCTTATATTACAATTCTTATGATCAGGTCAGCCCATAACCCTTTCCTAATTACAAATAATTACATAAACCCTTGCTAAGATACACATGGTATCTAAAAAAATTATACAATGACTACATTACAATATTTAAGGACCAACATCCTTAATTTATGTTTTCCAAGAAAAACACACACTACATCTCCTAAGTCATCTTCCAAATAGGTCATCTCTAGAACACATGCCACAGCTGATGTCACCAAACATTGTGTACCTTGCTCTGACCAATGAACATCCTTTAGTACCTTATCTATCATCCCTTAATCTCACATACCTTGAATCCATATCATCTAGAAGATATACCAAAAACATAGAGACTAACTCTGTCATTTCTCACTGTCACAGTCTAGTGACCAGTCTTCACCAAAACATCTGTAACTCATCCAATATGAAACATTACATGATGTGATCCTGGATATAAGATCACAACACCTTCTTGAACTCTCATCTAACTTTGCAACATCTAAAACATCCGTACAGTATCCATGCACTATGATAACCAGCCTGTTCTTCTCATAGAAACATATGTTGACATAAATGACAAAACACAAATGACAACAGTATGAGTGCCCATTCAGTAACATAGTGATTAAACATAAAAAATGTCTCAATCACCTCCCCATGCATTAGCAATATCCAACACAAAATCATATCAGAAAGGGTCATGATTGATCATTATCAACTAGCTAAACTTAGACTATTTTTCTTCTCAAAGTACCTATTGCATATAGTGTTGAAATTGGGAAAACAATATACCATTGAAAATCTATTTTTGAGAGCTTCTAGTTGTGGTGGTCTCATCTTTAGATTCTACTCCAAAATTATATTACACTCAATCAAAGTTAAATCTATAATTTTAGCTTTTGCACTCATATCTTTTCACCAGTATCTTCAATTTTTAGCATTCTTGTGGCATTGGAAAGGTGATTCAAATCTCTTCATATCTATACATATGAGTTGATTACATATCTATAAGTATTCAAGATATCAAAATAAATGTTGGATTTTTTAATCAATTGTCATACTCATAGGCTAATCATTATTTTTTCTCTACATTGTATCAATCTAGAGTGTACCCAACCTTAGCAACTAGTATTTGTATTATTTTAGAAAATAATAATAAGATATATGCAATGAGAATCTATGTGATTCTAATTATGAACCTCCCTAGGACCAATAAGCTATCAAATGAATTCAAACGATGTAATTCTTTAATTTTTTCGATATGGTCCAACATATCTTCTTTGGTGACTTCCATTACCAACCAATATCTAGAATTTAGAAATCACATTGTATCTATGTAAAATCAACTAGGATAATCCTGGAAAACTACCAACACTAGTTTCTAGAAACCATATTTTAGCCATGTAAAATCAACTAGAATAGCCTTGGACATATTATTGGTAATTTGGAAATGAATTGTGAGTATTCTATAAGTAAAATATTTTTTTCATGGAAGACCTTTATCTTTTGACTTTAATGTGTTGAGTAATAATGTAAACTATAATATAAATCTGGGCAACAAAGTAAGACCAGGGAAAGGGTGGTTGAGATCGTTGGGTTGAGTCGCAAATCTAAGCAGAATACCACTAGGGTTGGGAATACCATTGGGTTAACAAAAATAATAATTTGAATTATTATATACCCTTGTGATGATTAAAAACATTAATTTTTAGAGTTTGATAATTGAAATATTAGTATATAAACCTACACAATAATATATATATATATATATATATATATATATATATATATATATATATATATATATATATATATATATGAAAAAAATGGGTAATGCAATATTGCTTTGCAAAGATACACATGCATGATCCATAACCTCTCATAACAAACATAATGCAAAATACACATGCTAGACAAAAAAATATGATGCAAAATATTAAAAAAAAATTGATCTATTAAATAGTTGTTACTTCTTGTGTGACCTTCAAATTTTAGAATAAATTGATAAGCTATTTGATTAGATTTTTAAGAAGAATAAATTTTGGTTGTTCATATGTAATGATATTCTCTATATGGTATTTTTCCTCCTCAAGTTCAATGTCTTTCTAAAAGGTACCTTGAAGGACATCAAACTATCATACAAGGGCTCAAAAAACATGGACAATGGAGGGCCTACTGATAATAAAAGTTTTCCATGAACTTCAATAGCCTTATATCTTCATGAACAACATAAAATATTGTCTCAAAGATGTAGAAAGAGAGAATAATAAATTTCTTAAGATTAGTCGTTCACTTTTATATTTTATATAGGATAAGAAATCACTTTTAAAGGATCAAGGAATTGAACTCAACACTGTTGGCTTTTAAACTTGTTCTCACATGGTGCCGGGTTTACACTATGATTGACAAACTAATTAGTCTTCACTCCAAAGTCTGATAGGGAAAAAGTGCCAATTGATGAGGACCGAGGGCATCCTCCTTCTACTTTGAGCTCCACATCACTCAGGCGGGTATTGCCTCATCTACACACTCATAACTCTTCTTGATGACTGAAAGGCTTGCAGATGTATTATTGTGGAATAGTTACCAGACTCCTATAGGTATCCTATACCCCAATGAAACCAAATCTGATGTAATAACCTGCTTGCATGCAATGAGTCTGATAACCAGAGACCTACACTAACAGCAAGAAAGGGAAAGGGTGGAGCTGAATGGAAATGATTTGAATGGATTGAACGGACCCCTAAGATGCCCTAAGTCTCTGATAGACTAGTGCCTTATCCAATGGGCCACAAAGTCAAATAAAATATTGCAAGGGATAGCTATAAAACAAGAAAATAATATGCTCAATGTGTTGATGCCTGACATCAATCACACACCATGACCAAACCTCAACTTAGCACCCACCTGTGTATTTAAGTATGTTATTATCCACTCAAAGGATTTTAACCCTCCCCTTAGAAGAGACCTATGAATTAGACAATACATTAACCAACATCCACTGGAAGACAAGCATGAAATATCCTTGACACCTCAGCTCATACATACATAAACACTAACCCTGAACCAACTATCCCTGCGAAGACAACTCCACTTGCAAGCACATAGGCAGTGCAAACAGAAAAATCAGACACCCTTGATGTATGATTAATGAATCCAGAATTCAAATGGAGATAGCTTGGTAACAGTAAGAGTATATTAAATTCTCATGCATAAAACAAGTCTGTTACAATATGTATTGTATTCTCTGAACTAGCAAGAGAAAGAGGAACACTCTATATGCAGAGAGAAGAGAACAAATCTATAGGAAAAGGACCCTTCACTTGGAACCAATTCTCCTCAAAAATTTGCAGAAGAAGGAACCTCTACAAAATTGAATGACCTGCAATTTATACCACTAGTTACCTTGGAATCCTAAACCAGTAGGATGCAATAAGCTACAGGTAACTAGGGTTAGGATTTAAACTACCCAACCAATCATAACCAATCAAGAATTTATTGCAGGGGCAGGAAACCAAGCCATCTCAGATAAACAAATCAAAGATGATCTCCAATTATGATAATTTTCAGATCAGTATATAAAAGATTGCAAATTCACCAAGAGAACAAGTCAAATCAACCACCCTGCAACATGCCTCAAGCCATTCCTGCAATGTACATGCTCTACAAATGAGCACTAGACATCCTGGACCTCACTGCAAATAGTAAACCAATTGCTTCTCACCAAATAGGGTTGCTTCTGCATTGAATTCCATAAAAATGGTACCCTCTGCCACTGGAAACTCTCAGAAAAATCAAATTTGAAATCAAACAGCTACTTTTCATTTCGCGGGCTTTATGTTCCTCAACTGTTTGCCCCTAGTCATGTAATTGCGCGGTCATCAACTTCACCGCAACAGGAAAACGGGTTTCATCTTATGCTTGGTCGCATGATCGCAAGGCACCAAACTAACCTTTGCGATCATGCGACCGTAGTCTCCTAGCCACGGTCAACGGTCACAAACCCCGCTGAAAAAGTCTTCGGCCACCTCATAAATCCCTCGGTGAATGAAAAATTGAGCATGTCAGCAGCACGGCACCATGGACCCACACAACTCCGCAACCGTGACACCAAACAGTGGTCACATGATCACATAGCCAAAAACTAGGCTATGCGAACATGCAACAAGCCTCAACATCACTGAAAACACTGGCCTCACTTTATCTGGTGAACTGGTGACTGAAGGACTTCCACCGGTTCACGAAATACTTTACACCATCGCCAAAAAACCTAGCGACCACGCGACCACTATTCGCCAAGTCGCTAAACAAACTAGCGAATCACCTTTTTATTGCACGAATGTGCAAACACAAAGACAATTTGTCAAGCCACCACATCTTTATCCATTCCACCAAACCTTAGACCCACCTGGGTCTGCCCGATGCCACATGTCATCACATCATACGCTGCAGCCGCCAAGTCACCTGACACAGGACCCACCACCCAAAAAATCCTTACCCTTTGGGAAGATCAGACGGTGGGCGCATGATCGCAAAGGGGAGGAATATTCCTCATGATCATGCGGCAACTGTAGATCTCATCTGCATTGTTACTCCGCTTAAGAAATACTAGGCCCACCAACTAATTGCTGAGCATTTAGCGACCACACGACAAACCGCTCGCTAGGTCGTTGAATGTTAGCCGATAACTGCCAAACACTCAGAGATCATGTGACTAACAGTCACCGAGTCACTGAAGGTTAAGCACCTAATTGCCAGAAATAAGAGATTGCACGACAACACAATCACCAGGTCACCGAATAAGAGATGTAACTGCCAAGAGAATTTGGAGAATCAATGACATAGCCGAGCAAGGACTGGGCCCCACCATCCATCGCACCTGCGCAGTTAGGACCAAGGTCGAGAACACACAAATTATTTGACACAGAGAATGACCGAAAACACACAGATTTTTCGATGCCAAAGGATAAGCGCACAAAAGTAGGAAGCACAAGGTCGAAAACAATGCACAGGCCAAAAACATCATGGATTTTTGAAAGTATTGTGGGTTTTTGACACTGAAGCAAATTTTAAAAAACATTTTCCTGCAGACCTTGGAATTTGAATATCTTTCAGGACTTTGCAATTCAGCACGTGCAAATTGGACTGGAGCAAGGTGAAACATTGGAGAACACAGGGCTAAGGGCACTTCAAGAAAACTTGCAAGGAAATAGGCCATTTCCATAAGATTTTGCACTGATAGGAAAATGGACTAACAAATACTTCTACTATAGATCAATTAGAGGTTCTATTAAGGTACTTGTTTATATATTAAAGAATTTGTCACTTTTAAAAATTCATTAGATGAAATTTTTCAAAAGGAAACATACAAATAATTCTAAAATCACATAGTAACAAATGCTTGCAAAATAAAATCATAATTAAATCAAAAATTTATCCTATAATTGAACTAAATGATATTCTTATTAATCATGCTAATGCAAGACATTAATTGAAATAATAATCAATCTTTATATTGTATTTTTTATTTACCTAATCAGCATGATTTACATGTCATAGAAATTCTAACTTAATATGAGCCTTCATTATCTTTGTCTCTACTTGCATTGTCTTTTACAAAGTCTTTTTTATATATAATTAAATTTTAATTAAAATATGAAATATGCTTCATTACTTGCAATGCCCTTTACAAAGTCTTTTCTATATGTAATTACATTTTAATTGAAACATTAGTATCTTTTGCACACAAAGACTATTTTATTAAGATGCATATACTATACCTCACTTGGATATACCATGGTAGTCATTACTACTATTAAAATGTTTGTATACAAAAGATATTTTCTTAGGAGCCAAAAAAATCATAGCATGGCCAAGATATGATTCACTAGGATAATGGATGAGTGTGACCCTCAATCCACTAACCATTGTATTATTTCCATATTTGGGGCAGATGATATCCCCTTTTTGGGATTTTCATCATTGTCTTTTGCCATGTATTCTCTTGTCTGCCTAAAGAAATCGGGAAAAACCTATAAGACAAGTTGAAATGGGCAATAGAAATGAAAATATTACTAAAGTGGATGCCTGCTCCATGGAGACAACTGCATTATTGCCAATCTCTATAGTTGCTGAAAAAGACAACACCAATTGAGTGGATTGTGATGGTTCCACACTATAATCCACTTGGAAATAAGCATTTGCTTTGAATGACAAGAGCCATGATCATTAGCCCACCTCATTTTTTTAATTTGTGTAACAGTCTAGTTATACCTTGGGTTAAGACTATACTCTCAATGAAATCTGCACCTTGGGTTAAGATTATATATGCCATTTGTCTTTGGAGATTGAGAAGTAGCTTTGAGTTGAAGTCAAGCAGCAAATTGGGTATTGAAGGAGAGAAACCATGAGAAATATTAGAGCAGCTCAGAGTGTAAGCCATTCTTCAATATGGCTCTCACCAGTCCCATATCTATTGGCGGCGATGGGCTCCATGATTGCTCTTATATTCTTTGCTCTCATAATTCTAGCGTGCTCCCACTGGAGAAATCCCACTACTTCTTCCCAAAATGATAGTAATGATAGAAGTGATTCAAATCTTGGGGAGATAAATGAGGGCATGAAGAAAGTGTTATATTGTTCAGAGGATAATAAGAGTGACAAGGTAATTGTGATTATGGCTGGTGAAGTCATGCCAACTTTTATTGCTATGCCCATCACTCTGCAGAAACCTGCAACTTAAAGCAGACAATAGAGAGAGATTGTATGCAGCTTTTCAGCTTTGTTCATTTTTTTTTAGAGATATTGGATTGAGGAAAATGAGATTTTTTGGGGGACCTATGTAAATTAAATAATAAGAAAGTGATATTTTTATATTAGAAAAGCATATTGTATCATGGTATTCTGATTCACAGCACTATGAATCTCTAGTGTTTGATTTATATCTTAACTATCTACTTGTTTTTATTCTTCGCTACCCCACATAAAAGAAGGAAATCAGATTGTCATCTACTATTTTCCTGGGGCATGACATATATGTAAGAAAAAGAAAAAGAAAAGTAGTACAGAAAGGAAATAAAGGAAAAAAAGTAGTACAGAAATGTGGTATATATATGGGAGAGCACGAACAAGGATTTGAGACAAAAGTAAATAAAATTACTTATTCCATGCTGCTATTAGATGCTTTGAGTGTAAATGTGAGAAAGGACAATTAATGTAAATAAATATAAATAACTAAATCAATAAAAAAATGTTAACTTTGGAGTGAGTGTTAGCTAGAGTGGAATATTTTTTATTGGGTAATATTAAATAGAAATATAATCATTATATCTACAATATAAATAAAGAAAAGCAATATTTTGTTTTGAAACTGAATAATGATTGAAATTTATTAAAGATAATAAGATTTATATTAGTTATGTATGTGGGTCAGAGTTAAAATATTCATCTTTACTTTGTATTGGATTGGCTTTATGGTTAAAGATCTAGTTTGTAGGTTTAAAGTTGTTCTATATTTGTATAGATGAACCTCTGATTTCAAATCTTTCTTTATGAACTCTCAAGAAAATATACTACTAGACAATAATATTCTTTCACATTTTTAGTGTTTTTCTTCAAGCTATAAACATGGACAATGATTGCTAAATGATTACTAAATGATTCACACAGTATAATCATTATGCTCATATCTACTAGATTCCAAGTTTGATTTTTATGTGGAAACAGTTAGTTAGTCTTTTGATAATCAATGATATTCACTAATAGAATGATTCTCAAAATGATTGCAAATGAATATTTTCTAGTTATACACAAACATAATACCATATTACAAATATTTTTGCAATGTCGTACTCAAACCAAAGAGTCAGATAGGGCCAATCAACAAAATGTTTGGCTTGATTTTATAATTAGAAATATCAATAATGCAATTACAAAGTTGACCTTGGGCCTATGAACATGTAGGATACAAAGCTAGATTGGATTCATGCCCTATAGGAATGGATTAGTGATCAAATAGGTAAAGGTTTGTAAGCCCAATTATGTACAAAAATACACCATTTGTAGTTGTACAAATGTATCAATGCATGCACAAAATTAGAGATAAAACTAAAGAGGAAATGTATAAAGATTTTATTTTCACTATTTTTTTTTTTTAAATTAAAAAATAGTACAAAAAGAAAATAAAGTATAAAAAGTAGTACAGAAGTGGTACAGAAATGTGATATAGATGCTTTGAGTGTAATATGAGAAAGTACAGTTAATGTAAATAAATATAAATAAGTAAATCAATAAAAAAAATGTTAACTTTGGAGTGAGTGTTAGCTGGAGTGGAATATTTTTTATTGGGTAATATTAAATAGAAATATAATAATGATGTCTACAATATAAATAAGAAAAATAATATTTTGTTTTGAAATTGAGTAATGATTGACATTTATTAAAGATAATAAGATTTATATTAGTTATGTATGTGGGTCAGAGTTAAAATATTCATCTTTACTTTGTGTTGGATTGGCTTTATGGTTCAGGATCTAGTTTGTAGGTTTAAAGTTGTTCTATATTTGTATAGATGACCCTCTAATTTCAAATCTTTCCTTATGAACTCTCAAGAAAATATACTACTAGACAATAATATTCTTTCACATTTTTAGTGTTTTCTTCAAGCTATAAATATGGACAATGATTGCTAAATGATTACTAAATGATTCACACAATATTTAATCACTATGCTCATATCTACTAGATTCCAAGTTTGATTTTTGTGTGGAAACAGTTAGTTAGTCTTTTGATAATCAATGATATTCACTAATAGAATGATTCTCAAAATGATTGCAAATGAATATTTTCTAGTTATACACAAACATAATACAATATTACAAATACATTTGCAATGTCATACTTAAACCAAAGAGTCAGATGGGGCCAATCAACAAAATGTTTGGCTTGATTTTATAATTAAAAATATCAATAATGCAATTACAAGGCTGACCTTGGGTCTATGAACATGTAGGATAAAAAAGCTAGATTGCATTCATGCCCAATGGGAATGGATTAGTGATCAAATGGGTAAAGGTGTGTAAGCCCAACTATGTACAAAAATGCATCATTTGTAGTTGTACAAATGTATTAATGCATTGCACAAAATTAGAGATAAAACTAAAGAGGAAATGTATAAAGCTTTTATTTTCACTATTTTATTTTACCCCCTCCTTTGAGGTACATATGAATCTCTAAGTTTGAATCATGCATCCCTAAGTATACTCATTCTAAAGTATGTATAAAGTACATTTAATAGTGATATGAGCATGTGGTTTGTAAAGGATGAAGATTCTCCTTCCATGTTGTTCTCTTTCTAATTGTACTAGTTATCGGGAATTGAATACTAGTCCAATGAACAACCATCAGACAAGTATAGAGACCACACAAATTCAAAAAAATAATGAAGGAAAAAATGGTAAACAAACAAAAAAGAATTAAATTTCTACACCCTTGATCTTAGAGTAGGCATAAGTTTATGAGTAGTCAATATGTGACTACCCTAACTCTTAATTAAGTCATATTATTATTATTGTATTCTTTTTTAGTTATTTAGGTCATCCTAGGGCTTCTATGCTTTTATCGAAGTCAACTTTGGTTGATATCCTAGGTATAAGTAGGGTATATACATGAGGTTATGTGTCTTATTGGAAGATCAAGATATAAATTATGTTCTGATTGGAGATATTTGGAATTTTATCCCGCTGAAGTGGCATATTTTTTAAGTAAATCTAACACAAGTTTTGAAGAGCACCTAAAACCCTTTAAAAAATATTTTCAAATAGGATAGCCATAGAAAAAAATAGCAAACTAAGATTCTACAATGAGACAACTAAAGGTAACAGAAATAAGGAATAAAATACAATGGAACAAGCATTAAGATAAGAGAAGCCCCAATAAAACCAAATAAAAGAATAACTCAAATTGTCACACCAAATAAGGAGCCTTGAAGTGAAGCTTTTAGACAAAGATCTCTGAAAAGAAGTTTACCCCAAATGGTTCATTCTAAGATTCTTTGAAGAATCACTCTGATTCATCAAAATAGGAATATTTTTTTCCTTGATGGGGTTTCCTCTTGGGACCTCAACAGAATTATCAACATCTAAAATCTTACTAGGAGTCAAAAAGGAATCATGAACTAAATAGCCCGCAACATCTCATTTGTCCCTTAGGGGCCTGTTAGAATTTTCTATGAGGATTACTTTATATATCCCAAGTATTACCTTCAAAAAAAGTCTTTTTACAAGAAGGGTATCATCTTAAACCCATAATAAGTGGGAAAAATTTCCAAGTCTATGATAATGAGAGCACACCAAAGAGAAAGACTCAAAGTGAAAAATCTACTCCAAAACATCTAGCTTGGAGTGTAGCTCAATAGTGTTTGGTATAAGCTTACTAATCTCAAAAAAGCATGAAATCTAGTAAAAACTAAATGTTTCATTTCTTTCATGACCTTGTGTAAGGTTGAAAAGGAACCAAAAGAATTAGCAATATCTCTATAGATCCATTCATGCCAATATTATAGAGGAAGTGTTGGGAGTTTTACCTAAATAGGGACCTAGTTGAATTTTTCCTTGGACAAGTCAAATTCGATATTCCATCTTTTCAAGAGAGTGTATATCTTCAAAACAACCAAGGTCCACAAAGTATAACATCCTTTCTCTCAAATTTTTGGAAGGAATATTAAAATAAGATTATTTTAGGAATAGTATCCACCTACAATTAAGAAATAGCACTTCATCTCTTCGAAGACCAACTACGAATAGAGTTTATATTTGGATGGGAGCCTAAAAACCTCCCAATGACAGCATTTTTATAGAAGAAATAGCTTTTTTAACCAAGGTATCTACAATGATGAAAGATCCAACAAGGCCAAGGGAATTCTATTAAGTAATAGGAATGACCATAATAGGAAAAGGCTCTATAGAAGGTTCACATCACCCACCTAAAGATCAATCAAGGGATCCTCAAATGACCCATTTGATTGTGAGGTATAACAATTCTATATATATGGTAAGATAGGAGGAGAATTAGGGGATACATCAAAAGGCCCCTTTATAGAGGAAAAATGTAGCGCAACACTGAGAAGAGATGATTTCTCACAAAGTGACCTATCAGAATCAAGGGCTCTCAACACATACAACTTCCTTTCTTATGAGCTCAACTTTTCCAAAAATATTAACTAGAGGATTCAATTCCTGAGAGACAAAACCTTTTTGTAGGCCTATCTATAGAAGCCCCTTTAAAGAGTCACTACAAATAGGAAATGTGTAGAGGGAAGACACATCCTACAATATTGTTTTTGATTCAATGTCCAAAAGGAGCTCATTCTTGTCCTTCATCATGCCCAAAAATCCTCCCATTATTTGATTTTATTTATATATTCACCATCATCATTCTTGTCATCTTATAAACTACTCTCACTCATAAATATTTATAAATCCCCTCCTACTACTTGTTAGCACCTGCAATAATTTTCATGACACTGTAGTTTTTTCCCTGGTCTCTGCAATATTTTCCATGTCCCTGGCTTGAAACCCTAGGTCTAATTTCATATTTTCTAGTCGTTACATGGAGAAAACCCTAGTTTACCCTGGCCAAGTTCTATTTCATTGTTACTTTTTTGGGCCACTTAAGTCTTTTAAATGCACATGCACTTTATCTTTCTCGGTCTGTCGCCAGTTCACATAGTCCTCTGGCGGTTAGCATTTTCTTTCAATGAATACATGACTACAGTGGTTGTGTAGTCTCCTATTCCTGGTAGTTTATCTCTTAATAGTTACCGACCTGGCATGGTGGTTTGCCTTTTCTTTGGTTGTGTGTTCACATGATCAGTGGAGCTTGGCATCATAGTTATTCTTAATCTAACGGCGGGCGCATGATCACATGGGGTAGGAATATTCCATGCGATCATGTGACGACTGCCTAATCTTCCAACATGTTGCGGCCTATACAAGGTGGGTCCAATATGCCACGTAGTGTTGACATGCTCTTTCTTGATTGGTTGGGGTGCTAATGATTTGGCATGTGTCAGTGGGACCTAGTTTCTGGTGTGTCCTTGAGGGTCCTAACATCCGCAGAAGATCTACGGTTGGCATAAGTTCTCATGGGTTTTGTCAGAGCCATGTGATCTTATGCCAACTGTCGATTTTACTTTTCTCAAGCAACAATGAAAGAGGTGGGACCATTGGCCAGGTGGTGCTGACATGCATTGTTTTGATTGGCTGAGCGGGAAGGTGACGTGATCATGTCAGTAGGCCTGAATCTTTCAAAGGGTGACAATGTGGCAGGATCTACGAGTGTCACATGATCGCATGGAATCTTTTCAAGCCATGCGATCATGCGCTCACCATTCGATTAAAGGCTTATATTCAGTGGGTCCAGTGTGCTATGCAACACTGATGTACTCAATTTTCATTGGTTGTTGACTACTGACATGGCCAGAGACTTTTGAAGGGTTTGTAACTATTGCAGGGATTAATGTTGACCACTTGATTTGCCAAGAAATAATTAGATCAACAGTCGCATTTTAAACTAGAGCCTGTAGACATTTTATTTCAAATTCAAATATTTCTACAGGGTTTTTGCTAGGGTTTGAAATAGTGAGTCGTATAAAGCAAGATGGTGGTTCAGTTTTAATTGCGCCAGGACATTTGCAGTTGAAAAATGATGTAGAGGATCTAGGTTGCCGTATTGACCTGATCTTTCCTACCTGGGGTGCCATGCCATTTTAAATATAAAGGATTGTTATGTGACTACAGGTGGCTAGGGTTTGATGTTTGTCAGAGATTTCCATGACTGGTACATGCAAATCTTTCTACAGGCTGACTCTGGCATTTAATTTTGTTTCCTGCAACAAGATATTGATCAAATTTGTAAGTGCAGTATGCCTAGAGTATGAAACCAATGCATTTGTACATCAGATTTGATCTAATTTTCTAGGGTTTCAAGGTTTAGTTGCATTCTTTACTTCTTGTTGTACTTGGTTGTTGCAGACCTAATTTTACCCTAATCATTTGTAGCTTGTTGCATCCTAACTTGTTTGGGATTCCAAGATGATTAGTGGTATATATTGTGGTAATTTTGACTTGGTTAGGGTTTGGAGTTTTTGGTTCCAAGTTTCTGGTTCCAGAGCTAGTTCCATGAAGGGTCTTTTTCCTGTAGATATTTTCCTTCTTCTCTACATAAAGGGTGTTCCCTCTTTCCTTTCTAGCTTTTGAGAATAGAATATATGTTGTAACAGTTTGTTTTATGTATGAGATTTCAATATATTTGTGCTATTATTAGATCGTCTCCATTTGGGTTTTAGATTTATTGATTACAACATCAAGGGTGTTGTAGTCTTTCTACTTGCATTTCCAATGAGTGTCTGCAGTAGAGTTGTTTTCACAAAAGCAACTAGGTCTAGGACTTGTTTTCAAATGTTTATGAGCTAGGGTATCAAGGGTATCTCAATGCTTGTCTTTCAGTGGATGTTGATTAATGTATCATTTGTTTGTAGGTCTCTTTTAAGGGGAGGGTTAAAATCATTTGAATGAGTGATAGCACATTTGGATACACAAGTGGTTTGGTAATGTATGATCTGATCAATGGTGTATGTTGATGTAAGGCATCAACATATTAGAGTGTATTGTCTACTTGTTTCATAGCTCTTTGTTGCAGTGATGTGTTTGACTCTGTTGCCCATTGGATAAGGCACTAGTCTATGAGAGACTTAGGGTATCTCAGGGGTCCTTTCAACCCAACATCAATCATTCAAATCAAATACCTTTCCTTTTTATGTTGGTGGTAGTAGTAGGAGGTCCTTTCTAGTCTTCAGACTCATTCTATGCAAATAGGGTTGTTGCATAAGATTTGGTTTCATTGGGGTATTGGATACCCATAGGGGTCTGAAAACTATTCCACAATAATATATCCGCGGGCCTATTGTTTTTCATGAGGTGTCTTGAGTGTGAAGATAAGGCAATACCTGCCTGAGTGATGTGGAGCTCAAAGAAGAAGGAGGATTCCTTTCAATCCTCATCAATTGAACTATTTTCTTGTCAAACTTGAGTGTATAATCTGAAGATCAAGCCCACATTTTTAATCAAGTTTGGTCCTACAAGGAAAAGCTCCAACAAAATGGCAACTCTACTGGGGAGAACATAACAAAGATACATCTGTTAGAATCTCTGGTTACAAACTACAAATTTCCATATCTTATTAACTAGATTGGTTTGCCCATCCAAGCTCCAACAAAATGGTGACTCTACTGGGGAGGAATTAAGAGACAGCAAGCTTTCTTACTTGGCTGGATCATCCTAGAGTCTGGTTAAGATCATAGAGTCAAATAGACAAAATGCATTTTCTACATCTTCTCACTATGTGTTGAGTGGTGACTCTGAGAGTTCTCTGTTTGATCAGTGCAATTCCTGATAAATAGTGTGCAAATCCTGGTGAAGTTCTTGGTGGATTGGAAGAAGATATAAAAATAGTACAATATTTTCCTCTTTAAGGAGGTGGTGACTCTACATAAAAAGGAACCTAATGGTGTTGCATGATGAGCTCTAGATCTGCCCTACCTTCCAGTCATTGAAATTAAAACAAGAAATGAAGTTCATCTAGATTTGGGACCTATGTGAGACATCTTAGGACTCCTGCATAATCAATATGAGGTTGCCAGTCATACTTTGGCTTGTGCATCAAAGGGAGGCTATGTTGTTGATGGGTGGAGAAGTCCATTAGTAAAGTAATATAAAGAAGACTGCCTTGCAATAAAAGTGGAGGATGCCAATGTGGACAATGGTCTACATAAAACACATGGAGCATATATCAGTTTAAGAGCCCACATCCATTGGAGCCCAGTGTAAACATGAAGGACCAGCAGATGGGAATGCAGCCAGTACATGAGTGAGTGAGCATTCACATGAACAATAAGGAAGCTTCTTGTGCAAATGAAGAGGTGCATACTAGTGTGAGTAGAAACTCTAGTATTGCAACTGTTTCACATGTCTGCTCTACTGGTGGTAGGCCACCATCTATCCATGTTGATAAGTTTATGGCCAGTCATAAAGGAAAATCACGCATAGCAAAGGAGGAATACCAGTGCATGGAATGGAGGCTTGTGCAGTGTGAATAATGGGAGGCTCACTCACATCAAGTATGTGAGCAGCCACTATAAAAGAGGCCCTGCGTAAGCAGATTTAGAGGCTTTGCATTTGATAAAGCCAGATAGGAATGAAACACCAGGCTGTGTGAGTTTGAAGAGAAATTTCTAGCACAATTTGAAAACAATACAAACCCACGCAATTGAATAAAGAGGATACCTCACGCAAGTATCAAAAGAGTGCATGAAATTTCAAAAAAGTGCCAGCGCAAATAGAACTAGAGCCAGCGTTAATTATGGAGAATGAGGCCCCTACATAAGATGTTAAGGGGCTATTCACTAAATGTTGGGAGATGTTTATAATCTCCAATACCACCAATGCTAGCACAAAGAAGAGCTGACACCAAAGGCCCCATGAACCAGCACAAGTGCTAAGCAAAGCCAATGACGATGCTCAAGAAGACAGCGTTAACAAAGGAGCATGCCAGCATTTGTAGGGACTCACAAAATGAAAAAAGGGGCTGGAATTTGTTTTAAATATAGTCAAACATGAGCAAGAGAATATCTGCATGGTGCGTGAGGTTAAATGGAGGTTATGCAAATAATGTGTGCACCATGAAATGAATGCATTTGAAAGATGCATGAGGCACTGTTGTGATAACCTACGCATTAAAATGGATTGGCAATGCTTAGTGTTAAAGGATGCTATCATATTAGGAGATGTCCCACGCATTCAAGTAGGGTCTCACACAAAAAATGGAGATAGGAGACTTCATGTAGTTTGAAGTCACTTAGTAAATGGAGGCCTCTTGCATGTTAGGGGAGGCACGTTTTGGAGCTAGCACCAGCATACTTGGTGCGTATCTTGATAGGGGGCTGGCATTTGGTAGGTGTCTGGCCATAGATGGATGCCTCATGCCAAAATGTAATGGCCATTGCATAAGGAGAAGGAAGTTGTTCACACACAATCAAGTGGATTAAACACTGTAATGTCTGCTAAAATATAACACATGTGCACATTTTGTTGAAGAGGAATGTGATGGGGTGAAGATGCGCACATGGCATGGAGTTGTACACATTGAAATAGAAAAGGCAAAATATGTTGTGGCACTTGTTTTATTTATAAGCAAGTCACGTCAAAAGTAGGTTGCAGACATTAGTAAATGTTTTGCACAAAAGTGAAATGGAGGGGACTAACATTTTAAAGAAAGAAATCAAGCACCATGATGAAAGGACCCAGCGTCAAACAAAGGGGGTGTGATGTGTTGTAAGTAAGGAATCCTACGCAATAAAGGAATTGGGGCTTCATGCAGTTGATAAAATTCTCAAATGATATGAAGGCATCTACGTGAAACAATATAGAGGGAGCCTCATGCATTTGTAAGGAGCCAACGCACAATGCCTCAGCATTAAGAAAGCGAGGAGCCTAGAAAGAATTGGAGACTCCCATAGCAAATAGAGGGAGTCCACGTAAGGTCAAGGTGTATACAAAGTGCAGCTCACCAAATTGGACTTTGCGTGAATCAAAGAGGTGGATTCACACAGCATATGCGATGTGGAGACTTATATCAAAAGGAGTTTGCGTGAATACAGTCTATGCATGAATGCTTGTGAGGAACGCTAGCTGGGTGTTTGGCACAAAGATTGGAGAAAGAATATTACGAAATAGATAGGTCATGATGCGTGAATGCATATAGTAGAGAGTCGGCATGAAGTGGTGCCTCACATAGGTCAGGAAGAGGTATTAAGGTTTAAACAAATGAATGAGTGTATATCCCACATGCAATAGGCAATGGGTTTTTATTGCATTTCTATATCCCTGCACTCCAAGGCTTAGTAATGAAAGAACCATGGATGCTCTTGGAGACTACGTAGCTGGTGGTCCTTGTGTGGCAATGGACCCCATTATTTTGGGCAAAGTGCTGGAAAAGTCTTTAAAACATTCAAAAGCTATATCCCACATTGGTCCTGAATTGACAAATAGAGATGTATATAAGAAAATCTACACACAACATAAAATAGAAAGAAGAATGGAGGAGGCTCTATGCACATGACCCACTATGCTGTCTGCCTTGATTTCTATGCCCACGCCCAGGAGAAAGAAATTTTTGCAGTGAAGGACACGTGTCATGCATTTGTGAGTTCACTAAATGATTAGCCATTAGAAGATAGCATCTGGAAAATTGGAGAATAAGCTGCAATCACCAAGTCACAAGATCCCTGGTAGTTAAGTCCTCTCATTCCGTGATTTAGAGAAGTAAATGGTCGTCGATTCACTAAATGCTAGCAGTCAATGCCAAATGATTTTGCAATTCAGAGATAAGCCAGTCACGCAGTCGCTAGATTGTTGGCAGTCAAGTAAAAACATTCCATGAATCAGAGAATTAAATCAGTCGCCAGTTCACCAATTAGCTAGCGGTTAAGCCAAATGATTTCATGAATTGGAGATGGAGCTGTTCGCTAGGTTGCCAAATGTAACCCGCAATTGAGACTTCATTTCACGATTCAGAAATAAGACTTTCACCAGTTTGCCAGTAGTAACTGCGGTTAAAGAATATATTTAGAGATTGTGAGATACAAGTTTGTCACTAGTTCTCCAAATGAGAAAGTTAACCCATGGTTAGGTCCGAGCATGCAATGAGATGTTGACAAGTGGCGTTCCCTGGTAGCTTCTGTGTTTTTTTGCAGAATAATATAAAAATGATATATTTAAATTGCAAGCTTGAAAGATT
This sequence comes from Chamaecyparis obtusa, assembly GCA_027943335.1. Taxonomy (NCBI): domain Eukaryota; kingdom Viridiplantae; phylum Streptophyta; class Pinopsida; order Cupressales; family Cupressaceae; genus Chamaecyparis; species Chamaecyparis obtusa. The sequence goes on from BSBK01004203.1 coordinate 650,566, forward strand.
TAAAAGATTGATATAGTTTAAACATTTGGAAAAATTACACAAATTCAAATGACTAAGCCTGTTCAGAGAAAAGTTGTCTGGGAGTTCATTTTTGCTGAAATATATAAGTGTTATATATCGTCGAAAAGGTCTCAGAATGAGGATACTAATGGTGATGAGTATTTTTAGTTTTAGTCAAGCAGGAAAGAGCATTTCAGGTTCAAATTCCAAGGACAAGAGTCAGGATTGGATCAATTTGAGAAAGGATTGTAGAAAGAGGTTACAAATTTGGAGGGAATGGGGATCAGTTTTGAGGAGCAATTACAGATATTTTTTAGGATTGACAGGTGTAGGTGACTTCCATTCTCCTATATCTGGTCTTCTCTCCATTGTAACAGGGGATGGTGAATTCAGAGTTGCTTAAGTAGACTTGATATTTTTGTCTAGTTAAAAAGGTTCTAATCTACTTGAATGTATTTGAAGCAGAAAAGGATTAATGATATACAGTGGAATCTCTTGTTTCAGATCTATGATGTCTTTTTATACTTTAGTTCATTCTCTTGTATGTTTAGTTTGCAAGGCGTTCTAAACATTCTAGTTACAAGGTAACTATGCTATTACTTATGAGTTTCCTTCAAGGAAGGAATCAGTCTTGTGAGTAATCCCTGAGGGCTAGGTATTAGTATGAGAATTTGATGCCTAGATGTGAAAGTGAGAGGATAGTTTGTAAGGCACACTATTCAGGATTGTATTTGTTTCTTATTAATTGTTTTTATGTGGATCTGCATCTCATTGGACTCTTTGCCTGGGATTAGGCATTGGTTTAAGTTCTAATAAGTAGTTCTTATCATCAATCATTTAAAATCAAATCAGTTTCCTTTTCCTGTTTAAAAGCATTAATGTCTAGAATCTGTATTGAATAGTACAGACATTGTTGGTAATTCATTAAAGAATTGAATCCAATAGGTTAGCCTGCCTGAGTTTTAATCTCGAAGAGAAGAAGGGTGAATACCCTTGTCACATTTGCCATTTTTTTGCAATGATTGTTTACTCTTGTTAATATCATGGATTGGCTTTCTAAGCTCTGCATCAGTTGCAACAAACGACATTAGTAAATCATTACTAGAACCTTTAATCCATTGCAAGGATTTCATTGTGAAGTAGTGAGTCTGAAAATAGGTACACCCACCTGGGTCCATGGAGCCCGAAGTGTAGAAGGACTTGGTCCTTATCAATTAGCTTTTTCCCTATAAGAATCTAGAATTGGGGATCTGAGAGTCAAGCTTAATAGCATATTGTGATTCTACATGAAAAAGAGCTAACAAATTGGTGAATCTACTGGGGATCAGTCATAGAGTCTTGCTACATTCGGTTTGGGGAAGAGTCTCATAAATGTCATAATCTGAAAGTTGTTTTCAGATTTGCAAGCGTATTACCTGGATTTGTTGTTGTAAAAACTTGAAAATATATGTGACTTTTCTGTGAGGAGTACCCAGAATCTGGTGATGTTTCAATAAAGGATCAGTGAAAAATTTTTGTCCTCTAAAGAGAGGTGGTGGCTCTATGTTAGAACGAACCTGAGATGTGAACCTTTGTTCCATATTTTAGTTAGATGTGAAGAGAATAATAACAATCAGCAAAGATTTTCCAGGTATTCTCCATTCAATTTTTTAAATGATTTACATGATCCTTATCAAATGATTTAGTCATTAAAAGAAAGGACAAATAAGTGGAAATACATACTTTTGGATTTAATTTTGAGTTAAGACATGTGTGAAGTATGTCAGATTAATGAGCCTGATAAGAGAAGGTTGATTACAAGTGTAAACTTCTTGTTATGGGTTTTAAAGAATTTCAAGTGTATAGCAAAAGTTGCAGCCTGTAATGGATGGTCATAGAAGTTCTTTTGTCAGAGGATATGTGCCATTTTTCTATGATGGCATACCTAGTTTTCCTAATAAGATCCTTGATGGAATTAGAGGACATTTGTCAAATTTTGATAGGAACCAATCTCAATCAGCAAGGAAGCATGTTCAAGCTTTTGCTGATGTGATGTGTGATTTTGATGTATACCATGAGGATCTTTGGATGAGGTTGTTTGTGCAGACTCTGAAAGGAGATGAAAGAGAATAGTTCTGATTCTTGTCGGTAGCTTCGATTTTCTTCATGGGAAGAGTTGATTTCATCCTTCATTGAACAATTTGATGGATGGGTTGATGTCAAACTATTGTTGGATAGATTTATGGATATTTAGATTCAACAAGATGAGTTGATCCCTAAGTTTAACAACAGATTTACTAAAACTTTAAGGGATATCCCTGAGATTTGTAGGCCCCATGATCAGATGTGTTTAGTTGTGTACTTGGATGCTTTGGGCCAAAAGATGGGTTTCCTGTTGAGGGATAAACAGCCACAAAGTCTATACCAAGCTTTTGAATTGGCTATGGATATTGAATGCAATTTGAAGTATGGAGTTATAAGAAGGTGTACCACCACTTGTTTATGTTTTCAAAAAGAGATGAATAATCAGGAAAAGGATGATCAGCATCAATACCTTCATTCCCGTATTAATTCCATTGGTCAAAATGATGTATGTGAAAGTGGACTGAATGTCATTGCTGGAGATGTTGCTGATGAAGAGCTGGAAAATTTTTCAGCCAATGAAGATAATGAACATTTCCAAATTGTTGATCATACATATTTCCCTATGCACAAGTACAATGAGGTTAATAATGAAAATAACTTCCTGATTACTAATGTTAATGAAAGTGCTGAGAGTAATAGTGATTATTGTGAATCCCTAGATGAAGAACATTTGTCACTACTGTTGCAATTGAAACAGCAAGATTGTGGAATCATGGATCATGTTGAGAATGAATTGGTTTTTAATAACCAATCACAGGTTTCCTCTTATGCTGCAATTTTTTTTTATTTTCAGTCTTCTATATGTTTAAATGATAATGAAGTTGAAAGCAAAGTGCTAAAGACTAAAGATAAAAGGGAAAATTCATTATCCAGTATTTGTGAAGATGATTTGACTGATTATAGTGCTGATTTTTCATGTGATGACAATAGTTGTGGTGAATCATGTTCTGGTTTAGATTCTGAGTTTTCTTTCTCTGTTGATAGTGTATGTGGAGATAGATGTAATGACATGTCTTGTGAAGTTACTAATGTGTTATTTGATGAAGACATAGATGTATGAGAAACACTTCCATGTAGTTTCTAATCCATTGTTTGAAGAATGTGCTCGGGAAATAGAACTTGTTGAAGATAACTCATTTTTAGATGCTAGTATTAGTGGTATGGTTGAGTCTGAACTTCCAATTCCAATAAAGTCAGTTGGAGGAGATGTAATGCAAGGTGAGGGATGTTCATTTGATAAAGATGCATTACATATTGATGGTTTGGTCATTCTACCTTCGAGCATTGATGATAATGAAGGTGATCCGATTTATGGTTTTGATTGTATGAATCATCCATATGAGGACAAAGCTGTGATTTATCAAGAGAAATCAGATTTGTTTAGTCGGATTGGTTTGACATATGAGGATGGTTTAGATTTCTTGGTTGATGTGAATGAGTGTGAGTATGCTTGCTTCTCTTTTGATATGCAAGCTTGCACTAAAGATGAACCAGATGTTCACAGCCAAGGAGAAAAGGTACCAGTTATCTGTCCCCTTTCATGTGTTTCAATATATGATGATTCCAATGATGTTTGTTTTCTAGATAATGAGTTTGTGGGGGGACAAAACAGAGAGGGCATGGGTGATTTTAAATTTGAAGTTATATTGTAGCCTATGTTCCGTAATGTTTTTAATCATCATGAGTTTAGTGGAAGTCTCACATTGCCAGTTGATTTCCAAAGAAGAGACTGAGTTTTTGATAGAGAAAAATATTCACTTATGCTGACAGAATTTTGAAGTCCTTTGTAAATACTTGTAAATTTTGTACAATTGCTTTCTTTCCCTTCAGTTGTGTGTCGTCTTTGATTTCAATAAAAGGCTTCCTAGTTTGAGAAGAGAGAGAAGGTAAAAGAGAAAAGTCTAATTTCAAGTTTGGTTGGTCTGCTTCTACCACAAGATTTTGATGTTCTCTACATGCCCGCTCGGGGCAAGCGTCCACAGTCAGAGCCACTATTGGGACTAAAAAATACATGGATTTTTTAGTACCATGTTAAAATTCTACAACTTTGAAGCTTTATACATGGTTTTGTGCCTATCTGCCTAGATGTAATTCTGAGGTTCTCCATGCATGTTAAGTGTTTATCACCTTTTTTTTGGCATTTCAAGAAATACCAGGTCGTTAACTTTGAGTTTTGAGTCATTCGGTGATGTCTTGTTTCGAGCACTTGTCTAAATCTACATTTGTGCCCAAGTGTCAAATAGTGTATAGTAGCCCAGTTTGCCTTTGAATATCTTGCATCCATAAATGTTTCATGACCTACCACTTTGAGGATGTTTAGTATGCATATTGAAGAACCTATGTTTCAATTTTCAAGTCTTTTTGAATCTATTTGATTAGGTTTCGAACCTCTCAAAGTTGGTGTTTGTTGTTGTCATGCACTTGTGTAATTGTCCAAAATTCTGGAAGGGCTTATTTGACCAGTCATATCTTTGACCCAGTTGACCCTATTGAGAAATTTCCTTTTGCATCATACTCCAGGGGTCAAATACTTCATATGTTTCAGATTTTAGGCCATGACGAATCCATTTGCTCAGTTTGCAAATGTGATTCCAAATGCAACTTCTATTGTTTTACAAGTTGTGAATTGTGCAGATTGATCCATACCCCTGTTTGGGATGTTATACCTTTTGCTTCATGATTGATAAGCTTGAACAGGTTGTACCACTACGTTCTACTCTAAAATTACTACAAGTATGCCGAGTTAGAACTCTTAATGAATCTTTTAGCATACTTTCCCAGGGTCATTCCATGTGCACAAATCATTGTTTCACTATGTTTCCCAGTTTACAAATCTGAGAGCTTATCTTTGCATGATTGCCAAATGCACCATGTTATTCGTCATGAACCCTAATTGTGGAATTATACTCTTTGTATGACAAAGTACACATGTCCCTATTTTTGGATCCCGACGTCATGTGTAGCCAAGTTTTCAAAGCCAATTCCAAATCGGATTTCTATGATTTCATTGTTTTAAATTCTGAATATTATTGACAGGCTGACTTTCCTGATTAATTGTGATTGGTCATGAGATTTTTTGGGCAAGTTGATTATGGCAGTATGATAACATGTTAGAGGTGATCATGTGCTCCGGATGGCATGTTCTTGTTAGACTGTTTCATCAATTTTTTAAGCCGCTCCCAATGGCCTGCGGATGTTAATTGGTGACTTTGCAAGGTTTGAAAAGTGAACCATATGATTAAAGTTTTGGATCTAAATTCACCAAGGCTTGGCTTTTTGGATAAGTAGAGGAACTTTTGGTGCTTTTCGTCCATTTCTCTCCACTGTCTGTGTTGACAGATCTTGCTCCGACAATTGCTTGTTTGCCTGTGCCAAACTGAGTCTAAGGGAAACCAATGTATAAAATGAGGAAATCACACAAGTATAAAGCCGAAGACCCATAGATGAAAGTTTTGATGTATGTGGGAACTGGTCTAGCTTGTTCTTAGATCGGACAGTATGAATTGTATCATTTGAAGGAAGGAAAACTGCCCACTTGCAGAAGATAAGTTTAAGGAAATCCTCCAAGAAATGCTTTTCTTGAAACATGAAAATGAGAAGCTTAAATATTATACCTTGCACATGTCATGTGAGATTGATAACTCTGAAGCTTTTTTTAGGTTTGAAGTACAAAGAAGGGATTGGTGTTGGCTCCTCACAATCATACAGTCATAGAATAAAATTGAACCATAAGACTAAGCATATTGATGACAGGAGTCGTACACTTAATGACACAACTCAGTGGGACCTTAATAGTGAGGGAGATAGGTTTTTGACATTAGAGAAAGAATGTAAAATTGAATGTCAAAATGAAGTGTCCTTTGAGAAAGAGAAAATGTTTCATCAAGAATATGACATAAAGGTTATAGATTCTTATATGTGCAGCAATAAGGCATTGCTCCCAATGCATGAGAGTGTTCTTGATTTGGATTCCACGACTGGTATAAATAAGACTATTTTTGAAAATTTTGGGCTTTTCCAGGAGAGTAGTCAACTTCAAGGTGAGACTACCGATACGAAAGAAGTGGATTTTCAAGAGCTTTCCCGTAGTAGGAAGGCAGAGTTATTTGAAGTAGGATCATTGGAATTAAAACAAGAAACAGAGCTCATGTAGATTTGGGGCCTATGTGAGACATCTTAGGACTCCTACATAATCAATATGAGGTTGCCAGTCATACTTTGGCTTGTGCATCAAAGGGAGGCTATGTTGTTGATGGGTGGAGAAGTCCATTAGTAAAGTATATTAAAGAAGATTGCCTTGCAATAAAAGTGGAGGATGCCAATGTGGACAATGGTTTGCATAAAACACATGGAGCATATATCAGTTTAAGAGCCCATATCCATTGGAGCCCAGTGTAAACATGAAGGACCAGAAGATGGGAATGCAGCTAGTACATGAGTGAGTGATAAATCACATGAATAATAAGGAAGCTTCTTGTGCAAATGAAGAGGCACATACTAGTGTGAGTAGCAACTCTAGTATTGCAACGGTTTCACAATCCAGCTCTGCTAGTGGTAGGCCACCATCTATCCATGTTGATAAGTTTATGGCCAGTCATAAAGGAAAATCACGCATAGCAGAGGAGGAATACTAGTGCATGGAATGGAGGCTTGTGTAGTGTGAATAATAGGAGGCACACGCACATCAAGTATGTGAGTAGCCACTATGAAAGAGGCCCTATGTAAGCATATTTAGAGGCTTTGCATTTGATAAAGCCAGATAGGAATGAAACACTAGGTTGCATGAGTGTGAAGAGAAATTTCTAGCACAATTTGAAAACAATACAAACCCATGCAATTGAATAAAGAGGATACCTCACGCAAGTATTAAAAGAGTGCATGAAATTTCAAACAAGTGCCAGCGCAAATAAAACTAGAGCCAGCGTTAATTATGGAGAATGAGGCCCTTGCGTAAGATGTTAAGGGGTTGTTCACTAAATATTGGGAGATATTTATAATCTCCAATACCAGCAATGCTAGCACAAACAAGAGTTGACACCAAAGGCCCCATGAACCAGCACAAGTGCTAAGAAAAGCCAATGACAATGCTCAGGAAGCCAGCATTAACAAAGGAGCATGCCAGCGTTTGCAGGGACTCACAAAATGAAAAAGGGGGCTAGCATTTGTTTTAAATATAGTCAAACATGAGCAAGAGAATATTTGCATGGTCTGTGAGGTTAAATGGAGGTTATGCAAATAATGTGTGCACCATGAAATGAATGCATTTGAAAGATGCATGAGGCACTATTTTGATAACCTACGCATTAAAATGGACTGGCAGTGCTTAGTGTTAAAGGATGCTATCATATTAGGAGATGCCCCATGCATTTAGGCAGGGTCTCATGCAAAAAATGGAGATAGGAGACTTCATGTATTTTCAAGTCACTTAGTAAATGGAGGCCTCTTGCATGTTAGGGGAGGCACATTTTGGAGCCAGCACCAACATACTTGGTGTGTATCTTGATAGGGGGCTGGCATTTGGTAGGTTTTTGGCCATAGATGGATGCCTCACACTAAAATTTAATGGCCATTGCATAAGGAGAAGGAAGTTGTTCACACATAATCAAGTGGATTAAACATCGTAATGTCTACTAAAATACAACACATGTGCACATTTTGTTGAAGAGGAATGTGCTGGGGTGAAGATGCGCACATGGCATGGAGCTATACACATTGAAATAGACAAGGCAAAATATGTTGTGGCACTTGTTTTATTTATAAGCAAGTCACGTCAAAAGCAGGCTGCAAAAATTAGTAAATGTTTTGCGCAAAAGCCAAATGGAGGGGACTAACATTTTAAAGAAAGAAGCCAGGCAGCATGATGAAAGGACCCAACGTTAGACAAAGGGGGGTGCGTTGTATTGTAAGTAAGGAATCCTGCGCAATAAAGGAATTGGAGCTTCATGTTGATAAAATGCTAGAATTATATGAAGGCAGCTGCGTGAAACAATATAGAGGGAGCCTCATGCATTTGTAAGGAGCCAACGTAAAACGCCTTAGTGTTAAGAAAGGGAGGAACCTGTGAAGAATTGGAGACTCACATAGCAAATAGAGGGAGTCCATGTAAGGTCACGGTGTATACAAAGTGCAGCTCACCAAATTGGACTTTGCGTGAGTCACAGAGGTGGATTCATGTAGCATATGTGATGTGGAGACTTATATCAAAAGGAGTTTGCGTGAATACTCTCTATGCACGAATGCTTGTGAGGAATGCTAGCTGGGTGTTTTGCACAAAGATTGGAGAAAGAATATTAGGAAATAGACAGGTCATGATACGTGAATGCATATAGTAGAGAGTTGGCATAAAGTGGTGCCTTGCATAGAGGTATTAAGGTTTAAACAAATGAATGAGTGTATATCCCACATGCAGTAGGCAATGGGTTTTTATCTCTTTTTTATATCCCCACACTCCAATGCTTAGTAATGAAAGAACCATGGATGTTCTTGGAGACTGCGCAACTAGTGGTCCTTTTGTGGTAGTGGGCCCCATTATTTTGGGCAAAGTGCTAGAAAAGTCTTTAAAACATTCAAAAGCTATATCCCACATTGGTCCTAAATTGACAAATAGAGATGTATATAAGCAAATCTACACACAACATAAAATAGAAAGAAGAATGGAGGAGGCTCTATGAACGTGACCCACTATGCTGCCTACCTTGATTTTTGTGCCCATGCCTAGGAGAAAGAAATTTTGTAGTGAAGGACACATGTCATGCATTCATGAGTTCGCTGAATGATTAGCCATTAGAAGATAGCATCTGGTGAATTAGAGAATAAGCTACCGTCGCCAGGTCGTAAGATCCCTGGCAGTTAAGTCTTTCATTCCACAATTTAGAGAAGTACATGGTTGCTGATTCACTAAATGCTAGCGGTCAATGCCAAATGATTCCATGATTCAAAGATAAGCCAGTCACGTGGTTGCCAGATTGCTAGTAGTCAAGTAAAAACATTCCATGAATCAAAGAATTAAATTGGTCGCCAGTTCACCAGTTAGCTAGCAGTTAAGCCAAATGATTTCACGAATTGGAGATGGAGCTATTTGCCAGGTCACCAAATGTAACCCATGGTTGAGACTTCATTTCGTGATTCATAAATAAGTCTTTTGCTAGTTCGCTAGTAGTAACTATGGTTAAAGAATATATTTAGAGATTGTGAGATAGAAGTTTGTCGCCAGTTCTCCAGATGAGAAAGTTAACCCATGGTTAGGTCCAAGCATACAATGAGATGTTGACAAGTGGCATTCCCTGGTAGGTTCTGTGTTTTTTGTAGAATAATATAAAAATGATATATTTAAATTGCAGGCTTGAAAGATTTAAAAGATTGATATAGTTGAAACATTTGGAAAAATTACACAAATTCAAATGACTAAGCCTGTTCAGAGAAAAGTTGTCTGGGAGTTCATTTTTGCTGAAATATATGTGTTATATATTGCCAAAAAGGTCTCAGGATGAGGATTCTAATGGTGATGATTATTTTCAATTTTAGTCAAGTGGGAAAGAGCAGTTTAGGTTCAAATTCCAAGGACAAGATTCAAGATTGGATCAATTTGAGAAAGGATTGCAGAAAGAGGTTGCAAATTTGGAGGGAATGGGGATCAGTTTTGAGGAGCAGTTGCAGATATTTTTTAGGACTGGTAGGTGTAGGTGACTTCCATTCTCCTATATCTGGTCTTCTCTCCATTGTAACAGGGGATGGTGAATTCAAAGTTGCTTAAGTAGACTTGATATTTTTGTCTAGTTAAAAAGGTTCTAATCTATTTGAATGTATTTGAAGCAGAAAAGGATTAATGATATACAGTGGAATCTCCTATTTCAGATCTATGATGTCTTTTTATACTTTAGTTCATGCTCTTGTATGTTTAGTTTGCAAGACGTTCTAAACATGTTGGTTACAAGGTAACTGTGCTATTACTTATGAGTTTCCTTCAAGGAAGGAGTCAGTCTTGTGAGTAATCCCTGAGGGCTAGGTATTAGTATGAGAATTTGATGCCTGATGTGAAAGTGAGAGGATAGTTTGTAAGGTACACTATCCGGGATTGTATTCATTTCTTATTAATTATTTTTCTATGGATCTGCATCTCATTGGACTCTTTGCCCAAGATTAGGCACTGGTTTAAGTTCTGATAAGTAGTTCTCATCATCAATCATTTAAAATCAAATCAATTTCCTTTTCCTGTTTAAAAGCATTAATGTCTAGAATCTGTATTGAATAATACAGACATTGTTGGTAATTCATTAATGAATTGAATCCAATAGGTTAGCATGCCTGAGTTTTAAACTCAAAGAGGAGAAGGGTGAATACCCTTGTCACATTTGCCATTTTTTTGCAATGATTGTTTACTCTTGTTAATATCATGGATTAGCTTTCTAAGCTCTGCATCAGTTGCAGCAAACGACATTAGTAAGTCATTACTAGAACCCTTAATCCATTGCAAGGATTTCATTGTGAAGTAGTGAGTCTAAAAATAGGTACACCCGCCTGGGTCCATGGAGCCTGAAGTGTAGAAGGACTTGGTCCTTATCAATTAGCCTTTTCCTTGTAAGAATCTAGAATTGGGGATCTGAGAGTCAAGCTTAATAGCATATTGAGATTCTACATGAAAAAAAGCTAATAGTTCCCAAATCCAAAACACATTGATTTTGACCGAGAACATGAGTCAGTAAGTTTTGACTTTGCAATGTGTGCCTCTAATCCTTTTGTTGCCCCAACACTACTAGATGACAACCAGGTGTAGTATGATTTATCAGATGATGAAGTCATTAGTGTTTGTTCATCTTCAAGTGTTGTTGATATCCCTGATATGGTGTTGAGTAGTAATTGGGAAAGTTGGAAAAATTTTGATTCTTGTCCTGATTCTAGATCTTTTTCTAAGCCATGGAAGGATGGCCTATCAGTTACTCAAATTTCACATGTTTATGATAAATGTGTTGATGTTTTTCCTCCTGCCCACCGGCAATTTTTGGGTTTGTCAAATGCTGACAAGATACAACAAGTGCATATGCTTGATGACCCATGTACACTAGAGCCTCTTCATGCTGTAACTCTACAAAAGAAGAGGTTGAAGGTCATGACAATGTGTTTTCCTATCATAAGAATTATATTGATGAACAAGTTTCTTGTTCAACCCCAATTCCTTCTTTTGTTAAATATGATAGTGATGGTGGCAGTATTGAGGACTTTGTCTTCAATAATTGGGACAGAAACTCTTTTGATGGAAACAATGAGGTAGTTCAGTTGTCCCACTGTCACAATATTTGTGTAAATGACCTTCACTTGGTTCATGATCCAGTTCATGAAGACATCATGGGAGAACCAAGTTGCTCAATGGCTAAGGCAATTCATGAAGGTAAATCAGAGGATCCAAGTTCTTCTTAGCTAGGTAATTATGTTGTAATGCATGATGCTCAACATGTTTTATATTCTGATGCATTACTTGATCAATTTTTTGTTTCCAGTCATCAAGAAGAAGTAAATGATGTTCCTTACTTCTTGGAATATGAATGTAATGATTATGACTGGAAAAACATGGGTAGTGATCAGTACAGTTTTGTTTTTCAGCCCATGAATATCCACATATGTTGGCAGCAAGATGGTCAAGATAATTTTAGGTGTTTGGTTACATATGTGGATGAGAATCAGACCTTTGATTCAGGAGGGTCTTTGATTTTCTTATGGTGACCCAAGGCCATCAAGTAAGATTTTAAAGCTTGTAAATTTTGTAAATATTTTCTTTCTGTTGTGTGTTTCCCTTTCTGCCCTCCTGGTTCGGTTGCCAATTTTTGAGGTCCCTATTTTGTCCTATTGGTGGTCTACTCTCCCAGTAATTCTACATTCTTGCATAGGCACTGGTTGCCCATCATCCCCAAACAGAGCCACTATTAGCACCTGCAATAATTTTCATGACTCTGTAGTTTTTTACTTGGTCTCTACAATATTTTCCATGTCCCTAGTTTGAAACCCTAGGTCTAATTTCATATTTTCTAGTCATTACATGGAGAAAACCCTAGTTTACCTTGGTCGAGTTCTATTTCGTTGTTACTTTTTCGGGCCACTTAAGTCTTTTAAAAGCACATGCGCTTTATCTTTCCCAGTCTATCACCAGTTTGCATAGTCCTCTGGTGGTTAGCATTTTCTTTCAGCGAATACGCGATTGCAGTGGTCGCGTAGTCTCCTGTTCCCCATGGTTTATCTCTTAACAATTAGTGATCTGACATGGCAGTTTGTCTTTTCTTTGGTCGCATGTTCATGTGATCAATGAGGCCCAGCATCATAGTTATTCTTAATCTAATAGCAGGTGCATGATCGCATAGGGTAGGAATATTCCATGCGATCATGCGATGACTGCCTGATCTTCCAACATGTTGCAGCCTATACAAGGTGGGTCCAATATGCCACGTAGTGCTGACATGCTCTTTCTTGATTAGTCAGGGTGCTGATGATTTGGCATGTGTCAGTGGGACCTTGTTGCCAGTGTTTCCTTGAGGGTCCTGACATCCATAGAAGATCTACAGTTGGCATAAGTTCTCATGGGTTTTGTTAGAGCCATGCGATCTTATGCCAGCCGTCAATTTTACTTTTCTTAGGTGATAATGAAAGAGGTGGGACCGTTGGCCAGGTCATGCTGACATGCATTGTTTTGATTGGCTGAGCGGGAAGGTGATGTGATCATGTCAGTAGGCCCGAATCTTTTGAAGGGTGATAGTGTGGCAGGATCTATGGGTGTCACATGATCGCATGGAATCTTTTCAGGCCATGTGATCATGTGCTCACCGTTTGATTAAAGGCTTATATTCAGTGGGTCTAGTGTGCTACATGACGTTGATATGCTTGATTTTCATTGGTTGTTGACTGCTGACATGGCCGGAGACTTTTCAAGGGTTTGTAACTATTGTAGGGATTAATGTTGACCACCCAATTTGCTAGCAAATAATTAGATCGACGGTCACATTTTAAACTGGAGCCTATAGCCATTTTATTTCAAATTCAAATATTTGTGCAAGGTTTTTTCTAGGGTTCAAAACAGTGAGCCGTATAAAGCAAGACGGTGGTTCAATTTTAATTGCGCTAGGACATTTGTAGTTGGAAAATGATGTAGAGGATCTGGGTTGCCGTCTTGACCTGATCTTTCCTACCTGGGGTGCCATGCCATTTTAAATATAAAGGATTGTTATGTGACTATAGGCAGCTAGGGTTTGATGTTTTTCAAAGATTTCCATGACTGGTACATGCAAGTCTTTCTCCAAGCCGACTCTGGCATTTAATTTTGTTTCCTGCAACAAGATATTGATTGAATTTGTAAGTGCAATATGCCTAGAGTATGAAACCAATGCATTTGTACATCAGATTTGATCTGATTTTCTAGGGTTTCAAGGTTTACCTACATTCTTTACTTCTTGTTGTACTTGGTTGTTGCAGACCTAATTTTACCCTAATCATTCATAGCTTGTTGCATCCTATTTTTTTTGGGATTCCAAGATGATTAGTGGTATATAGTGTGGTAATTTTGACTTGGTTAGGGTTTGGAGTTTTTGGTTCCAGAGCTAGTTCCATGAAGGGTCCTTTTCTTGTAGATATTTTCCTTCTTCTCTGCATAAAGGGTGTTCCCTCTTTCCTTTCTAGCTTTTGAGAATAGAATATATGTTGTAACAGTTTGTTTTATGTATGAGATTTCAATATATTTGTGCTATTATCAGATCATCTCCATTTGGTTTTTAGATTTATCTATTATAGCATCAAGGGTGTTGTAGTCTTTCTACTTGCATTTCCGGTGAGTGTCTACAGTAGAGTTGTTTTCACAGAAGCAACTAGGTCTAGGACTAGTTTTCAAATGTGTATGAGTTGGGGTATCAAGGGTATCTCAATGCTTGTCTTTCAGTGGATGTTGATTAATGTATCATTTGTTTGTAGGTCTCTTCTAAGGGGAGGGTTAAAATCCTTTGAATGATTGAGAGCACATTTGGATACACAAGTGGTTTGGTAATGTATGATCTAATCAATGGTGTATGTTGATGTAAGGCATCAACATATTAGAGTGTATTGTCTACTTGTTTCATAGCTCTTTGTTGCAGTGATGTGTTTGACTCTATTGCCCATTGGATAAGGCACTAGTCTATGAGAGACTTAGGGTAGCTAAGGGGTCCTTTCAACCCAACATCAATCATTCAAATCAAATACCTTAACCTTTTATGTTGGTGGTAGTAGGAGGTCCTTTCTAGTCTTCAGACTCATTCTATGCAAATAGGGTTGCTGCATAAGATTTGGTTTCATTGGGGTATTGGATACCCATAGTGGTCTAAAAACTATTCCACAATAATATATCCACAGGCCTATTGTTTGTCATGAGGTGTCTTGAGTGTGTAGATAAGGCAATACCCACTTGAGTGATGTGGAGCTCCAAGAAGAAGGAGGATTCCTTTAAATCATCATCAATTGGACTATTTTCTTGTCAAACTTGAGTGCATAATCTGAAGATCAAGCCCACATTTTTATTCAAGTTTGGCTCTGCAAGGAAAAGCTCCAACACTACTCATGTTCCTACACTTTCTTACCATTGTTTACACTAAATGCCATCCCCCCATAGCGGCTTGTTATTAGTTATTATAAAGTATTTATTAAATATTATACAAAAGAGTTTTTTATAAAATATTTCATATCATATTCAACTTTTGTACAGGTTCTTTGATTACAAAAACTCAAAGAGACATCATGGCACTATGAAGGTAAGGCATTCTTAACTTTGGAGTTAATTTTTAGAATCACATGTATCTTGTAAAGCTTGGTATTTTTTTGAGCTTTGATAATATTTTTCAAGGACATATTGTGGCATATACTACCCATATTTTAGAGAAATTGGAGTAGAATTAAGTGATTTATTATAAAATTAGGGTTTCCACATAAAATTGGGAAGAATGTATCTCTCAAATTTTGAAAAAAAAAATTGGAGGATTATTCAAGAACTTATTGAAGCATATATAGTAAAAAACTTAGTATGATTAGAGCATAGGAATGACTTATTATATAATTAGAGTTTCTAAAAAAATCAATCTCATGTGAGAAATCAACTAATTTCTTAGTGATTTTCTTGGGAAATATGTTCTAGGCCTCTGCATGTTATGGTAAAAATTGTATCATTTTGATTTTATATGTGTGACTTATTACCAAATTATATTTTTTTATCATGTCTAGGTCAACAAAAATAGGTAAAAACAATGTTCTAGCACACTTAGGAAATATCCAAATAAGGATGATACGTTATAATTTAATATATTACTCGTAATAATGAAATAAGATTAGGTTAAGGAATAAATTTCATCAATAGAGGAAGATGTGCATCACATTAAAGGAGATGTACATCACCTAAAATAGATATATCAAACATGCATATCATGTTGGATAATATAAATATTTTTATATAAAACAAATCAATATCTCACAAGGAGGTCTCAAGAAATAAAGGTTAGTTAGAGAAGCTTTATATTCTATATCCAAATGGTAATATTCATATGAAATCTAGGAACCTATTGAAGCATCTATAGTAAAGAATTTTGTATGATTGGAGCATGATTTAATGACTTATTATATAATTAGAGTTTCCAAAAAAAATCAATTTCAATGTGAGAAATCAACTAATTTATTAGTGATTTTTCTTCAGAAAAAGTTCTAGGCCTCTACAAGTTATGGTGAAATTTTCATCATTTTAATTTTATATGTGTGATTTATTACCAAATTATGTTTTTACATCATGTCTAGGTCAACAAAAAGAGGTGAAAACAATGTTCTAGCACACCTATGAAATATCCAAATAAGGATGAAACATTATAATTTAATATATTACTCCTGATGATGAAGTAAAATTAGGTTAAGGAAGAAATCTCATCAATAGAGGAGGATTTGCATCACCTAAAAGGTGATATACATCCCTAACAATTGATACATCAAACATGCATAGCATCTTGGATAATATAAAAATTTTAATACAAAACAAATCAATATCACACATGGAGGTCTCAAGAAACAAAGCTGAGTTAGAGAAGCTTTATATTCTAGATCCAAATGGTAATATTCATATGAGATCTAGGAACTTCTTGCCAAAGGTGGATATGCATAAAATTGATAGAAGGATCCACTAACTTGAATAAATCAAATAGAGAATTTATTTTGATGTGCATTGAGTCTAAAATAGACAAAAGGTAAAAATTACTTCCCTATATCTATATCCAAATAAATTTATTTTCTATCAATGGTTATGCATTCAACTATAGAAATATATATCGGTATCTCATGGTTAATCTTTATATAGGAGTTATAATTATAGTATAGAAAAAATATGGCCAACAACTCTTTCAACCAACTAGCAAAACCTTAAAAAGAAGAGTCAAGGACTACAATAAAATAAATTCCAAAATTTATCTTTGAGATTGAGCTCGATTACATAGGAGAAATTGATTGAGTTACTTTTTGGGGGTCTCAAAAATCACATCCAATATGAGGTATTCATGTGTATTACTACCATACCTAAGTCTTTTATCTTAGAATGCGAGACAAAGGAGAAGTATTTAATTCCTATAAGGAAGGGGGTTGATGGGATTGTATTTTCACAAATTGTATCCTCATATAAAATATTTTCCATGCTCACTTAGGCCTCATTTTGGTGCTCTTATTTCCATTCCCTTGAATCTAATTGATCTTTCTTAGCCCGAGGCCCTATTTTTAAAGTATAGTACTTTTCTATATCCCTCATCTTCTTTCCATCCTTTCATGACAAGACTACACACCTAGAGACCTAGTCCTAGTGGACTATGGAACTAGGTGCTAGTGTCTACCCAAAAAGGGCCCAATTTTGAATATGTTAATAGTCAAAATTTGGTGAGCTGGAAAATAATCTCCATGTCATTTTTATTTGAAATTATCAACATGTTTCATGGGTTTCATTATAAAAGGATTCATCCCCTCATTTGTGACATCACACCTTAATGAATTCATCTCTCATCAAGAAATTGTGTAAGTATTTCAATTGTTTTCATGGTAGAAAAGGAGATGTAGCATCGAAGGATTAAAGAATTGATTATGGTTTCCATGATTAGGTTCATATATGTTTCCTCCATGAGAGAAGACATACATGATCCCCCTTCCTAGCATCATCAACCTTTCACAAAGACTTCAAGATAAGGAAAAATGATTGGAGAAGGTATATTAGTGTGATTTAATACTCTTTATTTCAAATTTAAGGTTAATTTAAAACATTAACATAGTAGGTAAGGTTGAATCATCTTGCAATATTACTTAATAAAGCCACTTTACAACATAGAAACTATTTTTACTCCTCTTGTGAGAAGGTTTTCGAATCTAGGAACAAGGTGTTTCATATCTAGAGAGTGTGAATTGAGACAAGAAGATTCAAATCTTTAAAAAGTGACTAAGATGTCAATTAGAAAAATAGTCTATGGTTGTTGAATTAGTCTAACACATTTTTTGTGAAATTTTAGAGGAAGGATTAGAGTGACATCCTAAGTCTAAATATATGTGTGTTATCATCTTTAGTCATCACTGAGACTATGTCGCCTACTGAAATAGTTATGTCATTTTGATCCTAAATTTCAATGATAGATTCCTCTATGATGCCACTTCTCAAATTTGTGTTCAAATTTGACATATCCAACTTATAGCTTACTATTTATACTAATTAGTATGCAAATTTCATACCTTTTCACCTAGTTCGTATTGCATTTTATCCAATCAAACAATCAATAAAAGGGATAATTCAATTGGTATGACATTCATTTGTGTCCAAATCTTAACTACCTCAATTATTTTGAAGTTCGGTTTATTGAATTAATTCCTTAATAAAAGGGTTTATTGGAGTGGGTTTGATCTCTAGTTTGCATGATTAGGCTAGAGATGCCCATATCACTCCATTTTAAGGATAAAAGAGATAGACTTATCAATACCTTTTCTTCCTCCACTTACAAGATTGACTGTTGGAAATCTATTGGGAAAATGTGATACTGCGAGGGAGGTGAATCAAATATCATTAATTTATCCATTTTTACATAAATGAAACTTGCATAGCATAAGCATAAAACTCAACAGTATATCAAATCTAATAAGCTAAACATCACCCATGAAAATAAACATAACACGATGATTTTGGTTACCCAGAAACCCTTGAAAGGTAAAACTGGGGTGGGGATGACACCCACAAATCTTCACTACTAAAGTATAAATTTTTCCTATTAGGGCTACAAATTTGATCACAAAATATGATCTACCCTATGAGGGGTCTACCCTATTAAGATCTTTGAGACTTATACAATCTACCTTGCAAAAGGATTTAAGACTTGCAACTAAGCAAGCAATCAGCTAAGAGATTTACTAAGGTCTGTCAAAACCACTCTATTAAAATATTTACCTTGATACACCTATTAAAATGTCTCTATACATGATCCTTTAGTTTATACTATCATGTTGTGACACTATCAAGGGTGGAGGATCTAATTAAGGACTATCCGACCTTGCAGCTAAACCACAACACAATGGAATTCAACAACAAACACACCAGATCTGATATAAAACTAGAATTTTTATTCATAAATTCACTGATTACATGCAATGTGTCAGGCTGTAAGGCCTTCTCGGTTATGGTCAATTACAAAACAAGTAACAGTCTACAAGATCTCGCAGGATCCAAATCTTTTCCACAACATCAGTACTTAGCTAGCCCAGATCTGCAACAAGATAGGATGCTAGTAGGACCGTGAGAAAGATCTAAACTTGTACTCCCAACTTCTAAGCAATCTCCCTATTCCTAAGCTCGCAAGCTACTAACTCCCACTCCCCAACTATCTCTCCCTAAACAACTACCCAATCATCTACTTAAATACTAAATCCCAGCCATAATTCATCTCTACATGGATATACAAATATTAAATAGAAAACATCAGTCGACTCTCAAATAGCCTTACAATAAATAAATTCTCCAAGATGGCCCCCAAACGATCATCAGATCCACATAGAAGAATGCAACATGCCAGATCTAGGTCCCCACACATCCAACAATCAATCTATAACTCGAGGAGTGTGACCCAAATTAAATGCACCAGTCGGCTAAGTTGATTCATCCAAATAACCAAGTTGATTTGCAAGAACATTGAGCGCCAGAGAAATAACCGACCATCAAAGAACCAACCACACCCAACATGACCAAGTGACATAGTTATCGTCAAGCACCAGGGATAACTGATGCCTTTAGTTATCAAGCATTCTTCAGAGACCGAGCAACCTGGTAAACATAGAAACTGGGCAACAAGTCTCCCAAACCGAGCAAGTACTCCACCAACAAGATCAAAACTACTAAGCTGACTTCAAAGAAAAGGATATTTTTGGTTGATACAGGATTGCCAAGAATCCTAGGATGCTCCTGCATCATGTTTATTATAGATCTTCTCCTTCCAGTATAGATTTGATCTCTTTTATCAAATATGTCTTTGTTTTGTCCTTCACTACTTTTCTCTATTCTACTCGGTCACTAAACTCTATCAAAATACTTCTATGTTCTAAGAATATGATATCTCTTTCATATTCTCTTTGTTACACTCTTACACCATTTTAGGGTCTAGATCACATCTTATATAGACACTTAACTTTCTCTAAGATTTAAGATCTACAATCTCGATTATCTCTTTTTGTCACTTAACCTTTCCCTAATTCTAATTGGTTCCATGTGTTACATATGGATTATTGATTACAATACAAGAGTGTAATCACCTCTGTGATTTCCTCAAAAAACAAAAAATGAAATATAAAGGTCATCCAAAATGGTTTACCTAAGTGTTTGTGCCATAACAAATACATATGTCAATTATGGCTTTCTCGGCATTAGATATCTTTGGCACTCGGCATTCATTGTTCTTTATATTCTAGTGCTTGGCATTGTCTTCTTTACATAACTTGGAAAAAGCTAGCTCGGCTAATACAAAAGTACTCGGTGACCACTGTTTTACGCGGCAATGACTACAGCTTGGTAAATGTACATTATACATGACTCAGCCTATATATGATCACTCAGTCGCAGTGATGACCGACCAACATTGCCTAGAAAATGACCAAGTGAAAGACACTAATAGACAATAAAACTTTAGGGATCAACAATCTCCCCCTTTGACATTATTGGAAAAAATACTTTGCCATGATATTTTTATTACATTTACAAGAGAAATTAGTACAAATAGAAGTATATACAATATACTCCGCCTAAAACTTAACTCGGTCTTACAAAACAAAATATTTACATTTGTACACATAAGACTTCCTTATTTGACATACACTCAAATACATATACACATTTACAAAACTTAGTATGTCATACCATTCTTTTCCACTTTCTTCAGTCTAATTCTGCTCTCTGATTATGTTCCCTCTTTGTGACTTAACATGTCATGTCACTACTATTTTCTACTTTTTTTATCACTTGAATTTCTTCAAGTGTAGGGAGCTTGAAATAATTGTCTAGAAATGGTTTGTGAAGTTGCATGACCATATGAAATGCGTTGTCCCAACTAGATGTTGCATTATTCAAAACCTTGGGCTTTACCTCTAGCTTGGCAAGGTCAACTAGGCTCTCGGCAATAGAAATATGGGTATCTTTCTAAACTAATTCCTTTGTCATAGCTAACTCTCTTTGTATGGCCTCTAGATGAGTTGTTAATATTGTTTGTATGGAGAGTAGGTGAGCCCTTATCTTACCATCATTATCCATCAACTTGGCTAACCTCCCTTGATTATGTAGAAGCTTGGAGTAATGTATAGAGTTGGAACTTGCATCCAAGCTCAATGAGTGACCTGTAGACCTGATATCTAACTATAGCTTATCTATCAGATCTTGGTTGTCCTTAGTAAATACTTCTACATCACACAATTTCTTATTCAAAGATTGTGCATTTAGTACAACTTCTTCTAAGTTTGATATTAAGGTAGAAAGTTCTAACTGCTTCACTGCAATATTTGTAGAGACCTTATTAAGTACCTTGGTCTCAAATTTTCTTTCTAACCACTGCAACAACTTTTCATTAGCCTCGATATTGTCATCAGTCACTTTCTTGACAATATGAATAAGTTATTCTAGAATAGGGTCAGACTCATTTACATCAGTCATTTCAAAAGCATCAATAAATATACCTTTTATTTCATGAAGTACTTGCTTTTGTTGATGTTCCCTTCTCATTTCTTCTTGTTTTCTCTTCTTCTTGATCAGCAGATCTTGCAGAATTTACATCTGATCATAGGTCAAGTTATTTGTGTCCCATTTAGGAATCATAATAATTTTCTCAAGTCACCTATGGAGTGGGATATTTCTCCTTATTTTTATGTGACTTCTTTCTAGGTGTCGTACCACTCAACATCTATATAAGAGCTTTTATTGCCTCTTGCTCCTTAGTGTAATACCCCAAAATTGGTACCTTAAATTCTAATCAATTTTGGTGCATTTCTTCAAATTTCTACATCATTGAAGTCCTATTGTACTAGGCAATTCTGTCTCCTAATTGACTTTATTTGACTTGGTGTCAAATGCAAAAAACTCTAAATTTGCATTAATCATACACTATATTTAATTCCTAAATATTTGACATTTATTGGCTAAATAATCCCTATGATTAATTAATTTAATTCTAAAGTCCCAGTTCTTTTAATTAAATTAATTCCACCCTCTTTAGCTAATACACATCAAAGAAATTAATAATTCTTTAATTCTCTAAATGAAATATCTCACTTGAATTTAATTATTCAAAATTATTTGTAGAGTCACCCTTATGTGGCAATATTTCATTTATTTTATTAAAGAATTCCTTCAATTTGTCTCATCTTCCTCCATGGAGATGAAGAGTCAATTATTTCTTTCCAAGAAACTCTTCATCCTTCACCCGGGCTCTTCTATATTATGAACTTCTTTTTCCTCATTTGGAGAAGCAATTTTAGAGTACCAAAACTATAGCAAATTGTTGTCTTAATTTTCTCATGCTTTCAAGATTTTCATTGCATATTTATAATAATTTCCATTGTTAGTATAATTGCATTCTTATCTTTAATATAGTTTTCTTATCAAGTTCTTAGTCTAATTCTCATTGCACTTTTCAAGCTTCTTAGATTAAAATCTGCATTCTCGTTCTTAGATTAAAATCTACACTCTCATATTTCTTTCAAGTTCATAGCTTAATTTGCACTCTCATTCCTAGCTTAATTCAATTGTATTCATGCTTAGCTTTGAAAATCCTCCATTTTAGTGAATGGTCTATGGTTGTTGGGCTCTTTAATCTGAGAGTAATTCAAACACCCCACCTAAATAGGAGGCGACAAGTTGATTCAATCGATATTGCGAAGTGAATAATTCATATTCATTGTCGTAATTCATTCATTTCAACAATGACTATGTCATTTCTATGGCTGAATTAGAGGTCAACATTCAGACATAAACATTTTGGTGCCCACCATGGGGCAGAAAAATTATTTATGGCCTCACTCTCGAAAGTTTTCTGACAAACATTTAAAGCTTTGTAATATGTCCGTACTTCACTATGTACAGAATCTCACACGATTTTTTTGAGCATGTCATGTGAAGTTATGCTTTCATTAGTACTTTCTCACATGAGAAAAGCACTATCTCGCGTAGGTCCCTACACTTTCTCACACACAATGGTGTACTTCCTTGCGCAAGTCTTGCCATCAATTTTTATTTTTTTTAAGTTTGCAGTTTCTGTGTTTTCTGTTGCAGATTTCTAACATTTACTATTTGGTGATATTTTCATATCTCTATTTTCTATCACATCATAATAGTGGGCTACAGGATGCTTGACCAAGACATAAAAATTTCTAACAGTTTTCTTGCAGGACAGTTGTCGAAGACTATTTTAAAATGTTGTGCTTGTTTATTGTTTTTACTCACATAGTATAACTAGGGCCTTGTTAAAATTTCTTAAGGGTCTTGATAGAAAGATAGGGTAATAGGCTCTTCATTACATGGAAGTGATTCCCATGGATGAATCTGAGACCCATATTTTGCTAGCATCGTAGATACCTGGGGAAGAAAGGAAATGTAGTGAATCTTTAGCACGTCTACTTGTTAGGGGATTATACTCTTCTCTCTTTGAGAGAACCAGAAACCTAAAAGCTTGTGGATTGGTTGAAGAGGAACTATCTTGGTGATAGACATGTCTTGTGTGTTTGGGTAAGGTGAAGAGGTAGAGAAGTATGCTCTTCTCTCTTTGAGAGAATTAGAAAATCTGACCCTTGCTTCCAAGCCAAAGTTTGTGTCACCTTTAGAGGGCATGCCAGAAGTTGAACCTCCGGGAATGACCCAAGTGAGTACACACCTATTGTCAGTGATTCCACATCACTATAATAAAGAATTATTTGTTGATTCTAAAGACTCCAAAGCCATTTTAACTTCTTTCTCTTGATTTTAACTATCATCTTGAGAAAGCCTTGTCTGTTGTACTAAGTAGTACCGCTCCTATCCTTGCTTGCGGGGGTGTATGACTTTCAGGTGTTGGTGTGGCTACGAGGCCTCAACCTTGTATTGGGGGCATCAAAGGTTAGTTTGAATGGAAGCCCACTAAACACTTTCTTAGTTAGTTTCCTACCCAGATCACCTCCGAAAGGAGACATAATCTTTGTGTAGGAAGGGGGAAGAATCTCTCCCCTAGATTCTCACCATAGGCATGCACCTAGATGTTTGAAGGTGGTATATGACACTGGCCCCTACTTCAAGGGTAACCTTTGAACATATGTTATTGAGTCCTTGGAAACACCAAAAACATGGGCACCCTCTAGGGGGTGACATGACTGTGTGAGGTGAACGCATGCACATAAGTTGTGAGGCACAGATTTTGTCTTCTCTACCATTTTTTTTGTAGGGATAACTAAGTGATTGATTCAAGTCTTAAACTATCCATCATGATTAAACAAAGACTCCCATGATTCTACCAAGTTGTTTTTTCCTTGGTATAATTATTTGCCACTACTTCTTGCATCAGTATTGCTTGATCTAAAACTTCATGCTTGTAAATGATTGCTTGCAACATTCAAACTGAGATTGCTGATTCAAACTATCCTGAAACTATCTAAGAACTAGAAATTCTATCAGAGACCAGTCCACACTATGTCTCAAAATCTGACTTTTATCTTAAAAATTGTCTTGATCTGTCGAACCTTGGTCTTTTCCCGTGTGATATTTTAGAAAACTATGCATTTCCTCACGCGAGACTTCATTTTCTCACACACAGCTTGGCATTGCCTTGCGCAAACCAACACTTCCTCGTGTGAGACTGTACCCTGATTTCCAAAATAGTGAGATATTTCCTATTAACTAGTCAACTTTCTGCTTAATTTGATTTTTGCCTAGGGTTTGTCTTCCTGTTCTCATGTTGTCCACTACCTGAAACTGAGTGTCTCAAACTGTGAACCGAATGATTACTGCTTAAACTTTTATTGTCTCTTTGTTATTATTCTGATCTTATTGTGCTTTTCTACCTTGCAACGTGATGGTCGCATCTCAGCTATTCTAGCCATACTCTCGATGATTCGTGACAAATGCATTTCACATCTTGGTTGTTCTAGCCTCTTATCTCCTTTTTTGCTATCCTAGAGATAGAGTTCTAGCATAATCCTAAGTGCTCTCTCATTACTTAATCTTTGTCTATGCCTATTACTGTAATATCCCAAAAATGGGCTATAAGTTCATTAACCTCCTATATCGACATATCGAACAAAATCAACATCGAAGTCCTAATCTAAGGCACATCTAAACATCATCGAATCATAATTGATTATCTTAAATTCTGCATCGGGGAATATTCCTAGCAATATTCCTAATTATCTTTAATTTAATGATTATTTGGCGATAAATCACATTTATCCTAAGTTTGATTAATTGAATATTTTCATATTTAATTAATTAGATTTAATATCTTGCCACTTAATTGTGTAATTAAATTTAATTCTATCTATTATTAATTGTATTATTTAATTTTGACAATAAATCCAATATCCTATGAATAATTGATTAAATTTTTATTTAATTAATTAAAGCAAGTTGTCATTATTTAATAATATAGTTTTTAATAAAAGTTTGATTAAATAATTGATTAACCCATAAATCAATTATTTTATTTCAAAAATCAGTTAAGTTGAGCATAAATCACTTTATTTATTTAATTAAATCATAATTATTATGCACATTCAAAAGAAACAGTTAAACTCCAAATTAGAAAATCAATGTAAAGTGTTGACTTTATAGAACTCAACATCTTTTTGGAGTTCAAAAAGCTGATCTAAACTCTAATCTGAGTTAAAAAGTTGTTTTTGCATGATTTGCATATTTTTGTAAATTAAATTATCTTTATTATCAGATAACTCAAAAATCAAGCTGAGTTAATCTAAGTGATTTATGGCTTTCTTCCATGCACCTCCAAAGCCCTGGATTTATATAAAAACAAGGCTCAGCTCTTCATTATTCATCTCTAAAATCTCTCAAATTTGCATCCACGAATTTGCATTCTCACGCTGTCGAATTGGAGTCTGAAGAATCATCTTTACGAATCCAAGCTATTGTGAGATCTTTCTAGTTTTAAGCATTGCATATCATTTAGCATAGATTCATATTATTGTTAGATCAATTTTCATATTAGCATAGATTCATATTAGTTTTTCATTATTATTGCATAGAAAATCCAAAAAAAAAATATTAATTGCATTCAATTCATATTTCATATCTAGATCAATTGCATTCAAATCCTTCATTTAGATGTCGTCTAGGTCACTGATCTCGATAATAATCTGAGAACATCAATCTTGCACCTACTAGAAGGCAGTAAATCGCTTAGTTAAATTAGATTTCAATTTTGCACAATTTTGATTATAGCTAACCTCTAATATTTTACTGAAGTGTTGTGTCTACAGATCAAGTAAATTTTTCACACACACATTTCTGGCACCCACCGTGGGGCAACCCACCTTTACATGCTGATTTTAATTTTTTTTAGAGCTAAAGCCCTAAAGTTTCAAAGATTTAATTTTATCTCTCAAACAGCTTGGATTTTTTCTCTAAAATATTTTTTGTAGGTTTGAAATATATCAGAGAAGCTACAGTAAAAAATTTAGAATTTTTTGAGATGTTTTGAATTTTTAATAATTTTTTCTTGAAATTATGGAAAAAATTAATATCTGATGCAAATTAGCATATTTTTTAGAAATTTTTATATTATCATAAAGCTCTTTAAATTCTATAGGGGTTCCATTCTTTTTGTTTTAAATTTGGACACAATATAATAGCTCAAATAGTCAATTTACAAAAATTGGTCTATTTTGATAAAATGGGTCTCTAGGGCACAAATGAAGAGATTTTTAAAAAAAATTTACATTTTTGGAAAGCTCTCTATTTTTTAGCAAGGGTATCTATTCTGAATTTCTATTTTTGTGGCCAAAATCATATCAAAAAAATTAGATCTTGTTGACTAGGTCAAATGCAGCAAAAAAAATAAAGTTTTGTGATGGGTATGCACTTATTTTTTTTACATGGTTCAATGAATGATATGAGTTGTCATTTGGGTTAATTGCTGGTTATTATTGCTAATAATAATTTATTTTTAGAGCTAACCCTATGGTTTTCATAAGTTGAATATATTTTGCATATCTTGTTTGCTTGTTTGCTTGTTGGAGAGTTCGTCACTTGCTTGCATGGAAAAGCTCAACAAGAATTACTAAAAATCAGGTAAAATCTACTAAGCACGTTGCAAGGATCCCAGGTATTCTCCTTCATCTAATAAAATTTTAATTTTACCTTAAAATAAATCTCTCATGTGTTTAGCTTGAGTGTTTTTTTGCATGCTTTTTCTATGAATTTGCATAATTGAATACTAGGGTGTGACACCTTAGGTATTTATTGGCAGTCTTAGATTACTTGTGATTAATCTAGATTGCTAACTTGGGTTATTGGACTCGCTA
This sequence comes from Chamaecyparis obtusa, assembly GCA_027943335.1. Taxonomy (NCBI): domain Eukaryota; kingdom Viridiplantae; phylum Streptophyta; class Pinopsida; order Cupressales; family Cupressaceae; genus Chamaecyparis; species Chamaecyparis obtusa. The sequence goes on from BSBK01004203.1 coordinate 677,722, forward strand.
AATCTGTCGACCCCTCATTTTCACCCCGTGGTTGCAATATCAATTCCACATTAAAGGGGAGGGGTCTACAGGAAAGAAGCGTTAAGTGTTCCACCAGGCAACCCTTTTGTGCTTTTTGGAACTCACTTATTTTCTAAGTTGTGGACTCGTTTCTAGCTTGTGTGAGGGGTTAAGTGCTCTACTTTGTGGACTCACCTCATATTTTCTTTAAGTGTTAAGTGTACCACCTTGTGCTTTTGAATACTTTTGGATAAATTTGCTTTCTGAAATATATCTGTACTCACATAGTAATTAGGCCCCATGAACACTATTTATGGATCTTGAGAGAGTGGGTTCCTAGTGAAACCCTTCTCAATGAGGGATCCCTTGTAGGTGGGGAGGATACTTAGTGCATCTCACGTTCTACTTGGTTCGTGTGTCTTCCCTTATTAATTGATACATTCTCTCTCCAGAGAGGTTGATAGATCACGTGGGGTTGATATCATAGACCTTGGTGAGACAAACTTTGTCTTAGCATGTCAGATTAATCTGCTTGCTTTGTTTGGGTTAAAAGTGAAGAGGCATCAAAACCTTGGATCTGGAGCCAAGTCCCCTTGTTGTATCATACTATGAGTCACCTTTCGAGAGGGTTAACCATAGCGGACATTCCCTTCATAGGGAAAACTACGTTGACAGAACCTCAAGTGGTAATAGCCATTTTCACCGTGGTAGTGACAGCCACTATATAAATATCCTTGTGAAAGAAATCTCCACAAGTGTGGTTCATTATTGGGTTGTCAGATCTCCCTAGCAGCTCTTGAAGATTAAGTTCTCGGACTGTGTCAAAATCCTGGTGCATCGGGCTTGGAGTTCACCCCTTTGGATCATAAAAGTTGCAGAGTCAAACCATTACTAAAAACCCTAGCGAGGCCAAATTTTCATTTTATAGGGTATATGTGCATTATTGCAAAATATTTTTGGAACATACACAATTAGCACTTCTAAGGATTAAAATGAATAAGTCACTTGATTGTTCATGCGCAAGGTTGCTTTTTCCCTTATTCATTGTTTTCAGACATGCTTGAAATCACTTGCTTGCTATTTTGCGTGCTTGTTTATCTATCTGGTTATTGAAAATGGATAAATTTGTTACAATACTCAAATTTGGACATTAAAATTTGCAAACAATCTGAATCTGAAAACTCAAAATTTGCAAAATCTGAAGTAAAATCCTTTCCGGAGTCAAAAGACATTTTAGGTCAAAAGTCATACGAGTTTTTGCCAAGTGTCATTTCATTACTACCCATCTATCGTATGATTGAGTACCTAGTGTCATATGAGCTTTCATGCCAACAAATTCTAAAAGTTAAAATCCTACTTGCAACTGTCGTATGAGTTTTTTAACTGTTGTTTCATTACCTACCAACTGTTGTAAAAGTCTGTAGAAAGTCATTTGGGAAAATTTTCAAAAGTTGTCAGAATTGCCATATACTTTAGCTTTTACAACCTATTTCCAGAATCTGTCATACAAATCACTGTGTCAAGAATAAATCAGTAGCTATTGAGAATTAGTACACATGTCTCAAAGAATTAGTACACATGAGGAAGAAACTCTGATGAGAGCCATGATGAAATAGATGCATGCTATGCAAGTCAAGATTAACAAACTTGAGAAAGAAAAAGAACCTAAAGAGTTCTCCATGGAAGCTCTATGCCCTTTTCTATTTGATAAAGACTTGTACATGTCACCATGCCCCTGAAAAGAATTTGAGCAATGTGATAACCCTTATGATACCTCTTCCACAGAGAGTGACACATCCAACTTTGGAGACTATGATGACTATGACGATAGACAATGTAATGATACCTATGACACCTCTGTTCCTAAGAGTCCTTCTCGTCATGTGTTCCTACTTACTACAAATGGGTCATCACATTGGATAGATCATGATGGTGATCCATATGATTCTAATTTTGAAAGAGATTTTTATGGCTTTTGTGGACAATATCTAGATGATACATCTACTTCTATTGAGGAATATAAAATGTACCGTACTGATTTGAAATGTCAATACTATAAGGATCTCTCCTCTAAGAACTCTTTGGCTGAAAATAAAGATTACAATCTCAAGCAAGATCATGTTAATGTTGGACCTTTTTCTTGTGCTAGTTCCCTTCCATCCCCTACTTCCTCCAATACCCGTACATTTCCTAAAGCTTCTGAGTCTTTCAAATCTTTCACAGAACCTTCATCCAACACAAGCCTTGATACTTTTCATGCGGTTCCCTATTGTTATCCTCCAAGGCTACCTCTTAAATAAACTCAAGCTAACCTTCACCTAGCTACAAATACTTTCAATGATGCTAAACCTAAAGAGTCTCAGCCTTTATATGCTATAATGCCCACTTTAGCTAGTCCTTCACCATCTCTGTCAAAGTCTTCCATACAATCCCAACATGCTTCCTTGTCCTTAGAATTGGCTCCATGTCAAGAGGACTCTAAAAATGATGAAGAAAAGAACATAAAGAAAGATCAAGATCAAGAACCCTCCATGTCATCCAATCCCTTTCGTGATGTCTCTTATCCACTTCATGGTTCTTTTGATCTTGCACTCCCTTTTTCATGCATTCCACCATGTCTTAAGTCATCTCCTAATAAAGATCAAGCTACTACTTACACTGTTGAGCTTATTGACAATCAAAATGACCTTACTACACTTGTGCTTTCCAAAGATGATACTTCCATTAAGGTTGGTAAAAATGGTTTTGTTACTTCCAATGTTAAGCCTATTGAAAATCAAGAGAAAAATTATGAGCTTATGCTATCCAAAGATCTTTGTCAAGATCAAAGTCTTTCATCTTCTTGTTCTACCACTCCATGTTCGCTTCCACTTTCTACTCTTCGTAAGTCTTTGCAAGCTTTGAAAAATCCTATCAAAGAAGGTGCTCATATTCAAGATGTCCACGATTCTATTGAAAATTCTAATGCTCACTCTAAAGATGTTGATATCCTTGGTTGTCATATAGATGATGATGAGCTTATTGATTATCCTTTTGTGTCTTCCACTTCCATCCTCGGACCTCTTCCACCAATACTAAGGGCTTCATGTCTGCCTTCCATCTTGGGTCTTTATGTCCCTTCACTTTCCCCTCCTAACTCTCCAAATTTTCCATCCATCTTGGGTCCTTACATCCATCCATCTCCCATCTTTCCTCAAGATCAATATAGATGCATACCCTTGAATCCTTTTCATCCATGCACCCATCTAAACTAGTCATATCCTCCTTCTTCTTCCACAAGTCCCAAGTCTTTTGGAAGTAACTTGAATGTTCAATACAAGAAAAAGAAGCAATACAAGAATCCATCAAAAAAATATCACCATGTATCCTCTAATAGACATGGAAACATAAAGTCAAAAGAGATATCTAAGAAGAAAACTACAAGACAAGTATGGGTTCCAAAATCCATCATTGAATATATTCTCTCTAGATCATCGAAAGGAAATAAAAAGCCTACGGCTATATGGATTCCAAAATCTCTCTTGAAAGAGTCTAGTGTTGAACAAAAAGTGAATTTGACATTCAAGCTTCCAAAGGCTTCCACTTCATCTTCTTCCAAAAGCATTCTTCCATTCCATTCACCTAAACCACAACCTCTGCTATCCATTCACCATATTCCTTCATGTATTCCTTCATTCACATTTCCTCCATCCTCTCACCACCCTTCAAGGTATGTGTTGATGTTGATCTTGCCTTCCTTTCCACCTACCCTTTCACAATCCTTCCATGCATTATCCTTCTACCTTCTATCATTTTTCCTCATTTGCCTATTCCTCCTATCTTCCAACCTCACTTGCTTTACATAAAACCTTATCCTCCATTTTTCTCTTCCATCTCCCTTTTCCCATCAGCATCTTTGAGAATATCATTTTGAATCCTTGGCATATCATGGTTTATCCTTTCAAGGAGCATTATCTAAAGAGCTTGCCTTCTTCCAAAAAAAAAAAAATTGAAATTTTTTTTGAAAATGTGCCTTGGTGAAAACCTGGAAACAGGCACCTTGGTAGCAAAATTAAAGAGAAATAAATTCATCCTATGGTGAAAACCACTCTCTTGTGGCACCTTGGATAAGTACCATGATGAAAACCTGGCAATCAGGCATCATGCATAGTTCTTCTACATATTTCATCCATTCCATCTTCTCTCTTTGATCTTGACAATGTTGATCTATACATGAATATTTGGCTATTTTGTGAGCTATCTTATGATGATCTTGCTTTCATTCCCTTCTATTTTAGCCTTCATGTCTATCTTCCTCCATTCATTTTCACCTGTCACTATCCTTTTCCCCTTTGGTCTTGATCTAATAGAAAAAAGATTGAAACACGGTGTTGTGAAGTCTCTTGACATATCTACTCCTTTGGACTACATCCTTTCCTTCTTTGGCATTACGCTTTTGTGACTTATCCTATGCTGGCCTTTCATTGCTTGTCCAAATGCACTTTACATGACAATTTTTCCCTAGCTTGGGTTTTCTTGAGGAGTTTTCCCTTGAAGATTTCTTCCCTTCATTATCCTTCATTCTCTTGTCTTCCATCTCTTCCACCAGCTTGCCAATCCCTCTTGTTCTCCACCTTGCTAGACATTGGGACTACATGATATGATCTTGCTTGGGAGTTTGCAATGGAAAAAGATGTTATCAAATATACCAGTATCTAAACAAGTATCAGAACAAGTATCAGAACTAGTATCAGAACCAGTATCAGAACAAGTATCAGAACTAGTATTAGATCAAGTATCAGAACTCCCACTGGGGCTATGCCTTTCACTTTAGTTTATGGGTCTGAGGCGATACTACCTATTGAGGTTGAAATCCCATCACTAAGAATCATAATGCATGGTCTAGTAACTGATGATGACTACAGAGTGTCTAGGTTGCAAGAACGTGAACTACTAGATGAGTGCAGACAAGCAGCGTATGATCATCTCAGAGTATATCAAAAGAGAATGTCTAGAGGCTACAACAAGAAATTCAGATACAGAGAATTCTAGGTTGGCGATCTAGTCTTGAGAGAGAATCCTAAAAATCAATCACATCGAGAACGCAAGGGGAAGTTCGAACCCAATTGGCTGGGTCCCTTTGTAATCACTACTACTTTTGGCTCTAGTGCCTATCAACTCTCAATGACTAAAGGATAATAGCTCTGAGAACCAATCAACGTTCTCCATCTGAAGAAATTCTACGCCTAAGACATTCAGTCTATGGTAAAATGTCCTGAAAAAATCTTTAACATTGGTAAAATGTCCTGAAAAAATGAACATCTTAGTGAAAACCTAAAAATAGGTGCCTTGAATTTTCACAAAAAAATCAAAAAAATATCAAAAGTACAAAAAAATTGAAAAAATGAAAAGTGCAAAAAAATGAAAAAAGAGAAAAAAAAAGGTGCCTTGGTGAAAACCTGGAAACAGGCGCCTTGGTAGCAAAAATAGAATCTCTGCCAAGATGGTGAAAACTCGACAAACAGGTGCCACTTGTTTCAAAATGCTCCATCTATCATTGCAATCTTGGTCTTTCCCAACTTTTAGTTTTGCTTTAGTTTGTACATATCTCCTGATTTGTTTCTGCATTTCCAATTTTTAATAAGTTGGTCTATACACCACGCAGCTCAAGCGTCTGTATCCTATCAATGTTCAAACTTGGGGGCAATCAATGTCATATCCTATGGTCTCCGGTGTATCTTAGACGTATCATATCTAGTCAGAGTCATTTTGAAGCTTCATGTGAGTCAGTCAGTCAATCTTGTCTCCAGAAAGGATTTTGCATCTACAACAATGCAATCAAACATCAAACACAAACTGAAAACAATCTATTCTTTTTACATGCTTTTATCTCCTTGTATGCTTACTGATTTGCATTGAGATTTTTGCATATTGTGTCCCTTCGAGCTCTTTGATGATGTCCTTTATAGGATTTAGAGAGTGATGACTGGGGGCATAATCTTTTCTTTGTTTTCTTCTTGTATGTGAAAATCTAACAACTTTGGAAATTCTAGATTGAAATGGTGTTCGACTGTAAGAGCCTCTATCTCAAATTGGATGGCCATGCGTACCTCAACCATTGATACCCAAAAAATTCAAGGAAGTTTGATCTAACTATTGTCTTTTTGAGTGAGTTATTTCTCCTACTGTGAAATGCGATCTTACCTAAGGATGTGAACGATAAAGGGTCACTACGGGTAATTCACATCAGATTTAGAATAATCTCTTGGTTGTTTGATGTGTTTGTCATGCAAGGTGTATTCAGGTCATCATGACGTTTATGTTTTGATGCTTATACAAATTGCTATATCAAAATGGACATGATATTCAGGTCATCCTGGCGTTTATGCCTCGGTGCTTATATCTAATCTGACATTCAATATTCATATATCCATGGTTGTTGACTAGTGGGTGTTGTATTGATTCTTGTGCATACAAATCGATATTCATATGTCTATGGTTTCATACCTAGTGGGCATTGTATTGATTTATCTGGTTACCTAAAAGTTCAATGATGATAACAAATCAACATATGATCAGTGACTAGGTCCTAGGTCATAGGTTGCATTTCATTTTGCATGTCTCTTTGCATTTTGCATGTTGCATGATCTCACAATGGCTAAATGAACTTCAATGCTTAAACGATTCTTCAAATCGCATCTTCAAGTCTAACAAGAGCTAAATCTCACACGAAGGTTCCTCCAACAAAATAGCAAGTAGAATCCTTTTTCGGGATCAAAATCAAAATCTAAGATCATTCATATTATTAACTGCTTGCATAATCAACCTTCAACCATCACAGAAATCTAGAATTCAACTTAACTGATTATCTTACATCAAACTATCAAAATTTCAACTTGGTCAACCATGGTCAACTCATGGTCAAACCTAGTCAAACTTGGTCTTTTGGACCTCTAAACAATGCAGAATGCATTCCCAGATGTGTTTAACCACTTCTCAAATCAATTAACATGCTTCTAAACTATCAACACTAACTTTTCTTGTCAGATTTCAATTTCAATCCCAAAGGGGGCATGGTATTGCACATCATTCAAGTTTGTAAATCTAATTTTATCTAGAATCTATTATCTTTCATCAGTGATCAAGACAACAACCATGTCTAGTTGTTGATTCATCAAAAGTCCTCATCGCTCGGGGCAAATCTATCATCACTTGGGGCATATCAGATTCATCAAGATCCATATCAATCTGGTATTCTCCTAATCTTGTAAACTGTATCAGTTTTTGCAACCATTAGATCATAGTGTTCTTTCCTTGGCTCTTCGGCAACTGAAGGATTCAGATGTGATACCTACTAGTTCTGCTAAGACAATCGAGTCTAGAACCGGTCACTCACTTCTTAGAAATCCTAAGGTTTGGAAACAAGCGTTTTGACACTTTTTCGCAATCATAGGTTCATTTGCTGTTATAGTGAACATTATCTTTGGTCATTCAGGACCTATTATCTCCATATCAAATCAATATCAATCAGCTTCTGTCTCATATCAATTATCAATTTCGAATCAGTTTCATATCTCTATCAAACACAGACTTTCTTTGAACCACTACACTTCGCACAGTAATTCAAAGAGGGGCAAAATGTAATACCCCAAAAATGGGCTATAAGTTCATTAACCTCCTATATCGACATATCGAACAAAATCAACATCGAAGTCCTAATCTAAGGCACATCTAAACATCATCGAATCATAATTGATTATCTTAAATTCTGCATCGGGGAATATTCCTAGCAATATTCCTAATTATCTTAATTATCTTTAATTTAATGATTATTTGGTGATAAATCACATTTATCCTAAGTTTGATTAATTGAATATTTTCATATTTAATTAATTAGATTTAATATCTTGCCACTTAATTGTGTAATTAAATTTAACTCTATCTATTATTAATTGTATTATTTAATTTTGACAATAAATCCAATATCCTATGAATAATTGATTAAATTTTTATTTAATTAATTAAAGCAAGTTGTCATTATTTAATAATATAGTTTTTAATAAAAGTTTGATTAAATAATTGATTAACCCATAAATCAATTATTTTATTTCAAAAATTAGTTAAGTTGAGCATAAATCACTTTATTTATTTAATTAAATCATAATTATTATGCACATTCAAAAGAAACAGTTAAACACTCCAAATTAGAAAATCAATGCAAAGTGTTGACTTTTTAGACTCAACATCATTTTGGAGTTCAAAAAGCTGATCTAAACTCTAATTTGAGTTAAAAAGCTATTTTTGCATGATTTGCATGTTTTTGTGAATTAAATTATCTTTATTATCAGATAACTCAAAAATTAAGCTGAGTTAATCTGAGTGATTTATGGCTTTCTTCCATGCACCTCCAAAGCCCTGGATTTCTATAAAAACAAGGCTCAGCTCTTCATTATTCATCTCTAAAATCTCTCAAATTTGCATCCACAAATTGCATTCTCACGCTGTCAAATTGGAGTCTGAAGAATCATCTTTGCGAATCCAAGCTATTGTGAGATCTTTCTAGTTTTGAGCATTGCATATCATTTAGCATAGATTCATATCATTATTAGATCAATTTCCATATTAGCATAGATTCATATCATTTTTTTATTATTATTGCATAGAAAATCCAAAAAAAAAATATTAATTGCATTCAATTCATATGTCATATCTAGATCAATTGCATTCAAATCCTTCATTTAGGTGTCGTCTAGGTCACTGATCTCGATAACAATCTGAGAACATCAATCTCGCACCTACTAGAAGGTAGTAAATCACTTGGTTAAATTAGATTTCAATTTTGTATGATTTTGATTATAGCTAACCTCTAATGTTTTACTGAAGTGTTGTGTCTACAGATCAGGTACAATTTTCACACACACAATTATGACTAGAAGCGGCAACACATTCCCCATCTGTGATATCGAACAAGGTAGAGGTAGATCTTGTAATCAAGGAAGAGGTCATTCTGAACCCATTATCCAATCTAAGTGTTGTGAGGGATCCTCAAGTTCCTCTTCATTGAGTACATTGAAAGACAGTCCATCTCAATCCTCATCTCCATTATTTCAGGAGTATTATAATCCATTGTTTCAAGCACAGCCTGACTTATTGTTTCAAGAACAAAACAACCCATTGTTTTGTAACTTTGGAAGGCCACTTCCTTGGATTAGCCCTATTAGCCTTATCAAACCTATCAACCCTTTTGGACCTACAGACCCTTTTGATCCTATTAATGTGCCAAAGGTTACCTTAGCCATGCCCTTTTGGCATCATTCATATCATTTTACTGAGTATGCATGTGCTGCACAATCCTACATTGACAAGATGGGAGACCCATTTCATTTCAACTTCCAACCAAGTGAATACAACAAAACTCATGAGCAATCTCAAAACAATCAGTGTCCTAGTCAATCTTGAAATGATCAATGTTATGATCAATCCCAAAATGATGAGAATCAAGACCAATCTCAAAACAAATCTCAAGGTGATTGGCAGCCATATTACTATTTCCCTCCTCCACATGACTAGAATCAAGATCAAGTCCCGAGCATTTATGAGATTCTTGGTAATGGTGATGAGATGATAACCCAAAATGACATAGATGTTGCAAAAGCCAAAAAGAGTCTTATCAAGATGATGGAGATCATCCTTCTATAAGAGAAGGAGAAATATTTTCTAGAACTGGCCAAACAAGGGGCCAAATTACCCCCAAACTATCGAGTCAAGACACTTGTGGCCAAAGAAGAAGAAACTGAGACTGCTAAGTTGCAAAAGATGATCTAAGACATGCAAGACCAAATTATCCAACTTGCAAAGGATAAGGATAAACCCGTACAATAGTTCACAATGGAAAGCATCTATCCTTTCCCCTTCGATAAAAGTCTTCACATGCCACCTTTTCCTAAAGGTGTAGAGCTACCTAAATACGACAAATACATGGGTACTACTGATCCCCAAGATCACTTGAGGGAGTTTGGCATGGTATCCATGGAATTCATACATGATCAGACTTATCTTATGTGCCTCTTTCCTCATAGTTTGGGTGGGTCAGCTATGGAGTGGTTTTCTCAGTTACCCACTAGGATCAAATATTTTGATGAGATTGCTAATTTGTTTATCCAGCATTATTCCCATAATATCTAGTATCCAGTCAATATCCAAGATCTTTGTAATCTAAAACAACAACAAGGGGATCCTTTCTTAGCATTTCTCTAGAGATGGAGACAACTATGTACAAAATATCCTTGCAAACTATTAGAGTCTGAGAGACTCAAAATCTTTTTGGACAATCTTGTCCTAGATTTTGGATATCAAGTACAATTACAAGGTCTCCTAACCTTCGATAGCATCATTAAGCAAGTTGTGTGAATAGAAGCATTTATGATCAAGAAAGGAGAGTTGACTTTGCATAAGGATAACAAACAAGGGTCTTCCACCTCAAACAAAGATAAAGGGAAATTTTTCAACAAGAATAGAGATGTTGTGAATGATGGAGTGGTTGACAATGTGACCCTAAAGCCTAGGAAATCTTTTTTCAATCTTACCTCTAGTATACAGGTCGTCAAAGCTACTGAAAAGGATACAATGGACATTCTGTCACCTTGGAGATTCGCTAAAAACAAGCCTTGGGAATCTTGACCCAAGTGTGAGTTCACATCCTTAGGATAACCCCTTGATGTGGTTTATAAGACTCTCATGCAAAACTAGATACTTGCTCCTTTGGAAAAGCATCTCTATGATCTACAATTGCAACCTCATTGGTGGAATGAAAATGCATACTATGATTATCACTAGAACAAGGGTCATAAAACTTCTACTTGTCTCTAGCTATGACATAAGTTCCAAGATTTGATTAACAATAGTGACATTGTTGTGGACAACCATAACAAGAATTCAGATCATTGGGCATTTAAAGATCCCTTTCCTCCTCACAAGAAAGGTGAATCTTCCAAGACTAAGAATACCAATGCCAAGGTTAACTACACATACACTACCAATGACAATGTCATCAACATGATTGAACCTGTTGAGGTTGAGTATTGTGATGTGATTACTATCAAGGGGAGCGAAGATGCTCCTAAGCCTAAGATTTCATTTGTCTTGTGAGGCCCCGGGTCTCATTCTTCTAAACCTGAATCATCTCAGGATTGCGCAAACATTTTTACTCACTCTCGTGTGAAAATCACCATTAAGGGTCCTGACCCTTCTACATCCACTCTGAAACAACCTACAGATAAATCTATTTTTGGTCCTACCAACAAGAACTCAAAATTGGTCCCCACACCTAGCACAGCTAATTATAGCATTCTAGACTAGCTACAATGTACCAACGCTCAGATCACTATCTTTGAGCTGTTGAAGATCTTACCTACTCATAGGGAGATTCTGGATAAAGCCCTCACCAAGGAAAATGTCCCAAAAGATTTGGATCTTGATCAATTTCAATCCATGGTAGGTCACTTGACCTCACTACATTATTTTTCCTTTTCTGAAGAAGATGATCATTCACTGAGCCATTCGCACAATGCTCCTTTTCATATAGAAGTCATGATAGGTCCAAAGCACATCTGTTGTGTCCTTATTGACAATGGTGTTGGCCTTGATATTTTCTCTACTAAGCTTCTCGCCCAATTAGGCTATGATGAAGATTGCATAGATGTCCACAAGAAAATTACCATTAAGGCATATGATGAAGAAGAATGCAAATCCAAAGGTCTAGTTGTGTTGCCAATTTGAGTTGGACCTATCGAAAGAGATGTCATTTGTCAAGTTCTAGATATTCCTCTTGCATACAACATATTGTTGGGTAGACCATGGATCCATGAAATGCAGGCAGTTCCATCCACATATCACCAATGTATCAAGTTCCCATTCCATGGAGCAGAAGTGACAGTACCTGCCAATACCAACTATTCTTGCAACACACTCACACAATCTACAGATAGTCTTGTCCCAACTAATAGAGAGTCCACTAAATTATAAGATGCCAAACTCAAAGAAATGGAACAAACTCTGAAACTCAAAGATACAGGCATGGGAGGGTATCAGATAGAACCTATGTTATCATCAGTAGCTTTGCCTCCATCTCTATGTTCTTATAGGAGACACTCTGAGAGAAATAAACCTTCTTCTTGTTCTCCCTAAATAGTCTATGATGGTGCCTTTGTCAAGGCCACAATTCCATTAGAAGATGAGGATGAAGAAAGAGATATTATAGCTTGGCTTTACAAATGGAAGGAAACATCTGAACAAATCACTCCTACTTGTGACTTAGATCAAGAACCATACAGGGAAGCCTTCAAAATCACGAAGCACTTTGGTTACAAAGGAAGTGGCCCTATTGGAGTGAATGATAATGGCTTGCTCAAACCAATTGAATCCATAGGTCATTGCACCAAGGAAACCACAAGTCTAGGCTTCAAGAAAATCCTGTTTCATTTAGGGATTAACAATTTTGTACCAAAGCCAGAACTAGAACCAGAATTCTAGCTAGAATCTAAAGACACTACCACAGTTGCAAATCTAGAGGATAGTTCTGACAAGGATATCTTTCCCTATCCCATTCCTCCAAATCTTGTTGCATTCTTTGAAGAGCCAGATGATCCTATTATACATGTCCATCTGGTAGAGACTGATAGTGATTTTGATGACACCGCTTCAGTGCATCGACTCACATATGACCAATGGAGAACAATGCAAATTGACAATCCCAATTTTCAGGGTGAACAATACATACCACCACATTTTCAAAAGATTTTTGAACAAGATCAACTTCAACAAGCCATCAGTGCTGCAAGAGCTAAAAATGAGTCAGATGGTATAGCAAGTGTTGATGGAATTCCCATATCAAGCATCACTTATTCACATGAGTATGAGTTTGATTCTCTGTCTGATGCAACTTTTGATAAAGATAAAGATGTTGTTCATGTGTATGAAAACCTTTTCAAAGTAGGTGAAGGGCCTAGTGTTAGGATGATCGATTTTGATTCCACTAATGCTAACATTCCCTCTACTTCCGCTATGAGGACTTGAGAGGAATCGAACACACCTTTGGATGAGATCACTCTAGGTCTTGACTTACTTGTCCATGATTTCGATGGATATACTATGAATGCACTTGAACCCACCACTTCTCTTTCACTCCAAAATCCTGAACTCATCGACTGGAACTCTCCCTCTCCAGCTAGCAAAGTCCTTATGTTCCAAAATGATTACACTCTTGCCTATTATCTTAACATTGTCGGAGCTGAAAAAATTAAAAATAAAAGATGTATCTGGGGGTGAAAACCTCTCTGAGGCACCCAAGGATGAGATACTTGATACACTTCCTAGTCATTTTCAAGAGAGATCATTAGTGCTAATTGAGCCAACCCAACCAGTGAATTTGGGTATGGAAGTTGCACCTCAAATTATTCATTTAGCACAGTCTCTATCTATAGAAGAGAAAGAAGAGTTCAGTAATTTCTTTCGACGAAAGAAAATTAATTTTGCATGGACTTACTCTGATATGCCTAGATTGGATCCCAATCTAATCATGCATCATCTATCTATTGCACTAGGTGTTAAGCCTGCCAAACAAAAGATTCAAAAGATACATCCACATGTGGCACTTTTAGTCAAGGCTGAGTTAGAAAAACTTCTCAAAGTTGGTTTCATCAAGGCTATTGACTATGCAAAGTGGATCTCTAATATTGTTCTAGTTACAAAACATGATAAATCTATCTATGTGTGCACAAACTTCAGAGACCTAAATAAAGCATGTCCTAAAGATGACTTTCCATTACCCAATATTGACATGACAGTGGACATGATAGCTGGCTACCAAATGTACTCTCTAATGGATAGCTTTTCTGGTTATAATCAAATAAAAATTATGCTAGAAGACCAAGAAAAGATAGCCTTCACATGTGCTTGGGGAGCTTTCTATTGGAATGTCATGCCCTTCAAACTAAAAAATATCAGAGCTACATATCAAAGGGATGTTACAACCATCTTTCATGACATGATGCACAAAACAATGGAAGACTATGTAGATGACACTTTGGCTAAAAGCATGTAGTGAAAAACACATCTTGTAGATCTAGGTCCTATACTAGATCAAATGGAATAATTCAGTCTTAGACTCAATCCAAAAAAGTGTGCATTCGGTGTCACTTCTAAAAAGTTGTTGGGTTATATCATATCTGCTAAAGGTATAGAGGTAGATCCCGAGAAAGTTCAAGCTATCATGGAGATACCTCCACCAAAGAACATCAATTAGATGAGAGGACTTCAAGGTAGACTACAATCCATTCAACACTTCATTTCACAACTGGCTGATAAATCACAACCATTCACCAAGACTCTACATAAAGGTGTGACTTATGAGTGGAATGAAGAATGTGACAAAGGGCTCACTCAAATCAAACAATATCTTGCAAATCCACCAATCTTGATGCCTCATATTCATGGGAAGCCACTCATCCTTTATATTTTAGCTACAAACACATTTCTGGGTGCTATGTTGGCTCAAGAAGACCAAAATAACAAGGAAATAGGCATTTATTACATCATCAGAACTCTGGTCTCTTATGAGATGAACTATTCAGTCATTGAAAAAGCTTGTCTAGCAATGGTGTTTGCTTCACAAAAATTACAGTAGTATATGCTTGCTCACACTACAAGACTCATTGCTAAAATTGATCTATTAAAGTACTTAGCAAATCTACCCTCATAGGTAGACTAGCGAAATGGGTCATGATACTCAGTGAGTTTGACATTGAGTATGTAGAGAGAAAGGCCATTAAAGGACAAGTGATTGCAGATCAGTTGGAAGAAACTCCTCTCAAGGATCATCAGCCATTCAAAATTAAATTTCCAAATGAATCCATAATGCTTCTCACACATCAAACATTGAGCATGTTCTTTGATGGATCTTTCACCCAACAAGAGTCAAGTGCTGGAATACTATTTGTCATACCACATAGATACTCTTTACCAAAGGCTTACAAGATGTTGTTCCCTTTCACAAATAACATTGCTGAATATGAAGCTTTAATCAATGGCATGAAGATAGCCATTGAATGGTGTGTGGATGAATGTAAGGTATTTAGAGACTCCCAATTGGTCATCAATCAGGTTAATGATATCTACCAAACAAAGGATGAAAAGATGGTACCTTATAAATGGATGGTGGATGATCTAAAAAAGTACTTTGCACACATTACTTTCCAAGAAATTCCAAGAGCAGATAATAAAGCAGCTGATGCCATGGCTAATCTTTCCTCCATGCTACAGATGCCAAAAAATGACTTTAGACATGAATTCCTGGTGGAGACATTATGCTACCCAGCCTACAATACTCCTGAATCCAAGATGATTTGTTTAGTCATTGGACATGATTCATCACACTACCATCATATTTACTCCTACCTCCAATCAAATTATTCTAGACACTTATACCTGAAATGAAAAAAAGTCATCTAATCTATAGTGCTTCACGATATGTCATAGTGGCTAATGACTTGTATAGGTGAGGTCTAGATGGTACCCTCCTTAGGTGTCTAGAACCTGCATTAGCTGAGGTGCATGAAGGCATATGTGGTTCTCATTTGAGCAGCCTAACATTAGCTCATAAACTTATTAGAGCTAGTTAATACTAGCCGGATATGGAAAAGGATGCTATATAATATGCTAAATCTTGCAAGCAGTGCCAATTACATAGAAATTTGATCCACTCTCCTGCCAAGGAGCTTATTCCCTTCATCAGTTTCTAGTCATTTTAGTAATGCACTTTTGACTTGGTGGGTCAGATCCATCCTTCTTCCTCAAGAGGGCACAAGTTCATTATCACAGCTATAGATTATTTTACTAAATGGGTTGAGGCAGTGCCTCTGGCTATAGCTGATGGCAAGTCTGTAGCAAGGTTCATACTGAATTACATCACATATAGATATGGTGTACCCTCATCGATAATCACTAACAATGGGGAGAAATTCAAGAACAAGGATTTAAAAGAGTTATGTACTAAGTTCATAATCATTCAGCATTGGTCCTTGAGCTATTATCCCCAGGGTAATGGACAGGCAAAAGCTTCCAATAAGACAATCCTCAAAATCCTACACAGAACAGTTCACAAATCTGGTAGACATTGGCACCTCCATATTAATCCAGCTTTATGGGCCTAGAGAATAAGCATTCAAACACCAACAAGGGCTACACCCTTTTCCTTAGTCTACGGCATGAATTTTGTGTTTCCTATTGAGGTCAAGATTCCTACATTGCGAGTCTCTCTGAAGAACTATATTACTGATGAAGACATTATAATATCTCACGTACAAGAGCTAGAGTTACTAGATGAATGTCGGCAGGTGGCATTCGATCATTTAAGAGAATACCAAAAAAGAATGTCTAAGAGCTACAATAAGAAAGTCAGACCAAGGGAATTCCAAGTGGGTGATCTCTTCCTGAGAGAGAACCCCAAGAATCAACAGTAGTGGATCCAGAAAGGAAAGTTTGAACCAAACTGGCTTGGTCTGTACATTATCACTACAGCATATGGGTCTGGTGCTTACCAACTCTCTACTATTGAAGGAGAACAGCTCAAAGATCCAATCAATGCTCTACACCTAAAATGGTTCTAAAGCTGAGACATTTTATGGGTGCTCATGTACATACTCTATTCTAAAAAAATCCTAAAAATTGCAAAATGTCCTGAAAAAATTATCATCTTAGTGAAAACCTGGTAAACATGTGCTTTGATGTATCTATTATCCTGGTGAAAACTTGGTAAACAGGTGCCTTGATAATAATTTAAAAAAATTCAAAAATACAAAAATACAAAAAAAAAAAGTGAAAATTCAAAAATACAAAAAAAATCAAAAAAGAGAAAACTACAAAAAAATTGAAAAAGAAAAAAATGTGTCATTGATGAAAACCTGGAAAACAGGTGTCATGGTAGCAAAAATAGAATCTCTACCAAGATGGTGAAAACCTGGTAAACATGTACCTCTTGTTCCCCAATGCTATACCTATTGCAGCACTGATTGGATCTTGCTTTCCTGCTTTAGTTTACTTTCCTACTTTAGTTTGCTAGCTCATGCACTTTCTTTCAGTTACTTTCAAGATTATGCTCAACTCTACATGGATTGAAACTAGTCACACTTGGGGGCACCTTCCTGGTCTAGGGGGCATTGTCCTATCATTTTCAAAAGATTTTCCTTGTATCAATCACCAGTGGTTCTCACTCTGTCTACCTACTGATGCCTAGCTACTTTTGAGATTTCTCTCCTTGAGGATCTCTCATGTATCCATCACCAGTGGTTCTCACTATGTTTGCCTACTGATACCTAGCTATTGCTTGGGTCACTCTTCTCAAGGATCCCTTGTACATCAGTCACCAGTGGTTCTCACTATGTCTACCTACTGATGTTTCATTTTCTCTCAGACCTCTCTCCTTGAGGATCTCTTGTATCAGTCACCAGTGGTTCTCACTGTGTCTATCTATTGATACTTTGTTAGTACTCTGATTTCTCCTTGAGATTGCCTCTCACGTTAGTCACCAGTGGTTCTCACTGCGTCTGCCTACTATCATCATTATGTTGAGACTTCTCATGCTATATACTTCTGATCTAACATCAATCCACTTAAACTAAAACTAAAAACTAGATTTGAAACTCTCTAAAGCATGTTGAGCTTTTTCTTTTTTGTGTTTGTCTTTTCGCTTTATCATTCCTCCTCGAGAAACTCTAGAATGAGAAAAGTGAAGACTAGGGGCATGATCTTTTCCTTTCTTTCTATTTGCTGGTTTAGTTCCAATGATCCAATGAATCTATCTAAGAGGGGTGTACACTATAAGAGCCTTCATCTAGTGTTGGATAGCCATGTGTACCTTGACTCCTTTTATATGGAAACTTTGGTGAGGTTGGTTCTTCTCCTTGCCTATTTGAGTTACTTCTTTCTACTACAAGTGGAATCACAAATGCTCATCTTGTAAAGTAAATGTAAGGGTCACTGTAGGCACCTTTGATATGCTTATCATTCACTTAGAAAAAGGAAGAAACTCTTGCATGTCTGGTGTGTCTATATGCAAGTGACATTTAGGTCATTCTAGCAACTATGCTTTGATGCTTATGTTAACTTGCTAAATCAAAAGGAATAGGTGTTCAGGTCATTCTGGCTTCTTTTTCCTTAATGCTTACACCTAATTCTGAAAAATCTAAGACTAATGTCATATTCATATTCTCATGATTACAAGGTCAGTGAGGGTTGTATGACATCTTACAAGCGTCCATTACTAAAGACTCTATGATGATAACCTAATGGGTCCAACAACCAAGTCCTAGGATTTGCATTTAGCTTAGGCTTGCATTTTCATTCTAGGCTTCCATTGAGACAATGTTTTGGTGTTCACTTGATTGTTTCCTTCTTCATTCACTCATCGAGGGCTCTCATCTTTCATCTCGGGTTCATCTTGGCTGCACAAGTGTCTGATCCTCCACTAGTACATTTGACCCTATTTTTCTACCAAAAATTTTGACCAACTTGCAAACTTTCTTTGCTTGGTCGATTATATAAGGAAAAATTTGTTTTTTTTTTTAAATTCATGCCCGTGTTGGTCAAAATTTTGACCAACCCGACCATATCAACTAAAAAAAAACATTTCAACTCATTTCATTTTTACATTTGGCATCATTTTGAGTTTACGCGCGGGCAGAATAGTCTTCTACCTATGTTGATTGAGCTAGCACCTGGTGAATGAGAGAACAAGATCGAAGGATAGACTAGAGAATTTGACGAGATGGCCAGCTAGCTTCAGTTGGAGACTACAGGTGGATGTGCTATTGGGATAGCTTTAGTTGGAGACCGGGGGATGTGGATATGCTATTGGAGCAATAAGTATTTTTAGACCCATTTTTAGTATTTCAATGTGAAATGCACTCCATTTCTTTCTATCTCTTCTTCTATCCTGAGATATGCATCATTTTTTTACCTTAAAGAAAAATGACTGGTATTTCATTTGTGTTAACCGTATTGAACAAGAATCGAGGATCTGATACAATGAAAAGTTTCTAAATTTTTTTAGCTTTTGTTTGCATTTGATTTGAGTCGATTTAGTTGAGTTTGGAGAGAGAATGAGTTGCAGCAACATTGGAACCCGTGACATGCCCTAGCTGGTAGTTGGTTTTCTAAGTCTCTGTATTCCTAATGAACTAATGAATGTACTAGGTCTTAGTGAGGGAAGATGTAATATTATGCATTTTTTGTTCCATTTCATGTTTTCAAAATGGGTGTGTGTAGTTGGGAGAGATTTGAATTAGAAGGAGATTGGGCATCCGAAATGTGAATGGTCTGATCTACATGCCAAACCTGTAACTCTGATTTGGTTCCAAATTAGAAACTAAAACTTGGACTACTAGTTTGATTTACTCACCTCTAAATAGTTTCATCCATAGCTTGACTGGTCACCAAGCATCGACACCCCACTGAGTAAGATAGAACCTCAGGACTGTTACAGCTATGACACTGCAACTAGAAGCATTTGATGAACAATCTACATTTGAATCATACTTGCCTTAGATATATTGGCTAGTCCACATTGTTTCAAGTGGAAGGGTGTCATTAAAGGTAATGCTAGTCAAATGCCAAACTCAAGCTTTGCTGCACTGAGCGGCTGAAGTGAAGAAGCCTTAGCTACAAATGATTAATGCAAAGAGGGAGCACAAAAGCTAAGCGTAATTGTATTTGTATTCTCAAGGTGATGGGAGTGGGGGTAAAGAAGAAGGGGAGTCTTAAGAGGCTTAGGCGCATGTTAGGGTTTCAAGAATACCGATCTGCAAGAAAGGAAGAGCCATTGCACTTTACCACTGGCACAGTCAATTATGAATTGCAACTTCAATATCAATATTGTCTCAACCCTTGCCAGCCTAATTGGATTCTTGCTTCGTAATGTAAATGAGGCTAATTATCACTCCGTCTCCCACCAACTGACTCATGTATGTTTCTATTCCATTTCTCTATTCTGAGTGTAATTACATTTATGTTCTCTTGTTATTGTGCTAATGATGGATCGCCACTGCGAATAACCAAATATGATTATTTTTCCCCGAAAAACTCTCCTCAATCCATATTGAATTTGTCTTTCCCTTTCCTTTCCCTTAGGCTTTCCTACCTGCTCACCCACTTGCTTTGTTTATGGCAAGAATTTTAATTTTTTCACCTGCATGTACATGAAGTGTTTACAGTCCATGAGTTTGAAATTGAAGCTAGTGGAAAAGACAATATATACTATTATAATAAACATTTTTGATAACACTCTGGGATCTGGGATAAAAAAAAATGTATGTAGAAATTCTTTCTGAAGCGTTAGTTGTAATATTTTATAAGCAATACAGTGCTTCTATGGATGCCCGTTGATATATGATTTTACTGGGGAGGTGTATAAAAATTGCAATTATGTGTTTTCTCGTATCTCTATAATTGGCCTGTGAACTTACCTTCTTGACCACCTTGCTTATAGCAGGAAATTGAATCCTTTACAGGCATAAAAGGTTTTTCCAGTCCATGAGATAGAAATCAAAGCATCTGCAAAAATTGTAAAGTTAATTTCAATTAGTGTTTTGGTTCGTATTAATGGTCCATAGTCAAAATATGTACAAATATACACAGTTTTTTTCCCAGAAGTTGTAATATCAATCTCTTACAATCAGTCCATACTTTTAAGAATGCACTTCATCATATGATTTTGAAGTGTATGGAAGGTGTTGGTCGTGACTTGTTTCAATTGCAATTCCCCTAAATTACCAGCAAATTGAGATTTGATCCATTGACTTTGTGTGTCATTTCAAATATTGTGTTTGATATTAAAAAAAAAAACATCTGGTTTTGCACAAATGATTATTGTAAATATCTGGAACCAAATGAGTTTTTTCTACTAATTTAACAGTTGGTGCTAGTGGACAAAAAATCCATTTCCTCTCATTCTTAATCTTTGATGTGTTTCATTCATCATTGTCTCCATTGCATACAAATTTTCTTTTTTTTGATTGACAAATTATGGTTAAAATTAGAATGGTTCGTCACTTTATTATACCAATTACAGAAATCTGAGACAATAATACTGTCATCCAACAAATAAAATTGAAATGTCTAGCAAAAAAGTTTGTTATATTTCCACTGAAAGATGGGCAGACATTGACGTTGCTACCTCTAATCAGTAAAACATAAAGCTCCACATTTATATGCACAAGTTAAAGCTAGGGGTCTAAAAATATAATTTGCATGAGTATTTCAATTTTTTTAATGGGCATATAGAATTGCATGATAATTTTTAGCAGTCTATTCCACAAAACTAAAGTTAATCTCGGTTAGGCAATTCCTACATGTATTTCATAAGATTAGTGAGAGCTTTTATTGCTATTTAAAATAATCTAATTGTAGTTTTTAGACTTCATCAAATGATCCAAGACCTCTATATAGAGAGGCAAATTGTAATGTGGGTTATTTTTTACTTTGTAGAACTAAAGTCTATTTTCTTGTGTTTGATGCATAAGCTATTCTTTGTTAGAACTAGTAGTTAACCAATCTTCTACTATTTTTTATTCTTTATGAGCGATGAAGACTTGGTCTTGTTTTCTTATATGTACGCTTCATGGCAACAATCTTTCTTTTCCAACCTTGACACTAATATACTCTATCCTCTGTGACAGTTTACATTCAACTCCTCAATCTATATTCCACTAGACCTTCCATGACCACACATACATCTAAACTCCTCTTAGTTGAGTCTCTATC
This sequence comes from Chamaecyparis obtusa, assembly GCA_027943335.1. NCBI lineage: Eukaryota > Viridiplantae > Streptophyta > Pinopsida > Cupressales > Cupressaceae > Chamaecyparis > Chamaecyparis obtusa. Next base: position 699,514 of record BSBK01004203.1, read on the forward strand.
CACCACCATAGACATCTAGATGGTCCACTAAACCTCCCTACAACATAAATATAAATAACAATTTCTTATTGTCCTTTATGACAGTCCCTATTCAATTCTCACAACATTCACCACAAACTTCCCTTTTGATTTTCCTAGCCTCCACACTCACCAAGGATCATACAGACAATACTCTGCAACATTCCCTGTGCTCCCACACAACCAAGCACTTCTTCATGATGGTGGACAATACCTTGCACTTGTTGTTATCTCTATTTGCTATGAACTGTGACTAAACAATTACTATCTCCTCCTATCTTGTACCTTCATCTTCACCTTTGGCTTGCCATGCCTTTCCATTATGAACCTTTCTTGCTGCTGCTCTGGGTTTTTGTACTCCATTACATTTGTTGCATACTTTATCTTTCAATCCATTATCTTTCAATAGTAGGGCCACCACTTTGGAAGACTCCTAAAGGATAGTTCAACTCTAGGCATCAACAAAGGACTCTAATCCTTCAAACTCCCAGATCTTTCACTCACTCTGATACCACTTGATGCTAAAAAAGAGCATTAAATGCAAAATCTAAACTTTATAGGTAGTTTGGGATGTAATTTTTATACTAATTATGCTGAATCAAGATGAAATTAGTATGGAATCAACAAACATGTAGATGTATGTATATAGACAAACCCAGGATGCATGTAGTCATTATATATATGTGTGTGTGTGTGTGTGTGTGTGTGTGTGTGTGTGTGTGTGTGTGTGTGTGTGTGTGTGTGTGTGCATTTTGGTCCATATTTGTATATATACATAGGTATATCACTTTTATATACTAATTTCACCTTGGTTGACCATTTTAGTTTAGAAAGAGCATCCCAGATTGTATGAGAGATTGTATTTTGGGATGATATGGGATGATATAGTGACCTTCATGGGGCGACTAGGAACTACAAATCTAATCAACCTCCTAGGGCTCATGTGAGATTGATAGGGTTTAGATTCCTGGTCACCTCGTGATTGGCAATGGAATCTTAAAGTATTTTTTCAAGGTCCCCCATACTTCTACTTCGAAAATGTGTATACAACTTTTTGTTTGCAAGTTTACAATAAATTCTTTAAGGACCCAACTATGCCTTGAGTGTTTTATAAACCTTGAGTTCCTTAAGTCGTAAAGGACATTTTCTTAGGGATTTTTTGTGACGTGATTCTATTCATTCAGTGTGAACATAATTTTCTCTTGGAGTTGTGGTATAAGTCATAGTAATATTCTATTATTTCCTTAGTAGGATATCTTATATGTGCTTCATGTTCTTAATTTGCATCCATTGCATTTAGCTTTTGTTGTTTTTTTGCTCCATAAAAATTGGCCTCTCCATTCAAAGGTTGCATGCATTTTGTTTTAGAGCTTTAATGTATGTAGCGATTAAGATTAATGAGCTTCATACTAACCAAATCATAGCACAAAACCATGATTTATGATAGTTTTCCCATTTCCTTGTAACAAGTCTAGATTATCTTTGGAAAACCATGTTATCTTGTTATGCTTTTTATTATACTATGTGTGCAAATAATCCTTCTTCCTTTCATTTGTAGTGGCTCTTCACATCCTTATATTCAATCTTAGGATTTTCAAAGTACCAATTCACAACATGCGATCTTGCAGAAGGGGCATCTCAAACTCCACAATCTCCCTTTTTTGTTTCGATCATTTTCATTCAATCACATTATGACCAAAGCATAAGGACTAAGGAGCATGTGGCAAATTGACTAGTGAATCTAGTCACAGAAGTATAAGTATTCACAAATATGAGTGATTGGTCATGCATAGTATTGAAAGAATTAAATGGATTCTTCAAAAAATTGTACAAGAATATTCAACGGAGAAGAGGCTTCTTCTATTGGGATATTCTTTTTAGATTCTAATTATATAGGAGAGAGTTAGCTCAGACGGGCTTGCTCTTTCTACTGGTTTCATTACTCCTCTACTTCCTTCATTATCTCTATTCCCAATAACAATAGGAAAGGAAGCACTTAGTTCTACTAAAGTGTATTAAGGGCATACTTACACTAGTACATTAAGGCCTATTACACAAACGTATCTTATCTTGTCATATGTATTCTTGGCATATTCTTTTTAAGGCCCATTATCTTCTTGAAATATTGGCATATTGGAGTCCATTTATTTATGGTATTGGACAATGTTTGGAGTCAGTGGTCATTCATCTCACAAAAACTAAAACATTATAGGCATTATGGTCACAAATTTCAGCAGATACAACTAAATATTGTATCTATTGAAATCTGTGAGCATGATGGATACATTTTTGTTTCTCAGTAGTTTGTTTGTCTATTAGATGAATGCATTTGGGGATTTGATATGTGAAGGGTCCATATAACCAAATAAAATTAATAATTCTTTAATTGAATGCACACTAGTACATTTGACATCATTTTTCTACGAAAATTATTGACCATTTATTAAAAAGGTTTAGGTTGGTCGCATTATAGAAGGAAAAAATTGTTTTTTTTTTAAATCCATGCCCGTGTTGAAAGGTTAAATAGTGAAATGAATGAACTGATTGTAACAGTGGCACAAAATGGTTGTAATTTGTATTAGAAAGTACTTGGAAGTCTTCCTCATTGCACTATGAGTCTATTCCCTATTAAAAAGCTCCCATTTCATGTCACATTTGTAAAGTTGTAAATCTTTGTTGTCATTTCCTTAACCTATTGTATTCTCCTATGGTAAATTATCATAAAAATTATCAATGGTATATTAAAAATTATCAATTGAAAACATATTAGCATGTTGTATGAATGGTTTTTTTATCATCAATTTTATGCAGGAACGTGAGGAGATAGAACTATGAGAGAGCCCTAATAAACAAGGGTTTGGGGTCCCAAATTGGGGATTTTGATGTTGCAGAGTGTTGGGAGTTAATTGCTTTTGGATTGGGTTGATATAAGACATAAGAAGCCACTATCCAAGAGTTGGAAGTGCCAGGTAGATTCTTTCACATAATTCCTTTGAAAATTTGGTCAATTTTATGTATTGAAACAGGGCAACTATTAAGAACAGGGGTAATGGTCCAAAGTAACTGTATGAAATCTTTTGATATGTTGTAGAACTCAGTAAAGGGTATCTAGAAAGATCATTTTCCTATCAAGAGTCTTGAGGAAAAGTCAAGTTATTCTTATTCTACGTCTGCAGCAGTAGTCCAAAGGTTCTTTGGGACAGTTTGTGAGAACCTTGATAATATGGAGTATGGGAATTGAGTTGGAGTCTTAAAACCTTTTGAATCTAAGTCATTGGAAGCCTAGGAAACCAAATTTATCCTTTAGGGGTCTTGGAGATAGTCTTGACAAGTTTGATCCTTGAAACAATTGAGGGTTTAGGTAGGCTAGAGTGCCTAAACCTCTGAAATTTATTAAGTCTACTTGTGTATTTGATACCACCACCCTAGTTTAGCTTTGAAAATCCAACTTGGTGCCCTTCATTGCTTAGTCTAAAGGACTTACTAAAATAGTAACACTTGCTCCTTTCTTGGATAAGTTTTACTAAAACATTCTGAAATTTCTATATGGAATCTGGATTCATCCTGCTGTACAAGTGACGCATTTGAAGCAAAATCATATCATAGATTTTCTTGTCTTAATAATTTTTCATGCCTGGAACAATGAAAAATCTTCCACCTGAGTTTAAGTGACATGATTTATTTACTCCATTGACAATAGTCTCTGTTTTCTTCATATATTGAAATTGAAATAGATGTCACTATTTTCTTTTACATTTGGTGCTCATTTTCTATATTCTAAACATCTACTTTGTTGAAGGATTCATCTACCACTTATTTTCTAGATTCTAAACATCTACTTTGTTGAAGGATTTGTCTACCAATTTTTTTTCCCTACTGGCTTATTAGAACAATAAACTGACCACCCCAACCATCTAATTATATCCTTGAAGATATAATTTCTTAGATGATGTCCACTTGGTGCCCCTACACCAAGATGAAAGCATGAAAAAACTCTATAGGCTCATCAACATTATTATGAAAGGATATTGTATATGCCAGCTTTCAAAATTACTAGCACTTAGCTGGTATTGACATAATTTTGAATAGGGGTCCTTATATTACACAAAATTTTGATTAAAAGTTAAAATATACCATTAAAATCTAAATGATAAAGATATTTCATATGATGTTTTCGATATTAAAATGGTTGAGAAAATGGTTGTTCAATAACGATTTTTATCTACAGGTTGCAAACAAATCATCCTTCTTCCACCAACGAGTCGTTCCATTCAAAAAAGACCATGTCTGACGATATCAACGCACAAAAAAATAGGGAGACAATTGCTAGACTGTGGTCTAACTTAAAAAGAAAGGGTGATGGAAAATGCTATTGTCCTTACAAACTTTGTAAGGGCTTAAAGACTCGAAGATATCTAATCAAAACAGCCGAGGAACATTGTAGGCAACATGGTCACATTGAAGGGGGAAATGAATTTCGTCCATTGGTATGTATTTTAATATTTTATAAAATACATAAGACATGATTTGATGATGACAACATGGTCATGGTTAATATAAGGTCATCATTTTCATATAGGTCAATGTCCCTGAGTTTCATGTTATGGACCATGACAATCTAGAGAATGTGGATTTCCAAATGAGGGAACATGGAGGTGTGAATGTAGAAGTAGAAGGTAATGATATCATGGAAGAATACCACGATGATGAAGAAGATCAAGATGATCACAATGATCAAGATGATGATGATGATGATGATGTTGATGCAGAGCTTGATGTACCTATACTTGAGAAGGCACATGAGCCCCTATATGAAGGCTCTGAAACAACTCTTCTTGCCGCTATATTGTTGTTGGTGAACTTGAAGGTTATGAATGGTTTATCCAACGTAGCGATGACACATATGTTAAGGTATGTCATCTTTTTTTCATTATTTTAGTTATAATTCCCTTACAATTAATGTTGGGTGAATTGTGTAGCAATTAATATTCTTTAAATTAACAAATTATATTTTTGGTCATAGGTTCATAGGTGAGTGTTTGTTACCACCATCAAACATTCTACCTCGCTCGTACCGAGAATTATCTGCCATTATGAAAGATATTGGAATGGAGTATCAAACAATACATGCATGTCCAAATGATCATATTATATATCATAAACACCATGAATTTGCAACAGAATGCCCTATTTGTCATATTAGTAGATATCAATCAGATCGAATAACAAAAAAGGTGCCTCACAAGGTTCTTCAACATATTCCCATTATTCCACATCTGCAATGATTATTCAAGTGCAATAGCTTGGCACAATTTATGGATTACCATGCATGCAATAGACGTCAAGATGACATTATGTGAATGCCTGCAGATGGTTCAACATTTAAGGAAATAGAGGAAAAATGGCCACACTTTAAAGAAGAACCTCGTAATCTCAAGTTTTCATTGGCAACGGATGGTTTCAATCCATTTGGAGAGATGAGATCTACTTACTCAGTGTGGCCTATTTTTGTTATCAACAATAACATTCCTCCTTGGTTGTCCATAAAGAGGGAGCACATAATGTTGGCACTAATTGTTCTAGGTATTTTTTGATTTAATGGTCATCTAAATTAATTTATTATTAATAATCCATCAAAATGGTCATAATAATTATGTAATGTTTTTGTTCATTCAACTAGGTAAGTACCAAGTTAAAGATATCAATGTATATATTGATCCCCTTATCGACGAGTTGATGGTGTTATGGAATGGGGTCACTATGTATGACATCTCTAGACCAATAGGACAAAGACAATTTCAATTCCATGCAATGCTAGTATGGACAATACATGATGCCCCTGGGCTAACACATTTTTGTGGTATGTTCTCTTCTTAACGCCTCTTTTTTGGTATGTTATAGTGCTAACACAAAGTTAACACATTTAATCCAATTATACACGATCTTGTAGGTCTTCAGACAAAGGGAAAATTTGCATGTCCAGTTTGTGGTCCAAAGATGAAATCTCGTCATTCAAAAAATTTAAGAAAGCAGGTGTTTGATGAGAATAGACACTTTCTCCACAGAAATCATAAGTATTGAATTAATGAAAAACATCTTTTCAATGGGAAAGAAGAGACTACATCAAAGCCATGGAGAATGACACCTCACCTATGGAAGTTGGCATACAATAAAATAAATCATCGAGGTAATGTCATTCCATCTGATGGTTTTTGTTTCAAATTATTATTTTGATATTGTGTTTTATTTACTGATGATGTAATTGATGCTTGTGAAGGTTGTCAAGGCATCAATGACCAACTTCCAAAAGGACTAAAAATTTATCCTACACAATTTACTAGGTTGTCGTACTATGAGCAACTCCCAATCATGCATTTGTTTGATCCTATGCATATTGGAAAGAATGTAACAGAGACATTATGGAAAATATTGGATGGAAGGCGTGACAAAGACCAAATTATCAAAATTTGTAGTGACATTGAAGAATCCAACCATGCAATGAAAAATTTCATTCAATCAAATAACAATGGAGACCAGATTGATACAAGTGCCCTTCCATGGTTATTGTCAGAGCAGCAGAGCAATGCTATAAAAGAAATTATAAAAAAAAATATGATTTCCCACAGGATTTGCTGCGAACATAAACGATCTCATATCAAAGAAAAGTGAATTTGGGCCAGGGATGAAAACACACAATTGGCATATATTTATTAAGGTAATTAATATTATTTTGTATTCACTATATATTTGTATACTGCATGTGGTTTTCATTGCATTCTTTTATAAAATATTGACAAGATCATTTTACAAATATTGCAGTACGTTCTACCTCTATCTCTCCCACACCACTTCACAAACAGTGTCAAACAAGTTATATATGATCTTGGAAAATACGTGAGGTGGTTGTCATCTAAAGAAATCAATAAAGAAGATATAAAATATTGGAAGAGAAAAATTCTTCTTCTTATGTGTGAAATGCAAAAGTGTCTACCTTCAACTTTTTTCAATGCACAAGAACACTACCTCATACATCAAGTTGAGGAGATTGAATTGTGTGGACCTGTACCAACTAGGTCAATGTGGATCGTTGAGAGGCACTTGAAATTTTTGAAAGGCTTGGTTTGACAAAGAGCACATCCTGAGGGTTCTATGGTGGAGGGATATATGGTATACCAGACCATGGTGTACATTAGTGAATATCTTCCTAAGTTTACAGCAAAGATTCATGTAGATCATATTTGGGATCCCAACTCCATTAAAAAATTTGAAGGGGAGTACTTGATGGGAAAAGGTAGATTGAGGAAAGTGAGAGGTAAGTCTAAGATGTTATTGTAGTTAATTAATTCTTATAAATCTTCAATATAAGTTATTTATAATTGGTGTATTTTTTTTGATACAGTTGGTCTAGAGTGGGATGCAATACATTTGTATATTGCGAACAATCTTGAGTGGATGACAGTATGGATTGAACGATGTCAACAAAATGGTTGCTCATTAACATGGGAAGGTGTTGCTTCATTGGTTAGAGAAGCTCATTGTAATGGAGATTCCAATGTTACTCCAATGGTAATTGATCTAGCATGTGGTTTAAGAGGTGGAGAGGTACGTACAAATTTATTAATGATTATGACTTGTATATATGTTTTGTATCAACTCACGATGCAAATAATTTACATGCTTGAAAAATTGCAGGTCAAGCACCACAAAGCTATGTAATATCATGGCCACAAATTTCGCATTAAAAAGTTGGATGACACAAAGAAAACTTGTAATTCTGGGATAAGTGCAATTTTTGAGGTCACCAATATATCATCTAGAAATGACATACATCCTCAACAATCTCAAAATCAATACTATGGCATCTTGGATGATATAATTGAGTGCGACTTTAACTCCTTCAAAGTAGTTCTATTCGTTGTCAAATGGTACAAGCTATGACTGAATCAAAATGATCCAGATAGAACTGTTATTCAACATGATAATGGATTTACAATGATTAATACAAGGTCATTTGAGCCAGTTGGAGATGAGCCCTATGTTCTTCCAAGTCAGTGTGAGAAAGTGTTTTACTCAGAGGTTCCACATAAACAAGGTTGGTCATTTTTTTTTAGACATGATCCAAGAGGAAGGCCGATAAAGTATAATGTTATGGAAGAAGAAGATACTGAAGATGATGAAGAAGCAAATGATGAAGATCAAGATGATGATGATGATGATGATGATGATGATGATGATGATGATGATGATGATGATGATGACGATGACGATGATGGTGATGATGATGATGATGATGATGATGCTGATGATGATGATGATGGTGATCATGGCGATGATAATGATGGTGATGTTGTTGATGGAGATGATGATGGTGATGATGATGATGGTGATGATGATGATGATGATGAAGATGATCAATGACATAATTGAAATGATTACATATTTATTGTTTTCAAATTGTAAGGATTACATATTTATTGTGTTCAATTCTAATGATTACAACATATGTGATTTATAATTACCAATTTTTTGTTTACGATGCTTAATTAATTGTTGTTGATACATGTATATTTGTGTTTGATTATCACCCTTTTTGCAAACAAGCAATTGACTACAGACATCGTCACCCTTTTTGTTGATGATCTTGCATTCCATATATAAGGTAAATTTGTTCATTTTTACGATGTTGCATATTGTTCATGTTATCTTCTAAGTTATTTGTAGCATACGTATCATGTAATTTTTAGCTAACTTAAGATAAATGATTAACATATGTAGGAAATTTGACCCCTTTGGCATGGATCATGCATAGTGACATTCTTTGTTGCACTACTTGATTACATATATGATTGTACATGTATCATTTCTCAGAGTAAGTTGTTTTGACATTGGAGTATATATTTTAACAATACTTGAATATATTGATTGAATTCTAACTGCTGGCGTATCACGTTAGAATTGGTAATTGTTGAAATCATTCTCAGCTTAAAGAAGCTGCCATATGTGTAGGAGCTCCAGAAATTCTTAAAATGCTACTAATTTTAAATCTGGCTTTCTCTGCACATCCATGGAATAATTTTCTATAATAAATTTTGCAAAAATTAATGAAAAGTATTATTTTATAGTCCAAGACACTTTGCAATATTCTAGATGAAGATGTGTATGGCTATATGTTATCTATTGTGCTCTACATGGCTTTTGTTAATGTGAAATTAAGGTCATTGCCAAAAGATATACAGATTAATCCACTAAAAAGTTGAATATCTCTCTGATAGTAATTGCATGAAATAGTAAAACTACCTATAAACATATAGTGGATTTATCCTCAAATATTTTTTTGAGAAAAGTTAGTTTCATATATTTTACTTAATTTCCTTCTATAACATGGTCATCAGAGTGCTTTGTCCCCTTAGAGACTTGAATATTTTTTTTGATCTTATTCCTGCTAATATGGTTGTAGTGATTAACCATATTCAAAGTAGATGTCTGATGATTTTTTTCATGGTAGTTGATTGATCATTTAGACACAATATGGTTAGCTCTTTAAAAACAAAGTAGTTATAAAAAAGGGAAAACTATTACACAATGAGCCAAGTAAAAGCATAAGCATGATTAATGAACAAAATGTTCTCAAAATTTGCTAGCATGGTGGTCTGGTAGAAATTGACTGCAGAGTTTGTTCCTATAGAAATTAATTGGAGAATTCAGTGTACACACACACACACACACACACACACACACACACACACACACATATATATATATATATATATATATATATATATGTATATATATATATGTATATATATATATATATATATATATATATATATATATATATATATATATATACATATATATATATACATATATATATATACATATATATATATACATATATATATACATATATATATATACATATATATACATACATACATATATATATATATATATATATATATATACATATATCTATATATATATATATACATATATCTATATATATATATATATATATACATATATATATATATATATCACCATCATCAATGTTTTTTCATCACATTGGGAATATACAACAATTCATATTTGATGCTTACTATGAAATAACATTTGAGGTTTCTCCCTACTGCTGTTTTATTATAACAGAATAATCGATCTTTGAACTGTGTAAGGTGTTTTACCTTTTTAGTTTTTAAAGCACAATGTCATGTTTTAATATTGTGTAGTTTTTTTCTTAATTCAAAGTATTATTTTACTATAAGAACATAATTTATGACCATTTTACTAACTATTCTAACATCGCTTTATGACAAATCATGTTTTGGCAGAGATGGTGATAAGTGGTGCTGTCTATTCCTTGGGAGATTAGATTGCGAGTACTTCATCTTGATTATTTTTCTATCATGTACAATGATTTTTTTGTTATCAACTTTCATTACTACATTTAGTTATTTGGCCTGTATCTTGTGGTTTTGATGAACTTGATGTCAATCTCAAGGTAGAATATCTATGTAATAACAAGAAAAATTCTATTAAGTTGTGAGTTGACCTTACACTGATAAATGGATGGAAAAATGCCTTATAGGCTTATAGCTATTTGATGAATACCTTCTTAGATTGATGGAATATTCTTGCAGGATTTTGATTAAGGTCCTAGTTACATTGGCATTATGATGACTTATGACTTATGAGCAGTATATGATTATGATTCAACTTCTGGAAATTAGAATTTTCATTTATTGGAAAAATAGAATACTGACAACATGTATTTCTTCTTCTAGGCACTTGAAACTATGTATGAATCTGGAGCTGGTACCACAGTCCATATATCATTCTGCTCATCATGTTCGTACAGGTGCATTACAATGGCTGCAATCCTGTAACCATTTAGATAATTAATGTTTTCAAAAACTCTTTGAAATTGATAAGGTAGTTTTTATGAAAAGGGAGGAAATGCGTATTAACCATAGAGCTTTCTTTTAAAGAAAATGCCTTTGTTGTTCCTAGGAAACTTTGTTTTAAGAATGTTAACTTATGCTTTAGAATTTGCAACAAAGATAGTTCTATTTTACAAGTGTAAAAAAAACACTGATGTATAAATTTTTTATATAGAGTAAGTTAAAAGCTAAAAACTCATGTCGATTCTTTATTTGGATTAGCATTATTGTAGAGTTAGACCACAGACACAATCCTAAGTAGACACAAAGATGACTATACCAAAGAGCCTTACCCTACTTGAATAAATTACTTTTATATTGAATTACTTAGGGATTTTGAGAAATATTGATTTATCAAAAAGAGAAGCATATTTTTTCAACACATTAGAAGGATAATATTGCATTTGAAGAATGTGTTTCTTATTGTATTGTTTTAAACAATCACAACCATTAGTTAAAATAGGAAAATATGCCTAAATAACCACATTTCCAAGAAGTTTGGAAAAATCCCAAATTATTCACTTAGATTGATGCTTTTGGTCCGCATCTTTCTTGACAACTATCTCATCTTTGCTAAGATAAAATACATTTATTAATCTGGCAAAGTGAACATATGGAATATAGAGGAAAAACCAGGAAAAAATACTTGGACAAGTGTGACAAGCTGAGTCGAGGTAAATGATAAACCATACTAGCATTCAGCAGAATTGAAATTAACTTGGCAAACCAATTACTTGTGATTATAATTCAATTACTTGGATTTAGCTAGGAAAAACTTTAGATATAAAAAATACAGTTTTCCCAACCTATGCAGTCCAATTTACTATTTTAATTTGTCTTAAAATTAGAGCTAGACTTGAGATACATTGCCCTCTTGAGGGTCCACAGGTAGTAGTGCTTCTTGCACGTTCCCTATTGTGATACAGAGTGTGGCATAGGGGTGGATCACCCACCAGGCTCAAATTAAGGCCTTTGAGGCCACATGAGCTTCCATGGTGCATGCCATTTCTCAAAGGAATGCCACAGTTTGAGATTAACTTATCAGTAGCAAATTCATTGAACTTATGTTTTCAACTTCAGTTGAATTCACTAAGGCCATATGTGTTAAATATTGTAGACTGTCTTTTATGTCTTTCTAAGATATATCATCTAAATGGACCTAAATAGATCAATTGAAGATCATGTAATGTAGCTTTAATATGATGAGTAGAAATCACAGTCTAGCTTTTTTCCAGGTATTTTGTGAATTTATATTCAAGATCATTTGATAAGAAGCATCAACAATATCATTACAGAGGCATCTCATTCCCTCATATTTTGGATCTCTCAGGCACTATGAATTTGGACCGCATCTTTGAGAATTATGACAAGCTGATTATCAAGATTAGACAAATATTAATACAATCATGGACAAGTTTAGAAAATTTTGAGACCATTGAGATAACTTTGGCCCAAATCTGATTTAATCAATCCAACAAAGGATGCTTAGTAACAAGAATATCTTCTGTACCATTAGGACTTGATCAGTTTAAAACAAAAAATGAATTCCCATCCATAATAATCTTAGATCTACAAAAGCCACATGAATCTTTGTGATATTGCTATTAGGATTCAACTATGTAGTTTTTTGAGTCAAACTCATTGACCTGTGAGTCATGAGTAGTGGTTTACATGAACCCATCTCTCATGAGAATGAATGGAACACTTAGCACTCATTGGCTTTAGGTGATGCTTACAGAGGTGAAGCACCGAGACTTCCTGGGAGGTCATCCATCCCAGTACCACTCCAGCTCAAGTGCACTTAACTACGGAATTTCCTCCATGGTTAAACCCACTATGCTTGCATCATCATTTGAAAAACCTTCACCAAGTGTTGTGCCTTATGAACTATTCATTAGAAAGCCCCTTAAGCTCATCAATTAATAAGTAGGAGATATTTTCCACAGCAAGTCAAATTGTGATATTGCTATCAAGATTCAATTGTGTAGTTTTTTGAGTCAAACTCATTCACCCATGATTCATGAGTAGTGGTTCACATGAACCCATCTCTCATGAGAATGAATGGAACACTTAGCACTCATTAGCTCTAGGTGATGCTCACAGAGGTGAAGCACCGGGACTTCTCGAGAGGTCACCCATCCCAGTACTACTCCAACTCAAGTGGACTTAACTATAGAGTTACCTCCATGGTTAAACCCACTCTGCTTGCATCCTCATTTGCAAAACCTTCACCAAGTGTTGTGCCTTATGAACCATCCATTAGAAAGCCCATTAAGCTTATCAATTGATGAGCTTAAGGGGCTTTCTAATCAATGGTTCATAAGGCATAACACTTGGTGAAGGTTTTGCAAATGAGGATGCAAGCAGAGTGGGTTTAACCATGGAGGAAACTCTGTAGTTAAGTGCGCTCGAGTTGGAGTAGTACTGGGATGGGTGACCTCTCAGGAAGTCTCGGTGCTTCACCTCTATGAGCATCACCTAGAGCCAATGAGTGCTAAGTGTTCCATTCATTCTCACGAGAGATGGGTTCGTGTGAACCACTACTCATGAATCATGGGTCAATGAGTTTGACTCAAAAAACTACGCAGTTGAATCCTGATAGAAATATCACAATTTGACTTGCTGTGGAAAATATCTCCTACTTATCAATTGATGAGCTTAAGGGGCTTTCTAATGAATGGTTCATAAGGCACAACACTTGGTGAAGGTTTTGCAAATGAGGATGCAAGCAGAGTGGGTTTAACCATGGAGGAAACTCTATAGTTAAGTGTGCTATAGCTGGAGTGGTACTGGGATGGGTGACCTCTTGGGAAGTCCCAGTGCTTCACCTCTATGAGCATCACCTAAAGCTAATGAGTGCTAAGTGTTCCATTCATTCTCATGAGAGATGGGTTCATGTAAACCACTACTCATGAATCATAGGTCAATGAGTTTGACTCAAAAAACTACACAGTTGAATCCTGATAGCAATATCACAATTTGGCTTGCTGTGGAAAATATCTCTTACTTATCACATGAATCTTGTATTATTTCTTGACACCAAACCCCATATACAGATTTCCAATTTAGGGTTCTCGGAGAAACAACATTAGGGTCTATAAGCACACAAATATTAATGATAAAAATCATCTGTTAAAGAAAAAACCATGTTTTAAATGATTGGCAATGGTGCCCTAACCTTGTGCAAAATATCCAGATTTGAAGACTCTAGTGGTGACTCAGGAAGTATAAACTAGATATGTTGCAGGGACAAAATGCCCTGAACAGGTTAAAAATGAGGCTTCCATGGATAGGCCAATAATAGACTCATTCCAACCAAGAAGAAAGGCTTTTTTAAAGCATATTCTCTATATTCAAATGAATTAAAAAAATAACCACAAGAATAGAGGAAGACATTACCTGACAGTACATAGTTCCAAACCTCTTACAATGGATCTGTTTGTGAAGTCTAGAAAGAAAACAATTCTCTCCCCAAACCTTAATGAAGACTGCATATTTATAGAGATCTTTCACCTTTGTATTCAATGGATCCATGTGTGTATCGAGAAACAAAGAAGAAAACCAAACTTTATTTGAAACAAACAAATTTCTATCCCAAACAACCTCTGCAGGAATTCTCTTATAGGCCTAATCCTATCCCTTTACCAAAAATCTTCACCAGTGGACTTATTAGTTCAATTTAATGATGGGGATGGTCCTAATATGGTTCAAGAACACTAATTCAACAACTAGTTTGGTCTCCTCAAGTCCATACTATAGAGTACTAGACTTGCCGCACTTTTCCCTTGTAGCCCTTCCACAAGTGACTTCTTGCTCTAACTCTTGATTAGTTGAGCACATGACTGAGAAAAGGATATTTTCTCCTCTTCAATTTGTGTGGCATGTTTGGGTTCAACACCCCATCATACAGTCAGGGATTTTCCCCATGTTTTCAATGAATATGCAAAAATACAACAATGGATTGAAAAGATGGACTTTGAAGCTCTCTCCACCATTATGCCAGCTAAATTACATACAAATATTGAATCAATGACCACCACATGTACAACATTTGAGGCCACAACTTTTGTAATGGGTTCTATATAATTTGAATTTGGAAGCATGCATCCTCATGCTTTCCCTTACCACTAATAGTCTTAAGAAAATAAGAGCCACTTGTATATGTGATTATGATATTGACAGCTGGCCAATGCATAATATTTTTTCAATGATCTATGGTTTTGTATCAAGAAGGTTGGTGCTTAGTTTATGTTTCCTCGGGGTGCAAATGAGGGATCTATACAAATTGCATTTTTTAAAAACTTGTTTGAAATAGGAGGAATGTGTCACATGAAATGTGATGGTATTTGTAAATAAATATTTGGCAATTGAAGACTCTTTATTTTATATTGAATTTCCTTCAACATTATTAGCCCATTGTTTCAAAAATTCTCTTCATTAAGTCTCAACATCCTTCATTTGAGTAGGCAACTTATGCTAAATTGTGTAGTATCTATTTATGTTTGAATCTGCAATAAAAATAGAATCTTATAACCATTCTTTAAAATTGTTTCCGAGTTTGAACCGATCAATGAGTTTTCGATTCAATCTTAAGCACATCACACCTCTTCATGATTTCATTAGTAAAATTCAATGATTCAAAAACTAAGATCACATCATAAAGTACGATCCTTGGATGCTATCAACAACTTAACTCGATGTGTTCATAAATTAAGGAACATCCTTTCGCCAAACTCAACACATATCTTCATCCCAAATTGGGACTATTATAACCGATTAGTGAATAGCACAGTTCTTAAATACTTTCAAAACCAAAAACATGATAATGCACTTACAGTTTTAGTAATGAATAAAATATATTCCAACCGCTAATAAACTCCTTTGTCAATGTTCGGATTTCCTGTCACTTCGAAACTCTGATACTATGCATCAACTTATAAAATCAAAATAGAATTTAAATCTTTAGGAATCGGTTGCCAATAATCTTCAAACAAAACTGATACCTTAAGCATAAATGGTTCTCGATTATCAATTTTTAATAAATTTCCAAACTCCCATCTTAAACCGATTCAACGAACTTTGAATTAGCCTTCCCTGAAAAATCGACATGAAAACCAACTATAACAGATACCTACAAATTCAAAAAGAATCATTTTGAATAGTAAACGGTTTCATTAAAATTTCATTCCATAAATTAACTCATTTCTCAATCAAAACATAAACTTTGAAACCGAAATACAATGAAAAGAACTCTGAATGCATCTTCGGTCTGTAACATTTTCTTTTAAAAAAAATTAGCATTGGTCTCAATTTTGACCAATGCTATGATTAATTTCCACCAATTCTTGGTTGAAATTTAGACCATTGGGCAAAAAAAATGACTCAAATGCCATACTTTCCACCAATCCAATGGTCTAAATTTTGACCATTGGGACACGATGTATTGGTAGAAATTTTGACCATTGTATGGTCTCAATTTTGACCATTGTAAAAAAAAAACCAGGATGATTTTCATAATTTTAAGAATGAGATATAGTCAAAATTTTGACCTGTATTTTGGTCTAAATTTTGACCAATAATAAATACGTAGAAAATTTGACAAAAAAAGAATGACAAAATTTTTGGTCATGAATTCGACCAATGACTATCGAAAATTTGACTAATTTTCGTCGAAATTTGAAGTCAAATTTACTAGTGCTCGCTCTCAATCTTAAAACATTCTTTTGGTTAGTACCTGTCATATATTGCGACATCCTGCATGAGATGATTAGTGCCATATCCAATGCATTTTCATTGCACCCATAAACTCATATGCATTTATTTTACATCTATATATTCATATCCATGTGCATTCATTATAAGCATAAATCAAATCATACATTACATTCATTCATCTACCATCTATCATTGCATTCCACATTGCATACTCATATATAAAATAAAACATCTGTACATTCATCTGCATATACATAAAGGAATCATGTGCATCTCATATCTAATCCATACATCTAAGCATATAGGAAACATCTCATAAACATCAACATAAAAGAAATATACACACAAGTACAATGATATCAAAAGTCAAGCTCATATATATATATATATATATATATATATATATATATATATATATATATATATATATATATATATATATATATATATCGATCAATGTCAGTACAATCAAAAGAATGGTGCTACTCGAGCACAGTCTATCAAAAATGGGGCAATACATCAATGTAAGTCCAGATCTAACTCTTCCCATCGCCACCCAGGGGAGGTGGTGGAGGTGGCCCCTGTGGTGGTCCCTGAGGAGGTGGTCCCTGCGGTGGTGCCTATGGAGGTGGTCCCTGTGGAATGACCCATCCCCAACATACTCTAAAAATTATAGAACCTACTCCGCTAAATCTAGCACTACACCCACATATGCTACATAATAATATGTTGACTATGCAGCCTCATATCTCACCTCCAACTGGTCCCTAGCTAGTGCCTCATGTAGCCCTCTAATCTCTTGATCTCACTTTTCCACTTGGGTCTCTTGTACAATGACATGTGTGTGGAAGTCATCTCACTCTCAATAGGTACAGTGAGAGTGAGATGACTTCCACACACATGTCATTGTACAAGAGACCCAAGTGGAAAAGTGAGATCAAGAGATTAGAGGGCTACATGAGGCACTAGCTAGGGACCAGTTGGAGGTGAGATATGAGGCTGCATAGTCAACATATTATTATGTAGCATATGTGGGTGTAGTGCTGGATTAGCGGAGTAGGTTCTATAATTTTTAGAGTATGTTGGGGATGGGTCATTCCACAGGGACCACCTCCACAGGCACCACCGCAGGGACCAATATATATATATCGATCAATGTCAGTACAATCAAAAGAATGGTGCTACTCGAGCACAGTCTATCAAAAATGGGGCAATACATCAATGTAAGTCCAGATCTAACTCTGCCCATCACCACCTAGGGGAGGTGGTGGAGGTGGCCCCTATGGTGGTCCCTGAGGAGGTGGTCCCTGCGGTGGTGCCTGTGGAGGTGGTCCCTGTGGAATGACCCATCCCCAACATACTCTAAAAATTATAGAACCTACTCCACTAAATCCAGCACTACACCCACATATGCTACATAATAATATGTTGACTATGCAGCCTCATATCTCACCTCCAACTGGTCCCTAGCTAGTGCCTCATGTAGCCCTCTAATCTCTCGATCTCACTTTTCCACTTGGGTCTCTTGTACAATGACATGTGTGTGGAAGTCATCTCACTCTCATTGTACCTATTGGATCCTCTCTCAGCTCTTCCACAGAGCCTCTTGTAACTATGGGACCTACCCTCCCACAGGTGGATCATGTGTTGCCTAATCCTGCATGTCTGTATCATCACCCTGTGCGCCCTTGTTAGGAGGTGGCTGTTGAGATGTATCTCTAGTCCTCTACCTAGTGGACCTATCGTGGGTCCTATTTCCACCAGCACCTTCATCCAACCCCATATGTCTCAGAGGAATGGGAGTCTACCCATTCCTCAGTCCCAATACCCTCTGTTGTTGTTGCTAAGAAACCTGCTGCTATGTAGGCTGCTATTGTGGTATCTACTATTGTGCTAGTACATGTTGTTGCGCAAGCTATTTCTGTACTTGTTGGCCCATGCCAATAGGATATGTGAATCTAGGGTATGGATTTTCTAAAATGTAATCCTTGTATGCAGGTTTCATCCCTGCATTGGTCACATCCACCATATAATCTCACCAAGTTGGTAGTATTCATGCATCAATCATACACCTACCCTGGTCTAGTCTCGGCTACCAGCCCTTCTTCATCTCATCGATGAATCAGGCATAGGAACAATACTCCTTGGAGACATCCTATGGTCTCCCAAACTATTGTAAGACTTGTGTGAGTAGGATGCACTCAATGATGGAAATGGTCCACCCAATCAGAGGACGTGAGAAGAACATATGTGGGAGCTCCTACCGAGCATCATCCCATATCTCTATAGCTGCCCATGGTCTCCATATAACTACAACCATGTCATCTACCTACCCGCACTACTGCTCTATCTTACCCAGTGCTAGCTAGGTCATAGGTCCGGTGTACCTATATATATACAGCTCCAAGGGCTGCCAAGTATCATGGAAGACTAGCCTACATATGGGGAGATACTCCCAGGCCCAAATCCGTAGAATAAAAACACCTACAGCCATGGTCTGTGCACTCCAATACATGATCTCATGCATCTCATGGTACATCTATGTGAGCATGCACTCACCCCATCCAAATCACACTAGTGGTCGCTCCAACATCCACTACAATGTACATCCCCATCCACACTCTAGACCATGTTGTCCTCTATCCGGCATCAGGTAATAGCTCAAGAATACTGCTAGGACCACCGCTAACCTATGCCTTGCTCCATATCAGCTAATTAGCTCATCCCATGAGATGGCCTGACCCATCACTAGCTCATCTTGAAAGATGGCCTTCAGTTCCAGTGTGCCCGCTCTCTGCTGAATTTCATACTCCACGCGGGCATCGTGGAATGGTATTCTTAGAATCTTGTAGATGTCCTTAGGGGTGACTATCATCTCCCCTACCAGCAAGTGGAAGGTGTTTGTCTTCAAATGGAAACACTTGACCAATGCACCTAGTAGCCTATGATTTACCTGAATGTCAGGTATATCACGTAGATAAGTCAGGCCCAATCCATTGATGTGGGTACCCTGGGCATCGCTCAACCTCTGCACTAGCTCACCTGTGACCAAGTGTTGAGACCATAATACAATATCTGGGAAGTTAACCTATAATGCAAGTGATGACACTTGATCAGTAGCTCAATCATGATGGTTTTTCAAAGCAATAACAACAAGTGAGGCTATGCATATATCCTAAACATGACTCTTAGATGCTCTAATTGGCTGATTTTACAAAAAATTGGACATGGACTCTAAAATGTTGCAGTAGATTCCTATGCGAGGAAATTGTTCCCTGCGTGAGATTTTCCTCCACATGAGATGGTATCCCTATTCACACGTGAGTTCATCACTAAGGATGAAATCTCATGCAGCATCATTGGGCACCTTGCGCAAGCTCGCAAAGGAGCCCCATGCCATAAAACCCTAACCCTCACAAGGAAACTATTTCCTCATGTGAGAGGTGACCTAGACCGGCACAAGGAAACTATTTACTCATGCGGCATTGGATGAACTAAGCCCTAAAAATGCTTAAAATTTACCTAAATGACCTAAAAAAGTGTTAAAATTTTGAAATACGAGATGGTTGTTCGACTACTCACAGGTGCATCATACTTTGATGGCCAGTTGTGTCATTAGGAGTGCTCAAATTGATGCAAATGTACTGGCACATTCTCCATCTCTCTCAAATCTCTCAAATTCTCTAAAGAAAAAATTGAATAATGAATTGAAAATGACCCCTTCGGGCCTTATATAGCCTTTGACCTAATTTTCAAAAGTGCTTTGTTTTGCATGAAAACTTCACCCTTGGCTAAATCAACCATTCTGAATCCATTTTTGAGATTGAAATTGAAATCTGACATCTCTAGATAGCTTGAAATCACATTTTAAATTTCTGGGACCATTAGGATCACACGCTTGTGCAGTCAATCTTCTGGTCTTGTTTTCTTGCCAGAATCTTATCTCATCATCATTTTCTTGAGATCTTCAATGTTTTCAACAAAAGTCAACTCTAGTCAACCTTGGTCAAACTTGGTCAATAGGACCTCCAAATTGCACTGAATCGCTCCTATGGCTTCCCAATCCTTCCATAATCTATTCTGAGTTCCTCTAGATCTTCAATTTTATCTATATCTACAACCTTTTCTATTAATCATATTTATGACATGTCATCTTTCAATTTTGCTCCTGAGGGGGTAGGATGATTGCATCATTGAATCTTGTGGAATTAATTCTTGAATCAATCTGATCTGAATCAAAAGTCCTCATCGCTTGGGGTATCTCTTCACTAGGGGCATCTTTGGGCCTCGCATCTTGTCATCTATCTTTTAGGTATCTAAGCAATCTAACTCGAATCCTTGAGGATCAAGCTTCTTTCTAGAGATGGTTCTCAAAATCTCATTAGGTATTGGGGCAATCTAACCCTAATCCCTGAAACTCAAGCTTTGTTCTAGAGATGGCTCTCGAAAACTCTTTTTAACCATTATCTGGGCAATCTAACTTGGGTCTCAGAGGACTAAGCTTCGTTTTGGAGATAGTCATAAATCTACACCATCTATCATCTAATCAATGAATATTGGGGCAATCTAACCCTAATTCCAGTCTTCTCTCAAGTGGTAATCTGACCGAGGTCTTCACAATCTAACTTAGGCTTCAGAGAATCAAGCTTCATTCTGGAGATGGTTTTGCAACTTGATCTGATCAGTGTCTTGGCAATCTAACCTTGACTTTCAAGGGTTAAGCTCCGTTCTGGAGATAATCCTAAAAACCTCATCATCTATCACATCAGACTATTCTTTGAATCAATGCGTTGCTCGCAAATCAATTCAAAGAGGGGAAAAATGTAATACCCCAAAATTGGTACCTTGAAATCTAATCAATTTTGGTGCATTTCTTCAAATTTCTACATCATCGAAGTCCTATTGTACTAGGCAATTCTATCTCCTAAGTAACTTGATTTCACTTGGTGTCAAATGCAAAAAAACCTAAATTGCATTAATGATACACTATATTTAATTACTAAATATTTGACATTTATTGGCTAAATAATCCCTATGATTAATTAATTTAATTATAAATTCCAAGTTCTTTTAATTAAATTAATTCCACCCCCTTTAGCTAATACACATCAAAGGAATTAATAATTCTTTAATTCTCTAAATGAAATATCCCACTTTAATTTAATTATTCAAAATTATTTGAAGAGTCACCCATATGTGGCAATATTTCATTTATTTTATTAAAGAATTCCTTTAATTTGTCTCATCTTCCTCCATGGAGATGAAGAGTCAGCTGTTTCTTTCCAAGAACTCTTCATCCTTCACCTAGGCTCTTCTATATTATGAACCTCTTTTTCCTCATTTGGAGAGGCAATTTTAGAGTACCAAAACTATAGCGAATTGGTGTCTCAATTTTCTCATGCTTTCAAGCTTTTCATTGCATATTTAGAATAATTTCCATTGTTAGTATAATTGCATTCTCATCTTTAATATAGTTTTCTTATCAAGTTCTTAGTCTAATTCTCATTGCACTTTTCAAGCTTCTTAGATTAAAATCTGCATTCTCATTCTTAGATTAAAATTTGCACTCTCATATTTCTTTCAAGTTCATAGCTTAATTTGCACTCTCATTCCTAGCTTAATTCAATTGTATTCATGCTTAGCTTTGAAAATCCTCCATTTTAGTGATTGGTCTATGGTTGTTGGGCTCTCGAATTTGAGAGTAATTCAAACACCCCACCTAAATAGGAGGTGACAGGTCGATTCAATCGATATTGTGAAGTGAATAATTCATATTCATTGACGTAATTCGTTCATTTGAACAATGACTATGTCGTATCTATGGCTGAATTAGAGGTCAACATTCAAACATAAACACTTAGGCTCTTGAGTGTTTATTGTTTTTTCTGCCTCTTTCTTTTCTAGTTCCTTTTCCTCCACATGAGGATTTTCTATGACTAATGCAGACTATACTGCATGCCCTTTATTTGACTCCTCGGTAGATGTAGGCGTAGGTGTAATTACTAACTTTTCTTGTTCCTCGGTAGTAGTACTATGACCGGCTAGTATATCAACTGTATCTTTGTGTGGACTGGCAAAGGTAACTTTAACAGTTGATGTATCCTCAATCTTTGGATAATCTATCACTTGTAATAACACCAAATTACTGCCCAACAAAGATGTATATTTTGTTGCCTTGACTTGAATTTCTTCCTTGATCAATACATGATTTTTCACTGGGGTGTCCTCAGTGATATCAACAATGGTTGTTTTAGCTATCTTTTTATGCTCCTCAATCTTCTGAGTTGCTTCCTTTTGAATTTGAGGTTCACTAACATCCTCTTTATTATCTAGCTCAACTCCCTTAGATGTGATAACATCTTGTTGTGTACTCTTATCAATTATAAGACCAAAAATGATCTTCCATACCTTTAGACTTTGTTGAACAACCTCTTCAACCTTGTGTTGAAGGATAGAGTATGCCCGGAGCTTGGGAATGAATCTATTTTTGTACTCCATGTATTGTTGAATGTAAGAAGGGGACAAGTCTAGTGTGACTTGAGCAAGTGTGCTTTTCCTAATTTTCTCTTTTGTTATAAGGGCATATTCCAATTTCTATGCTAGTCTTTGATATAATTCATCAGGAATCAATTTCCCTAATTGAAGTGGTACCATTTTGAACATGCAGAGCATCTCAATCATTTCTTCTTTATCTTTGTCTTTATCCTCAATGCTCATCCTTTCAAATTTTATTTGTTTGAAGCCTGTTAGTCCAACAGTGCTTTTAATGTTGTGGCATATTTCATCCATAGTCAGTGTTCTCTTTTGTAATGCTACCTTCTTCTTTATTTCTTCATCACTTTCGGTTTCCTCATCATCCTTCTCCAAAATGATTTTCCTCCTTGGTTTCTTCTTCAATTGGCTTGATACTTCCTTAGAATGAACAATTTTTCTCTTCCCTAATGTAGGGTTTTTCTTTTAAGGCTTGGCAGCTATAGCAATAGAGGCTTCCCTAGTTCTTGGCCTAAGTATGGGTGAGGAGATAGGCTTTGGTTTCTGTATTGTTTTTCTCATAGGCTTGGAAACTGATGCCTTCTTGCCTTTCTTTTCTACTACTTTCTCCTCCTTGTCACTTTCACTAGACTCGCTTTATTTATCTTCTCCTAATCCTTGAGTCAGTTCTAGAGGTGCATCTGTTAGGAATGGAAACACTGAGAGGGGGGGTGAATCAGTGTTCACTATATTTTAAATTTTCACTTTAATTTGAATACTAAATTATAAATGCTTAAGTACTGAATTAAACATTCACATAAACATGAAACATGAAATCAACACATGACACCAATATGGTTAAGGGGAAACCCAAATAGGTAAAAACCCCGGTGGGACTTAATACCCATTAATAATCTGCACTAGTGTTTTGTGATCCTTATTAGAAGATCCTTTACCCTGTTAGGAGTATCTTTACAATGCTTTTAGTATAGTAGACCTTATTAAGGGTCAGACCCTGTTAGGATTCTTTTACAATGATCCCTATTAGGGGAGTGGACTCACTATCCTAGAGCTCACTGCTCAAATGATGAAGGCTACAACCTTATGAATCAGATACACACTATATCTACAGTTGAACTATCACTATGACACTGCTTGTCAGATTAGTTCCTTTGGTGCGCTGATGCTTTAACTTCTAGAAAATCTCTAATACATCATATGCTCACTTCACATACCTCTTCTCTGCTTATCACAACTCTATTACAACTTCCATACCGATTACAATGGGTGCACCTTATATTTATGTGCTCATACCAAATATACAATTAGGTCAGCCCTATAATTGATTACAAATAACACTTCCAAATGAATTGGCTTAAGTGTGCTTACAATTATACATGTATATATGTCGAAAACCTAAATACAATGGGTGCATAGCCTTTACAACATTAATTTATAATTGCAAACCAAAATAGTCACTGTCGGCTCTATGCTCTATTCTCTCCTAGTACACACAAGCTGTGTAACTTTAACTGACTGTAACTTTCACATCTTGGCATATCTACTTATGTTCTCTTAGACTAAGCATAAGTATAGTCTAACAACCTTAACTTCTAGGGTGCATACCTTAATTCATCCATACACACATGCACTGATGCTATGAGTCTCTGGTGCTTTGTATATTATCTGGTCTTCAACACTTAACTAATTTCTGATCTTTACACTTAGTGCACTGACTCCAAACTGCTATATGAATTTTTTTCCATAATGAAAACACTATATCTAGTCATATATCTTAGTATAGAAAAATTTTCAACAATCTCCCCCTTTTTCATTGATGGAAACAAAGGAATATGGCTATGTCTCTAACTATCCCTTAATACAAAAACTTTCTCCCTAAGCTACAATATGTGTATCAAGCTAAGCTAACTCTATCCCTCACCACCTGGAGGAGGTGGTGGCAATGGTCCCTATGTTGGTGCCTGTGGAGGTGGCATCAATCTCTAAGGAGGGGGCATCGGTCACTACAAAGGTACTTGTGGTGGTGCTTGTGGTGCTCAAGCGTACTCAAAAAATGGAAGCACCTACTCTGACAAATCTAGAATGACTCCACAATATGCCACATAATAGTAAGTTGCATGAGCAGCCTCATATCTAGTCTCTATCTGTGACCGTGCTAGCTCCTCTCATAGCTCTCTGATCTCCTACTCTCAATTAGCTACGTGGGTCTCTTGTATGATGACTCATGTGTGGTAGTCATCTCTCTCACGTTGTACCTGTCTGACCCACTCATGGCTCTTCCTGAGAGCCTCCCATAGCTGTGGTGCCTGTGCTCCTACTGAAACATCTTGCATGTCTGTATCATCACCCAGAGGTGTCTGCTATAATGGATCCCCTTTCCTCTACCTGGTAGACCTTTGTTGGGTCCCACTACTCCCAGCACCTGCATCTTGCCCCATAGTCCTTGGGGGGATGTCTTTCTGCACTGACCTGGGCCTCAATGCTCTCTGCATAGGTCGCTATAATGGTACCTACTACTGGATAGGTACCTGCTACTACTAATGATGATGTCCCTGTGGCTGCTCCTGTGCAGGCTGCTACTAAGCTCTTTGTCCCATCCCTGCAAGATCTTTAAATCTAGGGATGGGATGAGCTAGGCAGTGATCTTTGTATGTAGGTGTCATCCCTACATTGGTGACATCCACCATATAATCCCATTGGGCCTGAGGTACTCATGCCTCAATTGCACATCTACCTTGATCTAATCTCGAGTGTCACCCCTTCTTCTCCTCATCAGCGAAGCGGGCATAGGGGAAGTACTCCTGGGAGATGTCCTGTTGTCTCCCAAACTAATGCAAGACATGTGTGACAAGAAAATGCTCAATAATTGTAACACTATGTCTGATCAGTGGACCTGAGACAAACATATAAGAAATCTCTCATTGAGCATCATCCCATGGCTCAATAGCAACCCAAGGTCTCTAAACAATAGTTACCATGTCATCGAGCTATTTGTGCCACTGCTCTGTCTTACCTAGCAATGGCTGAGTCATCAGACTTACGTACCTATATATGTAAGGCTTAAGAGCCTACCGTGTATCATGGAAGATTAGCCTACAAATAGGGAGATGCTCCCAAGCCCAGATCTGTAAAACAAAAATGCCTATTTCCATGGTCCTAGCCCCTTGATACACAATCTCTTACATCTCGTGGTACATATGGGCCAGCATGCACTCACTCCATCCAAATCTGACTGCTAGTCTGGCCAACATCTACTGCAGCATCAACCCCCAGCCACACTCCAAACCATGCTGACCTAGATTGGGAACTAGGTAGCAGCTCAGGAACATGGCTATAACAACGGCTAATGGGTGAGCACCACCATGCCTGCTAATCAAATCCTCCCAAGAGATGGCCCGGCCCATCACTAGCTCATCTTGGAATATGGTCCTCAATGCCACTGTGCCTACCCTCAGTTCTACATCATACTCTACTCAGGCCACTATGGACGGGTATTCGCAAGATCCTATAAATATCCTTGAGAGTGACTGTCATCTCCCCTAGTGGCAAGTGAAACATGTTCATCTCCGAATGGAAATGCTCTACAAGTGCACCAAGAAGACTGTGATTTACCCGAATGTTAGGTATATCACACAAATATCCTAATCTGAGTCCCTCAATATGTGCACTCTCAGCATCTGTCAATCTCTGGACTAGTGTAGTGATCACTGGGTGATGTGACTGAAAGGTGATGTTGGGAAAGTCAACCTGCAAAGCAAGTGACAACATTGGATCAATATTTCAATATGATGGTTTTCAAAACAACAACAAATACAACAATGCATCTATCCTAGACATGACTCTGTGACACTCTACTTGGCTGATTTCATGCAAATTTGGCAAATTTTGGCAAAGATTTTACAACACTGCAGTAGCCTCCCATGCGAGGAAATTGTTCCCTCGCACAAGACAGGACCTTCTCCTGCGCAAGAATGAGAAATTTTCCACGCCATGACCTAGCATTTCATGCAAGACTTTAGGAAAACCCTGGGCGAGGAAGCCCTCACCCACATGAGGAAACCATTTCCTCATGTGAGGGGCGACTGAGGCCGGTGCGAGGAAATGGTTTCCTCATGTGAGAGTTAAAGAATGCACCCTAAAACATGCTAGATCTATCCTAAATCAACCTAGAAAGCAATAAAAGTTGCAATACAAGGAGGATTATCGACTACTCATAGGTGTGTCATACTCCAGTGGTCAGATGTGTCTTCGCGAGTGCTCAAATTGATGTGTGTGCACTAGAATGCCCTCCATTCTCTCTCTTAGAGCTCAAATTTGCAAGAAGACAAAGTTAATAATGAATTGAAAATGACCCCTCCAGACCTTATATAGCTTTTTGACATAATTTTCAAAGTGCTCTATTTTGCGCAAAAATTGCACCCTTGGCTAAATCAACTACTCTGAATCCATTTTTAGGATTGAAATCAAAATTTGACATGTCTAAATAGCTTGAAATTACTTTTTAAATTCTGGGATCTTTGGGATTGGACGCTTGTGCAATTAGCCTTCTGGTATCATTTTCCTGCCACATTCTCATCTCCTCATCATTTTCTCAAGATCTTCAATATTTTCATCAAAGTCAACTCTAGTCAAATTTGGTCAACCATGGTCAAACTTCATCAACAGGACCTCCCAATCACTCTAAATTGCTTCTGTAACTTCTTAAATCTAATTTGATTACTTCTACTCTGCAACCTCTCATTGTCAATCATCCTTCTGATATGTCATCTTTCGATTTCGCTCCTAAGGGGGTAGGATGATTGCATCATTTGAATCTTGTTGAACCAATCTCATTTTAATCTAATCTAAATCAAAGTCCTCACCACTTGGGGCATCTCTTCACTAGGGGCATCTTCGTGCCTCACATCTAGTCATCTGGTCATCTATCTTTTAGGTATCTGAGCAATCTAACTCGGATCCTCAGGAATCAAGCTTCATTCTGGAGATGGTTCTCGAAATCTCATTAGGTATTGGGGCAATCTAACCCTAATTCCTAAAAGTTAAGCTTAGTTCTGGAGATGGCTCTCAAAATCTCTTTTGGACTGTTACGTAGGAAATCTAACCCAGGTCTCGGAGGGCTAAGCTTCATATTGGGGCAATCTAACCCCGATTCTGGAGATTAGTCCTAAATCTGCATCTATCATCATTTGATCAATGGGCATTGGGGCAATCTAACCCTGATTTCATTCTCTTCTCAAGTTATCATTAGACCATTGTCTTCTCAATCTAACTTAGACTTCAGAGAATCATGCCTCATTTTGGAAGTGGTTCTGAAATTCAATCTATTTCACTGTCTTGGCATCTTAACCTTGACTTCCAAGGGTTAAGCTTCATTCTAGGGATAATCCTAAAATCTCATCTGTCACATCAGACTATTCTTTGAATTAACACACATCAATTCAAAGAGAGGCAAATGTAATACCTCAAAATTGGCACCTAATAATTTTAATCAATTTTGGTGCATTTTCTTCAATTTCATCATTAAAGTCCTATTTTACTAGGCAATTTTTTCTTTCCTACTTGACTTTATTTGACTTAATGTCAATTGCAAAAAACCCTAATTTCCATTAATCTCACACTATAATTAATTCCTAAGTATTCAACTTTATTAGCTAAATAATCGCTATGATAAATTAATTTAATTCTAAAGTCCTAAGTGCTTTAAATTAAATTAAACCCACCCTATTTGGCTAATATACATAAAAGGAATTAATATTACTTGGTTATTTGAATGGATTATATTATTTGGATTTAATAATTCAAATTACTCGAAGGGTCACCCATATGTGGAAATAATTCATTCTTTAATTAATTAATTCATGAATATTTGTCTCAATTGGGAATGAAGAGTCAACTGTTTCATTTCAAGAAACTCTTCATTCCTTCGCCAGGCTTGTCTATATTATGAACCTCATTTTCTCATTTTGGAGAGGCAATTTTAGAGCACATAAACTATGGAAAATTTTAGTCTCAATTCTTTCACATTTTCAAGCTTTCACTGCAACTAGTTTAATTCTCATTTTAGTGTTAATTACATTCTCATACTAGCATAATTTGCTTATTGTTATTAGTTTAATTTGCACATTTCTTTCAAGTTCTTAGCTTTAATTGCATATTCATCTTAGTTTAATTTCATTTTGTTCAACCTTTCATGCTTTTAAATCATCTATCTTAGTTTGGTCTAATGGTTGTTGGCTCTCCAATCTGAGAGTAATTAAACACCCCAACTAATTAGGAGGCAACAGGTCGATTCACTATGAATCTATGAATTGAGTAATTCATACTCATTTTCATAATTCAATTTGTGAGCAATGACTATGTTGTGTCTATGGCTAGATTAGAGGTCCACATTCAGCTATAAACAAGACTTTCCCTAATCAACCCTCTCTCAAGCAATTCTTTCACTTGTCTATTCAATTCAGTCTTTTCATCAAGTGTCAACCTATGTAGTGCTTTATTAGGAAAACTAGCTCCAGGTATCAAATCCATACAGTGAATTATACTTCTCATAGGTAGTAAACCATCAGGTACATTATCAGAAATGATGTCATGAAATTCATTCAACAAAGGCTTAACCTCAGGTGCATGTTCTAACTCATCTTGTTTCTTAGTCTTTCTTGGAATCAAAGAAAAGAAAACATTTTGTTCTTTCATTTCTCTTGCAAAATTTTTACCATCAACCAAACATACTCTGACTATGGTAAGTGACTTTCATCAAACTTCTCTATCAAAGGAAACAATACTTGTTTCTTTCCATCCATCCAAATAGTATATTGATTCAATCTACCATCATGCAAAGCTTTCCTATCATACTTCCAAGGTCTACCCAAAAGAATATGACAACAATCCATAGGCATAATATCACACAAGACTTCATCATGATAATTCCCAACTTTGAATTTAACAAGACATTGTTCACTTACAAGTATTTTATGCTTTTTTTAGATCCAAGCAATATGGTAAGGCTTAGGATGTTTCAATCTCTGCAACTGCAATTTTTTAACCAACTCTTCGGATGCCAAATTATCAGAACTTCCACTAGCAATGATTACCTTGCAACATTTTTCAGCAATCTTACATTTGGTTCTGAACAAACTTTTCCTCAAAACAGGTTCCTCATCAGCTTCTTCATTCCACAAGATCCTTCTTAGCATTAGGTTCTCACCATGTTCAATTTCATTAGACATTTCCTCAACTTCTTCACAAGCCAAATTACTTCTATCATTACCTCCAGTCTTCTTTCCAGAGTTAGTACATTCAAAAGCTCTATGTCCTTCTTCACCACATTTGTAACAAGTACCTTTAAACAAAGATTTCTCTTCTCTTTTCCCATTATTGTTATTCCTAGAGTAACTAGTATAGCTACCTCTAGAGTAATTACTTCTTTTAGAAGGTTCATCTTTCCATCCTTTATCTTGCACTACATTATCAGATCTACTACTTTCTCCATAAGATCTTCCTCTACTTCTCTGAAATCTACCACCTCTTCCTCTTTGTCTTTGTTCACGTCTCTTTGTCAATATTTCTTCAGCCTTCAAAGCAAATTGGTATGCTTCTTCCACACTATCTATTTTCACATAGCTGATCTCATCTTGAATCGATGTCCTTAGGCCATTTAGATATCTAGCCACCTTCTCAACTTCATCATCCACATGTCTAGATCTGATATCTAATTTGTAAAATTCCTCAGTATATTCTTTCACACTCATGTCCTTTTGTCTTAGATTTTGCATTTTTCTCATCAGACCAACTTGGTAGTCAGCTAGAAGAAACTTCTTATTCATCTTTCCAAGCATTTTCATCCATGTCTTGATCTTTTCTTTTCCTCTCTTCTGTCTCTCAATTTGCAAATGATCCCACCAAAGAGATGAATGACCTTTCAACTTTGTGACTACTATCTTAACCTTCTTATTATCAAGAGTACCTTCATACTCAAAGTATTTATCCATCTCAAAGATCCAATCCAAAAGTGTATCAGTCTCAAGTGTTCCTTCATAGCAAGAAACTTCAACTATAGGTCTAGAGTTAGCCTTAGACAAAACTCTCAAAAGTCTTTCCTCATCTTGTTCAACTTCAGGTTTAGGATTAGGTGTTTCTTATTCTTCTTCATCACTAACATCTTAAAGATGTGTACCTCTTCTCTGGGCTATCTATACAACTTCAAGCCTAGTTGCAATCTACCTCAACATATCCATGATAGCATTATCATTTCCTCTACCATGAACCATATTGAAAATCAAGTTCCAGCAAGATCGTAACCTTCTACAAGTTATAGGTCAGATCTTAGATCTTCCACCCTACAAACAATCCAATAAGGTTCTCCATAATCCAATTCACAAGAAAGAACTCACTCTGATACCACTTAACATAGGGGCAAGGTAGATACAAGAAAAATCAAATAGAATTGACTCCACTTGAATCAACAAGCCCTGCTCAAAGTTACACAATCGAAGCAATATAATATCACATGAAAGAAATGAAATCAAAATGGATATGAGACAATCAACTAGTAGAAATAATAGAGAATTATATTATTTCTTTCAACATGCCCGGCTGTGAGGCCTTCCAAGTTTCGGCCTTATACAATGAGAATTATGAAATCAAAATCATAGCTTGCATCCTATCTTTGTCTCCAATGATATATCTTGATAATCCTTCCTAGATCCCTTGACACAGGGGCAAGGTAGATACAAGAAGAATTAAGTAGAACTGACTCCACTTGAATCAATAGCAAGCCCTGCTCAGAGTTACACAATGGAAGCAATATAAAATCACATGAAAGAAATGAAATCACAATGGATATGAGATAATCAACTAGCAAAAACAATAGATAATTATATTATTTCTTTCAACATGCCCGGTTGTGAGGCCTTATGGGTTTCAGCCTTATACAATGAGAATTATGAAATTAGAATCACAACTTGCATCCTATCTTTGTCTCCAATGATATATCTTGATAATCCTTCCTATATCTATCTCTTGATGCCCTGCTACATCAATCTAGACTCCTTATATAGCTAGCTATGCCACAAGTCGGCCAGTCAGGCATTTAATTGCATTATAGGTCCATTCTGGAAGATTTAAATCAAAACTAATGAAAGAGTGATCACCAATTGATGCGCCTTTGGATTTAGGTCCACACATGACCCAACAACATGCCCTTAAGTATAGTGTTAGAAAACTATAGTGAACCGAATTACAAGTTACACCTTGAAGTAGCATCGAAAATGGATTCAGTGAGTGCTTTTTCGAGCATCCCACCTAGGGTTTTACTGGTCGAGGATATATGATCTTACATTCACTGTAAAATAGGAGAAATAGGATATTTTGACATGTATGTTGCATATCAGGCACTTTGTGATGAAGGAGTGAATCTAAGACCATAGCATAAATAGGTTGAAACACTTGGACTCACTAATGCCCTAAATTTTTTGAAGAATTTTAAGAATGAATGGATTAGGGTTGTGTTAAGACATTATCATGAGGGCACATTTTGGTTAGATAAATCGATCCAAGTGACAAAGAGAATGATTAGCAGGGTTACTAGTTACCCTACTACCAACAAAGCCAAGGCATTCCAAAGTTCATCGCGAGCCGATGTTGAGAAAAATATTGGTGTCACATGGGATGGTAGAGCACTGAAAATTGCATCCATTGTGGATCTAGAAGTTAAGTTTGCAGTGCACGTAATTGGCTATAAGTTTTTTCAGTTGAGTAGAGTAAATAGTGTACCATGTAGTACAGTAGACATGGCTTACAAAATAATAAAGAAGGGTCACTAGATAGACCTTGTCGAGCTACTCCTGAGATAGTTTGAAGAAAACATGAAAACAATCAGGTCACAAAAGTCCAATACCTGTAAGTTTGGATCATTGCTTGTATGTTTATTTTTCTATCTCCAAAAATTCTTTCCTTATGTTGGTCACATAAATTGGCCTACCGACAAACCGATCACTTCAAAAAAATTTGATAGTATGAAAGGTCTGGGAGATAATGCAGAAAATATTATGGATAGTTATTTTGAGGATTTTAAGGTAAAGATGAATCTAA
This sequence comes from Chamaecyparis obtusa, assembly GCA_027943335.1. Classification (NCBI taxonomy): domain Eukaryota; kingdom Viridiplantae; phylum Streptophyta; class Pinopsida; order Cupressales; family Cupressaceae; genus Chamaecyparis; species Chamaecyparis obtusa. The sequence continues at coordinate 732,768 of BSBK01004203.1, forward strand.
GAAGAACGATTCTTAGTTCATTGGTTGAGAAGTATGAGATGGATATTTTTTTCCTAGTGAACACCAACTATACAATGGTTAAAGTTGTTGAACCAAGAACTAAATAGCTACCACCTATGGGATATGAAGTGGATCATGATTTCGATTAGAAATCAATCAAGGCATTGCTGGCTTTACCGAAAGATAATATGGCCAAAAATTTTGGAACCTTTGAAGAAGCAAAATCAAGTATAAAAATAGGCTATATCATCGATAAAATGACGAGAAAAGAAAAGAAAATGAAAAAAGTTGACTGAGTAGTTTGGAGATGTATCTGACTCATCTGAGGAGTCATCAATTGAATCTACAACTGAAGGTTAGTTAATGTTGCCTGACAAACCATATGATAGTGAGAAAATCAAGTCAGAAATAGAGAAAGACTCTATACTAGTTTCTCCTACTCCAGTTCCTAAGAAGAGATAGTTGCTAGTGCAAACAGGTGCATGCACAAGGTCATCAACTGCAGCTTCACCACCATAGAAGAAGGGAGTTATGAGGGCAGAAAAACCTAAGGTGGCTACACCAACTAAAACCTATGCAAAGAGAGGACCCAAGGTTGTAGCTGAGGCACCAAAGAAAATAAGAAGATTAATTAGAGGAAGAGAAGACCTTGAGGATGATGAAGATGACAATAATCAATTCAAGGTTTTTAGTAATAAGAACAAGACAATTGATGAGGTTGTTGATAAAAAAATTGAGAATGGAGATCTTGCAGATCCGAAACTCAGTAGGTTTGATAGTATGTCAAATGTGGACCAAAAAAAAATTGAGGAAGCAGTCATCCAGATGATGATACACTTCAAATGAGTTCCATTAGAGTTTGAACTATCACTGCCCAAGGCATTAGAAGAAAGAATTAATCAGAAGTGGTCCTATGCCTTGGACACTAAGAAGAAGATGAGGGAACAAGTCCTAGTATCAGTTGCACCAAAATTATCTCTTGATGAAAGTAAGGAGCTTATGGATACTTATGTTTAGAGATTCAAAATCAAAGGCCGAGCTATGCAAATTTTAGATGAGAATCTGGTAGATCTTGATGAGTCTGGTCAACTCATCTAGACTTCAATTTTAGCAATCAGAGAGAAAAATGAGAAAAATGCATTTCAAAATTTGTCTAAAAAGAGACAAAAGTCCAAAGGTAAAGGTATATTCATTGATGATGATATAGCAAAGAAGACAATAGAGTCCCTTGTATCATTTATCGAGGTAATTGATACAACACTTGTACAATAAATTAAGGATAGTTCACAGGATGCACTAGATCCAGCAGAGATCGAAGTCAAGGAGAAAAATGATAATGATGTATTCATTGAGGACATCACAAATGGTGATCCTAATGACAGGGATGAAGATGATGATGTGAACATTGCACCTAATAATACACAGGATGAAGGTCAAGCTACCGAGTGTGCATTTACATCATTTTCGAGTGAGCTTCATGTTATTGTTGAAGCAGTAGAAATCTTATCATAGGAACAACCTGATGGCTTAGACCCTAAGTAACCACAAGATACAATAGGGGAAAAAAGCACGGAGACACCTGCAAAAGAAAATAAGCCTGAAGGAAAAGAGGCTACTGAAATAGAAACAAAGGAACAAGAAAAGCCCAAAGAAACTGAGGCCACCCCACTTGACACAACATCAGAGGCCCCATCTCAGTCAACCAATGCACAGGTTACCAAGGTGAAGAAAAAGGAAGATAATGTGTCAACGGGGCAAAACACATCGAGAGCAGAAGAAAAAGCTATTGTTCTAGTTGCAAAGAGTTCACCTCAAGAACCGAAGAAGAAGAAGAATAAAAAGAAAGGAAAAGGGCTGGTCACATTAGATGAAGTCATAGTTATACCTGAGTGTGACCCATAGACCCTTAGCCCCGAAGAACTAAGAAAATATGGGGAGTTATGTACAAGAAAATCAGCACATAAGAAATTGAAACAAGAGAGAAAAAGCAAGGAAATATTAGAAAATGTAAGAGATATCTTACAATAGGTTGTACCCAAGGTACATGTAGATGAGGATACTTTGATTATGGACCAACTTGCTACACTTGTTGAAGGAATCAATGCCCCAGATGTTGATGTTGACAAGAGAATAGAAGAAAGGGAAGAATCAAAGATTTGGGATAAACTTGCAAAAAGAATCAGCCAAGAAGTGGCAATTAACATGGTTAAGCTATTCGAGGTAATAACTAAAATTCAGGGTATTACTAAATTTATTTGTCAAATCCTATTCAAGCTATGCACTATGGAAACCTTCACTGCCAAGATTAGTGAAAAGATCAAACAATTTGAAAATGAAATCAATGTTAGTCCACATGCAGCTACAACCGAACCACAAGCTTTTGCAAAGCATATATTAAGAGTTCAAGAACTCAGGAGATTGATAGAAGATCTTTGGAAACAAGAAGAAAGAACAAGTGATTAGGTCACTGAATTACAAACCGAGCTCCTACCCTACCCAAAAATGTTTGAGAAACACATTTTCAAAATGGAGACACTTGTTGCAACACCAAAAAAATTTGTGTTGGAAAACATTTTTGACATGCATGCACAAGTCAATCTTGAGAACATTGCTCTCACCAACTTGAAAGAGGAATGGGAAAACCTCTTGGAATCATTGAAGAAAACCCATCAGCACATTTTTTATAAGCTGTAAGTATACATTTTTACATTTGGCATTATTATCAAAAAGGGGGATAAAAAATGTATATGCCAAATAAGTAAATAGAAGTTAAGTATACTACACATTACCGGAGCATGCACCGAGGGGGAGTATATAGAAAAATTTTGATATGTATATATGTATATGGAAAAAATATAATTTTTTGAGACATAAGGTCTGTATACATTAAGGTTTTGATACTAATGCCAAAGGGGGATATTGTTATCTCTATTTGTGCATTAAAGGTTGTCATTAGTATCAAAGACATCGATCGATTACCTATGCTACTCTAGTCAGTAACTGCAAGCACTACAAACCAGTCGGTTAAGTCTTCACACCAAGCACCAGGGCAGTTCTACCGAGCATCAGTGTACACCGATACTGAGCATAGTAAACACTGAGAAAACTAGACACCGAGCACCAGTGTATTTACCGAGTAGTGTATACAATGTTTACCGAGGATCACAGGAAATGGCATACGAATCAAAAATGGCACATCTATCTATGCAAACAGTTACAATAGAATCATAAAACATTTTACCAAGATCGAGGATAATTTATTGTTGAGATATTCATTAAATGCAATGAAGATCTTATGTTATTGTTTTGATCTAGGTTATTTTTGTACACCGTAGATCTTAGGGTTTTCTCTAAGACATTGTAACCTAATTTTGTTAAAGCGGCATAAAGCAATATGCTATATAATTGTATTTTTGCATCATTTTGATGTAACTAATGTATGAATGAAGAATTTCTTGAAGCATTATCCAACTTCAAGATTATCAGTTGACAGACAGAGCAGAATAGTATTCAGAGGTAATCAAATTAAAGCAGAATCAAAATCAGGCTAACTGAGTAGCTCAGACCAGAGATCTTCATAGAAAAGGTGATATCTAATTAGTATTTCATAGATTTGTATCAGACAAGTTAAGTTTTCATTAGCAAATATTTACCTGTTATTTTCTAATCATTGTAACAGAGTTTTGGGAAAATCTCTTAACAAAGTAGACCTAACAATCTTTTTGTAAATCTCTTAACCGAGTGCATACTCAAGTAGTGTTCCTAAAATCCTAACACTAGGTAGATCTAATCGATCTAACATGTTACTCCTAATAGGGTAAGATCACCAGAAGTGATCACCACTTGTAGCCCTAACAGGCAAACCTTTCCTATCTGCAGTAGTAAAGAATTTTTGGGTCTCATCCCCACCACAGTTTTTACCTTCTAACAAGGGTTTCTGTGTTACCAAAATACTTGTGTCATGTGTTGATTATCTTGTTGATTTCATGTTATTTACTTTTAAAGTTAAATGAATGAATGATGCATGCAATAGATACAAGTTCTATTTGAAGGTTACTACTATTTACTATTCGAGGTTTGAAAGGGTTATGAGTACCCTATCTCTCCAATCCAACATAATCTTTGAGTCTGATCATGGTTAAAGGATGGTCAAGGTTTTCTCTTTTTTGCTTGATCACCAGATAAAAGATGAGTTAATTCAAGAGCTTAGCAATGCAGTGATAACCGTAGATGGAGGATCAGATCAAGGGCTAGCATTTAATCTTAGAAGTTGACTGGGGTTAAGAGATATATCTAGTGATTTAGAGATAAAGGTTATCGTTGGATCACATGATTAAACTTGAGTTAAGAAAAAGGTTCAGTGATTATGGGGTTTGTTCAGTCGCCTGATCTCTAGATGGGCCTAGGTTAAGTCAAAGATAACATGAAGTTTGACATGGTGGTTTAGTAATAGATTCAGGGATTCAATGAAAGCCTTTAGTTGCATGTTCTTTGAACCAAGCATGAGTTAAGTCAAACATTTAGCGACTGGTAGATTTCTTTAGTTTCTAGATCGCTAGATAAGGTTGAATTAAGACAAGGCTTTGGGTGACAAACGAGAACCATAGATGACAAGAAATATCAATGGCCAGTGTTTAATCTCAGGATCAAACCAAGGTCAAGCCAAGTTTTCAATGATCCAAAGATTTTCCTTGTTCCTCATTCTCATGATCTAACCTCAGTTAATGATAACCTTTAGCAATCATGCGAATGCCTTTGTCACCCAATCTCCAGACCACACCCAGGTTAAGTGAAATATTCTGAGATTGGGAGATAGTCTTCAGTCGCCAGTTCACCAGATGACTTAGAGGTAAGGGAGGCTTACTGAGGTTAAGATAAAGATGGTGCTAGGTGTGATGACGTGCTTGCTCCTGATTGGTCACTGAGGGAAATGATGATGTGTCCAGTTAATTTCAAAAGCTCAATTGACTATTGTCAATTTATAAGAACCACCCGATGGGTCGGGAAAAGATCAGGATCGATGGTCATGTTTTAAAATTGATAAATTAATCATTGTCGGCCACATATTTGATTTTTCTGAGCTAGGGTTTTCAGAAAATACAAGTGTCAGCATGCCAGAGGAAAAATGATCATATATGTTTCTTCTTGGGCTATTAGGACAAAGTTGCAATTGGGAAATTAAGTTGACTATGTGGTGGTTAGGCCAAATATGATCAGATTTTCTTACTGCCTTGAATCTGATATTTTACAAGAAGCTTTCCTGATGCAGCAGTTATGTTTGGGCCAAGTTGTCAAGGAATTCAAGTCCCAGATGCAGAGTGGCAGATAAGATATTTTTTATGATGTTCTTGTCAGGGATAACTTTAAGAAACCCCCCCTCCCAAAAAGTATAAAATTGTGGCAAATCACATGTGTTTTGAAGGGAAAAATTTTAATGGTGATGGTGAATTATATGTCAAAATATGGATATTTGGTGGTGAATTTTTTAATAGTGTATACCATTTTTATAAAAAAATGGCGACTATAATTTTTTTTAGGAAAATTATTAATATTAATAGCGAATTATGTTTCAAAATATGGATATTCACAGGCAAATTTTTTAATAACAGATACCATTTTTAATGAAAATATGGTGAAACTATTTTCCAAATGTTTGAATTAATTTATTTTTCATGGCGAATGGTTTTCAAAAATTTATAGTTGGTATGGCGATTGAATAATTGGAAATATGAAGAATGACATGTGTGATGATTTCGGAGAGAGTTTTCAGTAAAGAAGTTATCTCACCACATTTTGTCTGAAATGCACCTTCCACCATTCATCTCTCTTAATCCAATGGTTGTGATTTGATGTTGAAGTTGCATCGGGTCCCACTCCCATCACTATGATGTCACAGACTCACACAACACACGTCCGTTAGATTTACAACATATCAACGGTCAAAGGTGAATTTCAGGCCTATTGTTTCTCTTCATAATATTTATGGAAAACTCTTAGCGGAATCATGACACGTGGTATGATTGATCGTACCAATAATCCCACAATCAATCATACCACGTGTCATGATTACGCCTAGAATTTGTTGTAAAGATTATGAAGACCAACAATAGGCCAGAAATTCACCTTTAGTCATTGATATGTTGTAATTGAACGGACATGTGACACTATGAGTCTGTGACCTCATTTTCTGACACCACAAAAGTAGAGTTCTTTTGGCAATCTTCAGTAATATTAGATAGAATTATTAATTAATGGCAATGAGTAGATGAGTCATGACATCAATTAAAGTAATGTGAATTAATAGTTTCTTAGATGGCGCCTTTCAATTTTCACTGATAGATATGTGTGACATCATATAACTATTAATTACCTCGATAGAATAATGCCTTAAAGTTAAGGCTTGAATGAAAACATCGTCTCACCTAAGGACATTGTTTTCTGACCATTCAATGATCTTACATCAATGGTAAAGCTTCATTTCTTGCCGCCATTTCATAGCTAATGTACTTTTCTTATTGTTTCTGCGGAGTGGGCACAGGTTTCAAGTTTTGTTTATAATACAAAATTGTTATGTCCACCTACATGAAGTGATCCTTTCAACCTTCATTATTCCCAAGATAGAAAATGTCTTATCATAAGTGTTGTTTCCAATTTCACCCATTGTTGCATTAAATATGAAAGATTTGGAGATTTTTGGATAGTTAACATTTAACTTATGAATTAATTAGATCTATAGGGTAGAGAAAGAATTTCAATCAGGACTTATAAATAGATCAATCTATGCTTGTTAATTTACAATTGTGAAAGCATATTTGTGAAAATAGTCCGCGAGGGCTAGGTTCTCTTTGATTTTCATTGGACACTCCAATTCATTTGAGATGCACTACCTTGGAGGATCAGAAGGCCTTTTTGGGCCTGGTCATAGGCCCAATCCTAGCATCTATTGCTATGAAGTTGCAAGCCTTCACCAAGGAGGCTATAAGGATGGTGCTCGGACATGAATTTTTGGAGAGTGAAAATAGGTATAGAGTTAACACTGACATTTCATCTCAGTTCTTGGCATCTTTGTTGGACTTGGGGGGGGAAAGGTGGATATTATCATGCTTCTAAGGAAACTTTTTAAAGAAGAGTACCTCGGCGACGATGTGCATGTTGTCGTATTTTCAAAAATTGGGTTTGGAATTCCTTGGGCAAATGATTTTCCTAAGATTCTACAACCAAGAGTAAATGTTCCCAGGCAACCATTTCTTTTGAACCTTAATGCTGAGCAGCTCACGTGTCATCGGAAGTGGGCACAGATTGGGAGGGATTTCCTCCAAAAGTGGCACCTACTGGAGGAACCCGAGGACTATCGGTGGCTAGAAGAATTCCTTGACATTATCCTCTCTTCAAACTTCCACACAGAAGGAAGGGAGCCTCAGTCAGATAGTCCCTGAGTCTACCTAGTCTCTACTCTCTAGTCCTTCTACTGTGTCTCCCTCTAGTGGTAGTAGCTTACCAGGTTTTTACAATGATATAAATTGTAATCAAGTATGTTAAAAAATATAATATGAAAATGTTTTAAGAAATTCAAAGTGCTACTACTTTTTTTTTTTGTTTTGATTATAAGAATCATTTATAGATATGGTCAATGGGCATATTTGAATTGTAATGAAATTTTGCCTTATATAATATAAAAAATGGTCTAAGGGCATATTTGAATTGTAATAAAAAAATTTCTTATATAATATAAAAAACTTGTTTTGCACTTTTGTTTCATGTAATAATTAAATGTTTCCAAACTTTATCATTTAATGGTGACTTTTTCAAATTCCATGGATAAGCTATTCTAAGTGAATATAGTTAATGATTAATATTCATTAGTGTGTATTAAATTATTAATATTTTAAAGTCGTGACAATCATTGGATTATGAGGGATGAATGGTTCAAGTTGTATTTCAGAAGTACTATGGGTTTCAAAAAGCTTTTTTGAAAACTCGCTCCGGAAACGTGACACATTGACATGTAATTCGTCAAAAAGATTATGTGGTATGTTTTAGAAAGATTACGTTACACGTAGTATGTTTTAGAAAGATTACATGGTATGACTATGTTTTAGAAAGATTACATTACATGTAGTATGTTTTAGAGAGATTACGTGTTACCATTATAGTATAATTATATACCATTACATTTAATGAAAGGTTTTTAACATTTCCTTTTTTAAAACCTATTGACTCGTAGCAACAAAGATAAAAAGAACTATTGAACCATCGCCAAAGATTTCGAGACTATAATTTGTGAGAGCCTTAGCCATTTTAACTTCTATCTATCTATATTTCAAAGTTTAATTTCGGGTAAGATATCTAGCCTGATGCATCCTAATTTTGTAATGTAAAAAATTTAGTTTAACTTGATTTTGAAATTTTAATTCTTGCATGTACAATTGGGGTTTTCTTAATTAGTTAGTTATTATTTGTGATTTTGTTAGTAAATATCTATGAATCTATATTTTTTCATTCTTCCGAAGAACAATGGGGAAAGCGAAAACTCAAGGCCAAGGGCAAGCAGATGGGAAAACTTTAATAGACTGTAGAAAACTAGTAGAAATCCATGGTTTCACTAATGAATATCATGATGTTTATGATCCTGTTATCGACAGTGAAAGGAGATTTATAGCAATTAAACATATATTGTGCAGTAAGGCAACTAGGCCAAAGAGGTCTGAATTTATAAAATTTAACCCAGCGATAGGTGCAAAAACCAATAAAGTTGCTTTGTGGGATGTTGGTTTGGGTCACATGTTGTTACCTGAAGTTTTGCCTTGCCCAGAAATTGTCTTGATTTTTGAAGAAAATTATGATGAAGAAATAAAAGAAATTATGAATTAAAAAAATCAGGAAGAAATTTTATCAATAACCCAGGAAGAATTTCTCAATTTGCTAGACCTAGGGTTTGACCAACAAAATTGTAATGTCCATATTGACCTGGGATTGCCGGTAGAGAAATATGATGTAGTCCCACCAAACGCAAAAGATTCATTTATAAAGGGTCTAATAGTTGCAGAGGCAAAGGCTTCATTGGGTGAGAACCATAAGCCTCCTTATGATTTTAACATTTTTGTGCCATGGGTTCAAGATACTATATCCTCGCTAACATTTTTCCTAGGATTGTTAAACAATAGGGAAGTGGGTGCTAGCATTCTTCAATTCATTTGGGATATCCATTGTGTCAATGAACCAATAAGATATAATTTTGTTGGACATGTGGTTCAATCGATGCAAGAAAAATTAGCATTGATTAAAAGAGGCAATTCTAAGACATTTAGGTTCACAACCTACTTGTTCTATCTTCTTCTAGCCAAGCATGATGCAATATTAATGAGAAAGGGCAACAAGCTTGAAATTTAGAGGTGACAGGTACTCCAATATATAACTAGACACCTTAGATAAGAATGTATGATAACAAAAGGAATCACAGTAATTTTGTAGACTTCTTTTTGGCACCATTGTACAAAAAAATAACAAGCACTCCAATGCCCAGATTGTCTACTTTATGTAGGGATTGCATCTAACTTGGAAGCATAATTCAATTGGTTGACTGGTACTTAATGGAAGAATACATTGTGCTAAGGTTTTATGGATCAGATCTACAACCCCACAAACTTCCAATACATGTGATAGACAGGGTGTTTGTAGTAGAATATGTAGTACAACTAGAGAGCACAAATAGACTCTTCATTGGCCAATCAAAGAAGAGCATATTCCCTTCCTTACCTTTCTCAATTGGAGGGTTAACATTTGAGAGAAAGGCATTCAAAGAGGCAAAAAAAAATTTAGATATTTTTCAATTTGATTTAGAGTGGTACTGGAAGTATGATCCACTCAACATCATTCAAACAATGCTTGTTGCTAATAAGAACTCTACAAACTTATTTCAACATGAAAGTAAACCATTGCTAGAGAAGTTAAAAAATAAGGATAGTTGGGATGACGTTAAAAAAGAGATGGAGAAAGTTTTCGGTGAGGAAAAATTTTCAGTTCAATAGTTGTCATCACAAATTATGACAACAATAAACCAGGGCATTGTACAACCTAGGATGTCCTACAATTTCTACGAAAAAACTTCTCATCCATCAAACATAAAAATACCAAAGAAAATAGCAGAAGCTTGTAGGGATAGAAAAATGGACTACAACGAAAATGAATGATTTTTGGAGTATGAGAATGGATCCTTGTGAATCAAAGACCAATGAAGATCTAGATGAAAAAGATGAGGATATAGAGTTTAGAAAATTGTGGAATTTGGAGCATCCTAACTCGGCATACAACAACAGTGATCCAGACAGTGAGGATGATAATCCACTGATTGCATTTACTCTAGGGACTGGGAGTCAGAGTGGAATCAACGAGGACCAAAAAAAAGTATATAGGAAAGGGGAAATCATTGTGGAAAAAATGGGTTATAAGGGTGGTGGTTTGGGTCCCACAGGAGAAGGCATCTGGAATACAATTGAGACAAAAAAAAATTGCTTATGATCATGGTGCAAGCCTTGGGTTTGAATCTACTGCTACTGGGTCTGGTAGTGGCACTGGTGCCAGTCGGACTAGGAAACTTATACAACAAGTTCCCTCTCTAAGAGGCCACTAGAATCTACACAGAATCCCATAGAAGAAGATAGTGTCAAGAAGCAAAAGGTTTCCACTTCCAAAATAATGAAAATAATGACATTTGATTGTAAAGAACTGCTTGCAATTTTAGGTTCAGAAAAACCCTCTAGAAGTTTAAATCCTCAAAGAGCATTAGTTAGATCAACAGGCATTGCAAGCTCTACCTCTGGTCCACCTTTCAAACATTCAAATCCTTCTAAAACACCAGATTTTCATTTCAAAGATTTCTATAATAAATTTGTAGAAACAACAACCAAGAATAAGGAAATAAAGAAGACATTACAGACCGGTGCCCTTACTATAGCTATAGAGGAACAACCTGCATCCAATGGGTTTTTTCCAACATATGACCCAAACAAAGACATGATGGAGTTCATGGTTGTTATTCCACCAAAAAAAGATGGAAACCCACCAGAGAGTCAGATAGATCAATCTAAATTTCAAATTAGCACTCTCCAAATGGATTTTTCCAAAGTTAATAATGTGGACAAAATCAATGTGTCAAAGTCTACAAACCAAGTGGTCTACAATGCACTACTAAAGCTGTAAAGAGAGAAAAGAAAGCTCAAGAAAAATATAGAAAAGTTACAGGAAGACATTGGCAATGAAAAAAAAAAGAGGAAAGCTTCAGAGAACAGTTTGAAATAATTACAAAAAAAGATTACAAAATCGACCTCTACATCAGCAAATACAGAGCAAGAACATGCAGAGGCAGTAGTGAAGGAACAGGAATAGGCAGAGCTGAAGGCATTGAGGGGAAAATTGGCAAAAATTAGTAAAAATTAGAGGAAGAAAGAGTCAGTTCAGAAAAGTTATTTAAAACTGTGGAGAGTAATGTTGCCTCCAACTGGGAATTGCAAAAGCAATTGGACTCTCAAGCGGATAAAGCCAATCATTGGGAACACAAAGCAGTGGAAGAGAAAAGTAATTGTGAAGAAATGGCAGAAGAACTAAAGAAGGCCAATAATACAATTCAAACTTTAAAAAATACTAGTAATAATTTAGTGAAGATTACAAAACAACACATTTGGGGCCAAATATTGGTGATGTCTAATAGCTTGTATGAGTGGTTTGAAATGCTTCAAAGTATGAGAGTATGTTATTTGAAGCTCCATAAGAACATTGAATAGAACATGGATGTTGTCAAGAAAGAAAAGGAAGCAAAAGATATTATGCAGCAACTCTACAGTAAGAGTGATATTTATCTATCAAACAAGGGAATTAGTAACTACCTTGATGCCTCAGTAAAGGTATCAAGTATCATTCAAAAATGTGAGAAGCTACGGGAAGCACAGGAATTGGATGACAAAGCTAAGAAGAAGATCACAAAGATGGAACAAAGGAAAGAGAAGATGGAAAGTCTTGGTTTGCCTAAGGGATTTGACGCAAATAAGTTCATTGGAAGAGAAAATTACAAAATAAGGTTGCAGGACAAAATAAATATTGATTTACGCTTTATTCCTACAGACATCTCCTGATACATTCATGGATTTCATCAAACTAGTGAGAACTTTTAATGGAGTTTTAGAAGCAACAGTGATGTCAAGTCACACTTCCAAATATGAATTGCTAACGAAGTTGCA